>JANAVB010006390.1:4040300-4563942 GCA_029216955.1 Iris pallida
ATCCGTCGAGATACCCCCGTATCGACCTATTGCAAACTTGGCCATAACTTCGTGTACGTTTGTCGTATCGAGAAGAAACTTATGCAAGCAGGACCATATCGAAATTATGGTCCTGTGTGCCATGTTTGGTTCGATTTTGAGAGGGTCAACCAGAACGCCTATTTGGCGGGCCTGCGACCCGATCCAACGGGCAAAATTGTACACGACATGCCGGAATCCAAATTTGAACATACGGTTGGATTTGTCTTCTCAAATTGGACCCATAGACTTATAGTTTGACGACTTTAGAGACCATAGGCATTGGCACGCATTTTGGTGCAAAACGAGTCCAACGGCGGACATCGTTTTGACCCGAAATTATAATTTTTCCCTGTTCCAGAATAGGACTTTTGGATAGGCATTTCCTAGATATAAATTTTACACCTTGAACATATTTGATGTTTGTTTCAGCATCCGAAGCCGTTCGTGGATTTTGAGATTTTATTGCTGACGTACTTGATCGTTGGATTGCCATTCCCGTATCGCCAGGCAAGATACCTTGCCACCTTACTCTGTGATTTACTTATTCTTATTTCAATTATTTATATTCCGTATTACTTATCTGTTGTTAGTATTATATCATTGTGCATCCAAGTCACACTTCGGTTCAAGCGACCCTATCGGTCGTTTTTATTTGTTTTTGTTATTTCTCTTACATTTTCTTAGCCTAGTGACCACCCATTGATGATGAGGTATTGGTATATCTCATACGGCCTTGATACTTACTTTATCATGTGTTGTGAGTCACATGTAGGATACGTACTCATATAGTCGGCTGGCCACCAATACGTTTGAGGCGTATGACGGATATGAGTAACTGCCAATAGAATTGCATACTAGTAGACATGGCAGTTACTAGAGGTTCATATTAGTCATTGAGATAACGATACTAGATATTGGGTGGGGATAACAATACCTGAAATATGGGTTCTACTACACTTTCCCTTGTAACCAGGAAGCTCCGCTGGAGATACGGGTATGATTATCCACTCAGGTTGGCCACTGACGTTCTTGAACATTATGCGCTTGGTCACTGGTGCCCAAGAGGGGACTATACCAGATCCTATTATCAGCCAGGGCTCATGCGTCGAAGGATCGTATCTCAACTGCATATTCACAGTAGAATTGTTAGTAACCCTATTGCATGCATTCCCTTTTACTCACTATTATATATCACAGTTTATATGGCATGGTATTTTCTTGTATCTTGTTACATCCCTCTGAGGGCCTGGTTATCCCTTCAGGGTTAGATGATTTCTTGCATGAGTATGAAGTGGCACTGGATCCTTCATACATTGATGACGAGGCATCTCCTGCTGAGTTCTAGTCTATTTATTTATTGAGATATTTATTGGACATCTTTTATATCCCTTTTCTTTCTATTTTGCAGAGGTTTGAATCGGATCATTTGAGACTATTTTCATAGCTGTTTGGACTCTTATATCTTCTGTGTTGAGCTGTGATGAGATTAGATTTTTATTATTATATTTTGGCCTGTGATTATTTTATATATACAGCTTATGTACATATACGAGGATTCCATATATTGGAGTATTCTTCGTATATGTGCAGCTGGCATGCCTACGTACTCGGTCCAAAGTATTTTGGGATTGGGGCGTTACAACCGTGGATGTAAATATTTCGAAGATTGATGGATAAAATCTGCATGAAATTAGCACGCCCGACATTTCTTTGCATACTCAACGGCATCTGCCATCATAATAGGCCAGTAATAACCCATACGGTGCAGTCGGTCTTGTCGCTTAGGGCCCGGCTGGTGGGCTTTGTAGGTTCCATCATGTGCTTCTCTGAGTGCTTTTTATGCCTTTTTACGAGACAAACAGCGTAAGAGAAGTCCGTCATATGAGCGACGATATGGCATTTTGGTGCCAAATCGTAGAAGAAACGGAGTGAGCACCTCCTGATCGAAGCTGCTTCTCTTGGGACTTCAGGCAGAATTCCATAAACTGCATAGTCTATAAATGGGAACCGCCAATCCCTAGTGCCTTCATCCGTACCTACTTGTTATGAGTAGTTCTAACATATGCGCAGGGCATTCTTTGGACAGACTAACTCCCGGCCTGTTATTAAAACGGTATGATGAGATCCAACGGGGGCGGCCAAAGAGACGGCGAGACCGGCTAGTGCGTCGGCCTCCAAGTTCTGCAACCGTGGCACATGTTCTATAAAGAATCCTATGAAAGTAGAGATAATGTCGATTGCCGCCTGGTGTTAAGGGATCAAGTCCTAATATCGAACCTCGTACTGACCTCGAACCCGACTAATGATCAATTTTGAGTCTCCATAGGCCTCGATATAGTCAACCCCCAGCTGTTTGGTGAGTTGGAGTCCGATGATGAGGGCATTATACTCTGCAACATTGTTGGTGCATGACTCCGTGAGAGAATATACACGATTGACAACTAGGCCATTCGGAGTAACAAGGACGATCTCGACCCTTGCTATGATTTCACCCTTTGGCCCTGTTCTTGAGGCTCCGTCAAAGAACATGCGCCATACTGAGTTGTCCAAAGTTGCGTTGGACTCTAGTACCTCATCATGGATTTTTTCGTAGATTTTTGAAGTTTTTGGCACCCGATGAACCGCCATGAAATCTACCAACGCTTGGCCTTTGATAGCCTTCTGTGGGACGAACACCATGTCGTAAGGAGTCATGAGGATTACACATATGGCAAGTCGTAAATTCAGTACCCCTCGCTTGGTCATAAGGACTCTGAGAGGGTTGATCCTGGATACCACATGGATCGTCTGTCCGGTCACATAATGTCGTGTCTTCTGGATGGCGAAGAGAAAGGCGAGATATTCCTTCTTAAAAGGATTATACCGGTGCTCGGCTCCAACCATGGTCCTGCTAAGATAATATCTCGCCTATTCCTGGCCTTCTTTATTCTTTTAGGCTAATAAGGCACCAAGAGAATGATCCATGGCTCGTACGTACAGCAGGAAAGGCTTCCCCATAATTGGGGCTACCAGCACAGGAGGACTGGTGAGGTACTTCTTGATGTCGTCAAACGCGCATTGGCACTCTTCGGTCCATACAAAAGTGACCCCTTTCTTTATTAGTTTGGTGAAGGTCTTACATTTACCAGAGAGATTTGTTAGGAACATCCTTATATATGCCAGTCGTCCCTACAAACCTCGAAGCTCTCGGAGGTTCTTTGGAGGTGCCATGTCCAGAATTGCTTTGGTCTTCTCAGAGTCGATATGAATTCCTTTTGCTATGATGATGAAATCTAAGAACTTACCGCTGGAAACATCCAGGAAGGACTTGGTTGGGTTCATCTTTAGCTGATGTGTTCGCATTAGATCGAACATCGTCCTAGATCATCCAAGTAGTTAGATTTGTACTTACTTTTGACGGAAATGTCGTCAATATAAAACTTTGCCATCTTCCGGAGATGCTTGCAGAATATGGTACTCATAGCCCTTTGATAGGTAGCTCCAGCGTTCTTTAATCCAAAAGGTATTACTGTGTAGCAATACACCCCCTTCGAAGTCTGGAACGTCGTATGCTTTTCGTCTTCGGGGAGCATCTTCATCTAGTTGTAGCTGGAGAACCCATCCATGAAGGACATACGCTCGAAGCCACATGTGTTGTCAATCATCACGTCGGTGATTGGGAGAGGAAACTCATCTTTAGGACAAGCCGAATTGAGGTCTCTGAAGTCTATGCAAATTCATATCTTCCTGTTCTTCTTAGTGGCCGGGACGACATTTATGACCCAATCTGGGTGCTGCTATTCGCGGTGAAGCCGCTCTCGATGAGTTTTTCGACTTCCTTCTCAATAGCATCAATAATGTTGGGGCAGAACCGACGATGTTGCTGCTTGACCGATTTAACATGGGGGTATGATATTGAGGTGATGCATGGCTACTTGCGGGTGTAGCCCTGGCATATATTCATATCTCCAGGCGAAGACGTCGATATATTCAAGGATGAGGTATATCAGGGACTGCTTGTCATCTTTTGTTAGACTTTTGCTGATGAATATGGGCTTAGGTGAGGCTTCATCTCCTGATTCGACCTGAACGACTTCATCTTCCGTAGGGGGTTCACACTGCTCGAAACACCACTCACACTGGGATCCTAAGTATTGCGCCCAGGGTTCATCTTCGGAGTACTCAAACGCTTGGTCTTCATCATCGACTGAGGGGTTTAGAGAGACCATATTGGCGGATAACATTTTTTTGAAGTCCCGAACGGCCCTGGCATCAGAATACAAGGTGCACTCTTGCTCGTAGCCCGATGCTGGTAGAAGGTTGACCACTTCTACTGCTACCCTGGGGACAGGAACGACGTCACGCTGCGCCTGTGCGGCTGGACTACTCTCAAACTAGAGAGTAACCAGATTAGATGTGACGGTCTTCTCTTCGTAATCCAATGATATGATGTTGGCGTTAATGAGGCGCTGAATTTGCCTCTTTAACACATAGCAGTCTTGTGTTGAGTGATGGACGTACTGGTTATAATGGCAGTGCTTGAGATGGTCCACCTTTCCTACCTCATCAGGATGCCTGGGTGTCGGGATGGACTGTTTGCCACTTTTCGTAAGCATCTCGAAGAGCTCCAGCGTATCCTCTTCATTGAAGGAGTAAGTCGCCCTCAGCCTCTACGCTTCCGCGGACTTGGGGTTCACAGCTGCTGAACCTTTGGAGATGTTGACGGTCATGGCTTGCTTGCCTTTTTCGTCTTTAGGGTTTTTGCTAGACGAGCGTCTCCCCTTGTCTTCGGGCACAGGAAAGTGTAGCACCAGGACCTGCGCGTCCTGGGCTTTCCTTTGTGCGGCATCCGCCTCTGTAATGAAAGGCGTCCACTCCGTGCAGGGAGCACTGTGCCACAATTTTATAGCAGGCAGCATATTTTGTGGCAGGAGTCCATAAGTATAGGCTCGGGCATCTCGGGTGGCATTCTGAGGGCTATCTGGCGGAAGCGCTCGATGTATGCGCCGACAAGCTTGAAGAACAGGTAGGCAACTCTTGAAGGGGGTAAATAGAGTTTATGACAATAATAGCCAAATTAAAAATTGAACTCTTTTCACCAACAGTAAATAATCAGAATAAATGCAAAAAATGTAAAGATCAAGAGAGCAGACGCAAACACAGCCGATTTTAACCTGGTTTCCCGCGTGGAGGACTAGTCCAGGCCTGAGAACTCTAGCTCAGGATTAAATCCACTATTTGTGAAATAGTAGTTACACTCCGTGCCTTTTCTTCAGAAGAGCACATCAACTTCTTACAAATATCGCTATGGCGATGCTTGGAATTTTCCAAGCGACTTTCTTAACTCTTACACAAACTCCTAACTGAATAACACTTAGCACTTTGAGGCTTAGGAAGCTTGTGGCTAGTAGATGAGAAGGTTAAGGCTTGTACGAGGCTTTGTAGAGAAGAGAAGAGAAGATTGGATGATTTGAAATAAGAAAATTTAAGGCCTATTTATAGGGTTTTGGGTAGGTAGAATTCGGCCAGAATTCTGTGTCAAGAATTCAAATTTTTTGCCGCTGGACAACTAGCAAACAACAAACCCTAAAAATTAGCATCCTATAATTTAGGGGACAGAGTTCGGCCCAAACTCTGTGTGGAGGCAGAGTTCGGCCCGAACTCTGTCTTCAGATGACAGAATTGCACAAATGGGCTATGTGGGCTAGTTTGGTTTGGTGGAGCTTTTGGTTTGTGGCTTGGAGATAGGTATAGGCCCAAACTACTCAGTGCGACTCAGTTTACATTTATCTAGACTCAATAAATGTAAAATTACAGACTCAAAACTGAGTACACTGTAGGAGAAAACCGACATCCGTCTTGCACTGAGTTCTTGTCTTGATGTGTCATATTGAATTATGACAAGTATCATATTGTCAATTTGATATTTGGTTGACTGTGATTTTGTGTCAACAATCTTCCCCATATTGTTAATTGATAAAATGATATTTGTATATTCAATGTTCACACCTAGACACAAGTATAGAAGCAATAGCTTTCCCGTAATTAGTGCATAGAAACAATAGATCCCTCGTAAACATTGCTTCTCTGTAAGCCATTGTTCCTGTTTCCTGATAAACACAATCTCTACCAAAGCATAGATAACATAGATAGTAATATGATATGAATATGAATATCAGATAATTCTTCCCCTTTTGTCATTTAGCAAACTCAAACAAACAGAATGTTGGAAATGAAAGTACATGGCAAGAATACTAAAGTAATAATAAACTGCATAAAGAGTCTGAAGAGTCACATAACATAGAGTGAACTAATACAATAAAAGCAACTACATAAGATAGAAGTCCATAGTGCATAAAAACTAAACATAAGATCCTCAGCAGCAGCAGCAGGTAGGAGACCACATCCATCATGGAGCTCGAGATGGTCCAGTACCGTCAGACAGATCAGTATCTGAACGTCGAGGATCCACAAAATCTGTATCCGGATCCAAATAGCGCATAACCCAAGGGTCGTCTATACGGTACCCGTCGCGAGCAGGATCCCGCTCCATAGGAAGTGGCATAGAAGGATACCGAGACATAGAGTACCGAATGTCATACAGAGAGTTACTGATGGCACTCATCTGCAAGGTGGTACGATAGTCGAGCTGGGTCCAGCGATCGTCCTCCAACATGAACCGATCGTGAAGCATCGTCTGAATAGACTCAAAAGTAGAAGGAGGAGCAAGCTGCCCAAGAGCAGGTGCATCAGCCTGAGCATCAGAGTGCTCGAACTCAGCAGAAGATCTGACAGCTGCCTGAAGCCGCCTTGTCTTAGATAGGAAGGCAGGGGCTGGAAGAAATTGGCACTCATCGAGAGGGACATGAAAAGCACGAAAAATCATAGGAAGATAGAGAGTATAGACCAAATATCGTGGCTTCTTCCTAGCATTGATCATCCAGTCCATCATGGTACGTGGAAGGTTAAACGGGACATGGAAGTGAAGGTGATACATAGCAGAAATCTCAAAATATAAAACTTTATCAGTCGATCCCGCTTTGGACAGAATCATGAAAAAGACAATACGATGAATCTCGTAAAAGTAGGGGTTAAGAAATTTTGCAAGAAGCTTGCGTGGACGTGTGTTTGGGGTACACAAATCGTCTTTGAAGCTTTCAAGGGAAGACCCATCGGGGAATTGAAACTTGCGTGCATCGACAAGCTTCTCCCATGAGTTGGGCTCCAAAATTTTAAGATATTCTGCAAGTTCAAAGTCATTAAATGATATGTCAATTCCAGCAACACGAGAATATAGACGTGTATCATCAAATGTAAGATTGCAATAAAACATTTGAATTGTATTTAAGTAGATAAGTGAAGTAGTAGAAACTAGTTCATCAAGACACAAATCATAAAATAATGAGTCATAAGTTGAAAAAATGGTGAAGTTGATAGGATGGCCCGGGCATACGGGACGTGATCGAAAATCATTGAACCATTCGTTTGAGGCTTCCAATGACACAAATATTCGATCATGAACGTGTCGGGGTCAATAGGACGTGGTGGATTGAAAAGAGGGTGAATAGGTTGATCATCACGAGGAGGAGGATTCGATGAGGACGCACCCTCAGTACGAGCCCTCTTTCCTTGATTAAACAACCTAGGTGCCCTGAACAATAAAGAAAAATTATGAAATTGAGATGGAGAGAAAGGAGAAATTATACCTCAATAAAATAATGGCAGATGGAAGAGAATGATGCAAGAAGTCTTCTCTTTGAATTTGGAGAAGAAATACTTACAAGAAGGAGAAACCTAGGGTTAGGGTTTGAAGAGGAAGTGTTTGGAGTAGTTTTGGAGGAGACAATGGAGGAGAGAGAGGGAGAACCCATTTTTAAGAAGGGGGTTCGAATGTCGGATATAATCTGGACCATTGGATGAACCACAGATCAGCGGTTGAGCCCAACCGAAGTTCTGGAATGAATAGACAGAATTCGGCCCAAACTCTGTGTTAGGCAGAGTTCGGCCCGAGTTCTGGGTTCTGGGACCAGAACTGAAGCCAGGCTGAAAAAGATTGAAAACAATGCTTAGTTTAAAAGAATGAAAGGATGGACATTAAATATTAGAATTTTCAAAAGTAAAGTCCAAGTAGAAGATTTCAAAATAAAAGCTGAATCAAGTGAACAAAAATGAAGTTCAAAAATTTTGAATTTAGCAAGCTATAGATGTTTGTAAACCATGTAATAAACAAGGAGTTATGACACAATTCAGTATGATAAAACTGCCATGGGGTAGCTGTAGGGGCTGGATCCCAGCTAGCGGTAGTCCGAAGACTAGTGCACCGTGTCGCTTAGGCTTTTATTCCATGTTGTCAGAAGGACCCTTTCGGCTTGTACCCCATAGCAAAAATCATCATAGGGAACCATGACATAATCGATATTTATGCAGGCCACTTTAATGAATAACTGCTTCATCCAAAATTCCTAGTTTACGATAAAGAAAGTTGAAACACTCTTCGGATAGTGGTTTAGTAAAGAAATCTGTCAACTGATGATCAGTGTCAATAAATTCTAAGTTAATTGTGCCATTCTGTTGATGATCACACAAAAAGTGGTAATGAATTTCATTGTGTTTCGTGCGTGAGTGACATATCGGATTCTTAATAAGGTTGATAGCACTAGTGTTATCATAGTAGATAGGAATTTGCATAAAAGATAGGTTGTAGCCTGCAAGGGTTTGTTTCATCCATAGAATTTGTGCACAACAACGACCAGCTGTGATATATTCAGCTTCTGTTGTGGATAGTGCGACAGAATTCTGCTTCTTGCTAAACCAAGAGACTAGAGCCTTGCTTAATAAATGACATGTGTCGCTTGTACTTTTATGGTCGACTTAGCATCCCGCAAAATTAGCATTCGAATAACCGATAAGATCAAAGGATGTGGATTTAGGATACCACAAGCCCACTGTAACCGTATCCTTAAGGTATCGAAAGATATGCTTAACGGCGGACATGTGTGATTCCTTAGGACTAGCTTGATAGCGTGCACATAGACAAACTCTAAACATGATATCGGGACGACTAGCAATTAAATAGAGTAAACTACCAATCATACCTCGATACTTACGTTGGTCAACAGGTTTGCCGCTTTCATCAGGTTCCAGCTTGGTCGAAGTAGCCATAGGGGTGCTGACTGGTTTGACGTTGTCAAGATCAAACTTCTTCATCATATCATTTGTATATTTTGACTGGCTGATGAAAGTTCCTTGTGAAGTTTGTTTGACTTGCAATCCAAGGAAGTAGGTGAGCTCCCCCATCATGCTCATCTCAAATTCGTTCTGTATATACTTAGCAAAATCTTGACATAGATTTTCATTAGTAGAACCGAATATGATATCATCAACATAAATTTGTACTAAAAGAATAGTGTTTTGAAAACTTTTGATAAACAGTGTAGTGTCAATCGTCCCTTTTGAAAAATCTTTATCTAGCAAGAAATTGCTTAGGCATTCATACCAAGCTCTGGGGCTTGTTTGAGGCCATATAGCGCTTTCTTGAGTTTGAAAACATGGTCGAGAAACTTGTGATTTTCAAAACCACGGGGTTGTTTTACAAAAACTTCCTCCTTAATAAATCCATCCAGAAAAGCACTTTTGACATCCATTGGAAAAAGTTTAAAATTCTGAAAGTTTGTAAAGACACAAAGCATCCGAATGGATTCAAGTCTTGCAACAGGAGCATACGTCTCATCGTAGTCGATACCTTCCTCTTGGTTGTATTCTTGGGCTAATAGACGAGCTTTGTTGCGAGTGACTGAACCATCTTTATTTACTTTGTTACGAAAAATCTATTTGGTACCAATAATCGAATGGTTAGCTGGTTTAGGAACAAGTTCCCAAACCTGGCTTCTTTCGAATTGGTTGAGTTCTTCTTGCATAGCTGAAATCCAAAACTCATCATTAAAAGCTTCTAAAACAGTTTTAGGCTCAATTTGTGAAATAAAAGCAGTGCTAGCAATGGAGTCTCTTAACGATGATCGGGTACTTACTCTACGTGATACCTCACCTATTACCAAGTATTCTGGGTTTGACGGCTTGAATGCGAACTTCTTTGGCAAGCCCTCCAAAGAGTTGGTTTCAGGAGTGGTATTCATCGGCGTAGAAGTTAATGGCTCAACATCATCGTCGGAGATAGCTGCTGCACTATTATCCTCATCAAAAGACACATTAGTACTCTTCTACAATCAATGAGCGTTTGTTGAACACTCTATATCCCTTGCTCTTGGCAGCATAGCCAAGAAAAATACCATCGTCAGCTTTGGCATTAAATTTGCCTAAGTTGTCTTTGGTGTTAAGGATAAAACAGCGACAACCAAACACTCTAAAATATGAAACATTTGGAGTTCTACCAAACCAAAGCTCGTAGGGTATTTTCTTCGAAATAGGTCAAATAAGCACCCTATTTAAAATATGGCATGCTGTACTGACAGCTTCAGCCCAAAAATATTTCGGAAGTGAAAATTTATTCAACATGACTCTAGCCATATCACGAAGAGACCTATTCTTCCGCTCCACAACACCATTTTGTTGAGGAGTTCCAGGACAAGAAAACTCATGATCAAAACCATTTGAATCACAAAACTTTTCAAAATTGGAATTTTCGAGTTCGCCTCCATAAATACTTCGGATTCGAGTAATCATGTAGCCTTTTTCATTTTGAACCTTTTTAGCAAAAATTTTGAAAACAGAAATAGCATCGCTTTTGTTTGAAAGAAAGAAAACCCAAGTGAATCTAGAGAAATTATCTACTAAAACAAAAGCATAAAGTTTTCCACCAAGACTGGCTACTCTACTAGGACCAAATAAGTCCATGTGCAGTAATTACAAGGGTCTAGTAGTACTTACAGTATTTATGGAATGAAATGAAGATTTGGTTGCCTTATTTAGTTCACATTCGGCACATACCATGTCTTTCTTGAATGTGATGTCGGGCAGACCTCTTACTAGCTTCTTTGTCGATAGCCTGGATATAGTATCTATATTGGCATGACTAAGACGCTGGTGCCATAATAATCTCTCATCCTTGTGAGCGTATAGGCATCTTCCTGCACTGTTAGTATTTTTAGATAGATAGAAAATATAAATGTTATCCTCTCTTATCCCTTCCAAAGCGATGTCTTCCGTTGACCTATCATAACCGTAGAATTTATTTTGTCCAAAGTTAATATTATATCCATGATCAGCAAGGTGACTAATGCTGAACAGGTTATACTTTAACTCGGTCACTAGGCAGACATCCTTTATTACAGAAGAAGGAGGATGACCAATAGTACCATTACCTATGATGTAGCCCTTTAAATTGTTACCGAAGGATATGTACCATTCCCTCTTCATCGATAGTGATGCAAAAAGATTTATGTCTCCCGTCATATGTCGCGAGCATCCACTATCGAGAATCCACTTGCTTTTAGTTGAGGGAGGAAGGTCCACCTACATTATGAGTAGATGTAACCTTTGGTAGCCAAGTTCTTGTGGGTCCTGAAATATTAGTCTTCGGTACCCATACATATAGATTGATATCAACTAATTTCCTAATTCTACACTGTGGTGAGATATGACCATGTAATCCATAGTAGGTGCAAGTAGCATGCCAATTAGTGTTGGAAGCATGTTGATGGTGATGTCTATATGCAGCATGGTGATAGTTGTGTGGAACAGTAGGATAGTGACTATATGTAGCAGCAGGATGATGGTTATGTCTGTGTGTAGCATGGTGATAGTTAGCAGGATAGTGACTATGTGCAACACCAGAGTGATAGTTATGAGAATAATGTCTGTGTATGTGGTTTATGTGCTGCATGGGAGTACGTATACATGTAACCATGTTTACATGCTGCATGTGGGTGACGTGTTTTACTATTTTGAGTAGTCTTGTGTTTTGTGTGTGTCTTATGTGATTGGGTTTGAGGTTGAGCAACATGTTTTCCTAATCTAATCTCTAATTTTTTAGAGGTAGCATGCAGTTCATTACACTTAGCATTTAAACCATCAATCTTAGTAATAGAGATCTTTTGTTTGTTCTTTTCTTCAGTAAGCTCATTGTTGAGTGCTGTGATCTCTCGTGTTTGTTTTTCAATAAGTGCTTCGGCATCATGTAGGCTTAACTTAAGCTTGGACACCTTATTAGTGACTTCCGTGAGTGGAGTGTCTCTAACATTATCAAGTAAAGAAGAAAGGTTTTAAATCTCTATTTCATAACTTTTGATTTTCTACTTGGCATGCTTATATTTACTAATGACTTTCTTGTGGTCAATTAGTAAATCGTTAAACGCATCGCCAAGTTCATCAAAAGTAAAGTCATCAAGAGTTTCGCTAGTTACCTTTTCGGATGTCGCCATTAGGCAGACATTGGCGGTGTCTTGAGGAGAGTCTTTTTCTTCCTCGAAATTACTTGCTTCGCTTTCATGCCAAATGCTAGTGTTGGCATACTTTCTTGAAGAGGACTTCTTGAAAGGCTTCTCATATCGATTGGCTTTCTTTACGATGGGACAGTCCTTTTGAACGTGTCCAGTCTTCTTGCAATCGTAGCACATTGGTTCTTCCTCGTCGTCTTCTTGTTGTTCCTTCTTTCTTCGATTAAAGCAAAGGAACTTCTTGAAGTTGCGGACTAGAAGAGCTTGATCATCACCTTCAGAATTATCGTCATCAGTATCTTCAGGATCATCCATTCGACGATGAGCTTTTAGGACAATCTCTTTTGCCTTTGGAGCAGGTTCTTCGAAATCTTTGAGGTCGAGCTCGTGGGTCATCTGCTTTCCTATCAAAGTTTCTATAGACATTGTGGTGAGATCATTGCCTTCTATGATGGCTGTTACCTTAGGATTCCAAATCTTTTATAGTCCCCTAAGTAACTTGCGGATCTTCTCATGATTTGTATATTGTTTGCCAAGAGATGACAGAGGGTTGATAACGTCAAGGAACCTTGTAAACATTTGGGTGATCGTCTTATTAGGCTTCATCTTGAACGTCTTGTATTCTTGAGTGAGACGACTAATTTTCAACTCCTTGACTTGGGTGGTTCCTTCATGCATCACTTCTAGAAGTTTCCATACTTTATGCGAGGTGGTGCATGTTGAGACCCTGTTAAACTCATTCCTGTCTATTGTACAAAATAAAGCATTAATAGCTCTAGCGTCTAGACTCACCTATTTCTTTTCCTCGTCGGAGTATTTGTCATTGGGTTTCTCGATGAGATCTCCATTGACAACTATTCTGACGGGATTTTAGTAACCATCGGTGACAATGGTCCACAGGTCGAAGTTTAGAGACTTGAGATAAAAACTCATCCTTGTTTTCCAATAGGTGTAGTTTGTTCCATCAAATAGGGGTGGCCTATGAGTGGACTGTCCTTCACCATGATTGGAAAACATAGGTTGTGTGGTTGCCATGGATCAGCTCTAGGATGTTAGTCCTTGTTGAGAGAACAGAGCTCTAATACCAATTGAAGAACAGGTAGTCAACTTTAGAGGGGGTGAATAGATTTTATGACAATAATAGCCAAATAAAAAATTAAACCTTTTTCACCAACAGTAAATAATCAGAGTAAATACGAAAAATGTAAAGATCAATAGAGCATACGCAAACACAGCCGATTTTAACCTGGTTTCCCTAGTGGAGGACTAGTCCAGGCCTGAGAACTCTAGCTCAGGATTAAATCCACTATTTATGAAATAGTAGTTACATCCCATGCCTTTTCTTCAGAAGAGCACGTCAACTTCTTACAATGATCGCTGTGGCGATGCTTGGAATTTTCCAAACGACTTTCTTAACTCTTGTACAAACTCCTAACCGAATAGCACTGAGCACTTTGAGGCTTAGGAAGCTTGTGGCTAGTATATGAGAAGGTTAAGGCTTGTATGAGGCTTTGTAGAGAAGAGAAGAGAAGATTGGATGATTTGAAATGAGAAAATTTAAGGCTTATTTATAGGGTTCTGGGTAGGCAGAATTCGGCCAGAATTTTGTGTCAAAAATTCAAATTTTTGGCCGTTGGACAAATAGCATACAACAAACCCTAAAAATTAGGATCCTATAATTTAGGGGACAGAGTTCTGCCCAGACTCTGTGTGGAGGCAGAGTTCGGCTCGAACTCTGTCTCCAGATGATAGAATTGCTCAAATGGGCTATGTAGGCTAGTTTGGATTGGTCTAGCTTTTTGGTTTGTGGCTTCGAGATAGGTATAGGCCCAAACTACTCAGTATGACTCAGTTTACATTTATCTAGACTCAATAAATGTAAAATTATAGACTCAAAACTGAGTACACTACAGGAGAAAACCAACGTCCGTCTTGCACTGAGTTCTTGTGTTGATGTCTCATATTGAATTATGACAAGTATCATATTGTCAATTTGATCAATATTTGGTTGACTGTAATTTTGTGTCAACAAAGCTCTTTCTTCCTCTGGATAATTTCTATGAGGGTCGACATGGTCATATCCATGCCTCATTCATAGAATCGATCAATGAACCGAGTCTTCAGGTCTTCAAATGACGAGATACAATCGTCCGGAAGACTGCAGAACAACTTATAGGCTACCCCCTGTAGGGCTCCTATGAATATGTTGGACAAAAGGGCATCATCCTTTGGCAGGTACCCCATTACTGAGGCAAAGTACCTCAAGTATTGTCGGGGAGACCCCTTCCTTTCATAAGTTGTAAGCGTCTACGGATTGTAGTTGGGAGGATAGAGGACGTTGTCCCACTCGACAGGGTATGGCTGCCGGATCCCCATCTTCCGAAGTGTTGCTTGCTTCTTCTTGGCATCATGACGAGCATACTTCTCCTTAATGGCCTGCTGTATTTCGGTCGGCATTACGGAGCCTGTAGCCGATGGTGTAGACAAGGATGGTCCTGCCTGATTGGCAGTAGCAGCCTGCTGGATTCGTTATTGGTTGACAGATCATGCGCAGGTGTAGAGGCAACAGGGCCCATGCTACTCTTGAGGTCGATTATGATCGAGAAAAGGGTCTTCAGGGTGTCCATCAGCGTATCTAACTTTGTTTCGAGGACTTCGATACGTATGAGAGCTTCGTTGTTGTCTTCCTCATTGCCATCGGCCATGAGCACAAACCGAGTGTGAGGGTGACTCGAGGGAGCCGTGGATCCTTCACTTTCTGGCTTAGACGCCTGAGCCTCGCTGTCCTGAGGATATACTGTAAGATTGTGGTCTTCTTCGAACTCAGTATGGTTGCTACCCCCAGTCTGGTGACTGGTTGCGCTAATGGAGACAAGAGTGTCGTATTGTGCCTCCTCAGATTAGAATACAGGGTTATCGTGTATGGTAGGAGGCTAGCTACCCCTAGTTTTTGACAAAGCACCCAATAAAAATCTGGAACGAGTGCCTTGGAACACACCTGCATCGGGTACCTTAGCTTTACTACTCTCTGACCTCCTCTTTATTTTAGTAACCGATATGGAAGGATTCTGGGAGGGCTTCTTGAAACTCTGGAACCCTATGCCACGTAACATGTGGCGATGCGGGGATCATCTTCTCTATGGCTCACCGACCCCCTGTTAAGCCTTTAGCGTGGGGTCGGCGTGGAGTAGAGTCTCTGAAAGACGAAATGCCTGTTCGACGATGGCGCATCCGTCTGCTGATAATAGCAGTTGATGGTAATCTGGATACAAGAGTGCCTTGATTTAGGCACGTCCTATGCCACAGATTCTTCTTCTGCTTGGGAAAGGGTTGGAACTTCTGTCATAGCACTCCTATTGTACATGCAGGGAAGCTACATATAAGTACGATCAGAGCAGGTCTGGCGAGGAAGCCTTTTGTCGCTTCTGCGGGAATGCTGCTCGTATGGCTTCCTCTTTGTGGGACGTAACCCTGGCTTAGCTTACTACAGGAGTACCCCAGTGGAAGGAAGATTCGACTGTTTGAGGCATCGTAGCGCGAGAGCCAGTCTTATATAGCTTTCTATCGACTGCGCGTGTAACTGTCAAAATGGGCCTCTGGTCTTCCATTGGTGTCGCATGCTTGTTGAACGAAGCATGAGCCACCTGGGATCTCTTCCTACTACCCTAACGGGTGAGTAGTATTCAGAGTCCACCGAAGGTTTACCTGAAGGAAAAGCAATTCTTTCGAAGACAGATCTCCTTACCGACAATACTCTCGTCGTGAGGGGTTGGACCGGTGTGCGCTTCGTTCGGCATCATTCCTTCGTCAGATCATCCATGGAACCACCATCTTTTTCGTCATGATTTCCTAGGACAGGAATCAGGCAAGGAAATAAGGCTATAGCAGCTAGAATCTTCTTTGTAGCTTTGACGCTGAGGTGGTCCTGAGACGCAATTCCCACCATCGTGCTGCTGGATGCAGCCGCCTTAGGCCTCCAGATACGTCGAGTCTTCTTCGGTTGTACAAACCGCTTCGTATTCTTCGACTTTTCGCCAGAGTGGAGATCTTCAAAAGCCTGCTGGTCGAAGTGTACGACCAACATATCTTGAGAAGCTTCCAGCAAGTTGTCATCAGATTGCGTTACCGCCTTTTCGTTGGAGGAGAAAGTAGTCCCTAGCAGAGTCACCATTTTATTCGACATAACAAAAGGTTGAATGAACTGTTTGCTTTATTGAACGTATAATATATCTATGTACAAAGAAGGAATTCCTAAATAGGATATTCTAAGTACAGGGAGAAGAGGTTTCTAGGAAAGTATGACGGTGGAGATCGAGCACTGCAGCGGCTCCTTTACTCCGTTGACGATCTGACGACGAATCAACCTTGCTATGGCTCTCGGGCACATTTGATGGTACTCTGGGGTCACCGATCAAGAGGCTGTCTGGAGGAGAAGATCGCTTGAAGATGGTTGGTTGGTTGGTTCTTTGGTTAATTGGTGGATGAGGGTGGTCAACACTTAGTGGACAGAGATTATTGATCCTTTGATGATTGTCGATTGTCGATTTTTCTCTCTCGATCTTTTGATGGAAGATGAACTCCTTCTATTTATAGAGAATCGAGCACATATGCGATGTGTATTAGGGTTCCTGAGAAATAAAAGAATCTGTCGTCATTGTACGGTGCAGACTTCTACGACACTGACATATGGCGGACATCGAGGTTTTCCTCAAACGAGATCTCTGGTGGTTATAAACATAACTGAAGGAGGTGATACATGGCGCATGCCAATTTGCTTGCTCGAATACATCCAAGTAAATCTTGGGATTTCATCCTAGATTTAGAGTCTAATTGATCATCGTCTAAGATTTAAATCAATCTGATATGATATCAATCATGATTGAATCCCAATCTTCTCTATTAGAGGCGGTTTAAACAAACCAATTGGGGTGGACACATGCTTCCTGTGCCTCTGATGAGTACTAAGTACTGCTGTGCTTTTGGGGAAACGAGTAGAACGTGCTTCTTGAGACGACGGAACCTCTGTGCTTTCAGGCGACGAGTGGACTTGGCTTCGAATGACGACGAGACTTCTGTGCATATAGAGCAACTTATGAAGCTATGTTTCAGGATACCGGAGTTGCTGTGCTGTAGACGACAAGTAGGCTTGTTCTTCAGGTTGGCAAGGTTACTGTGCTTTTGGAGCGACAGGCTGACTTACATTGGTTGCGATGGGAGTTCCCAAGTCTCTTGTAGAGAAGTAACTTAAGCTTCTGAACTAGAGAAAACGACTATACCGTAGGAATAGAGGTGGTGTGAGCATATCACCATCATGTGCCTCATGCGGACGCAGGTAAGTAGCAGCGCCTCTGAACAGTGAAGGCATTAGCTGCGAAGGGAAGGGTATGACACCCTTACATGTCTGAGATTTGCGCAGACAGGTAGCTTCGCCGCTGGAGTAAAGACACTGGCATCTGAAGTAAAAGAAGGGGAGGGGGGTCTATCACCATCGTGCTTCTGAGGTTGGCATAGACAGGTGGCTGCGCCTCTGGCTTGAAGGCTTTGGCTTCTGAAGCAAAAAGCAATAAATATCCATTCTTTAAGGAACTTCCCTCTTAATTGCTACTGTAATATGGAGAATTCTAAGGGTCTAAGACTAACATTCAAATTGCTCAGTCTTAGGTTCGTCCCATTAATACGAGAATTCTGACCGTCGGCCATGTGGCATGCACTCTGGGCCATTCTCGGTCTTATAAAAGAGGAAGTTCTTCTCTGAAGAGTCGCTGTCTTCTTCTCGCCATCCTTTACCATCGTGCGAGATCTAAACTTAACTTCGAGCTATGATCGGCCTTGCGTAAGTTGGCTGCTGGTTGAGGCTTTTCTCGTTTGTAGGAGCCATATTCTTGTAGAAGAACTCTGTGTAGAAGGAGCCATCGCTGCCATTGAGAAGTATGCAAATGTCTTTCTTAGGAAGGTTGACTCTGAGCCTCTATCTTTCGTATTTTCTGCACTTTAGCGAAGGGATGTCTTCAGCTGAGATTTTCATGCTTCTACAATAAAGACTATATCGTATAGGAAAAGAAGCATCGTCTATGTGGCTAGACGAGAGTTCACCGCTCCGGGTTTCGTTATGAGTACTCGGAGAGGATTACTCTAGGAAATCATATGAATCGTTTGTCCTGTAACGTAATAACGCGTCTTCTCGATCGCGAATACCAAAGCTAGGCATTCCTTCTCGACTGGATGTATCGATGCTTCGCCCCAATCATTGTTCTGCTGAGATAGTATATAGCCTGCTCGTATCCAATATCCCCTTTTTGTGCCAACAGGGCATCTAAGAAATGATTCATCATGCGTACATAGAGCCAGAAAGGTTTACCGATGACTGGGCAACCAGGACTGGGGGGCGCGTGAGGTACTCCTTGATGTCGTTAAAAGCTTTCTCGTAATCCTTTGTCCATAAAAATGACATGTGCTTCTTCATCAGATTAGTAATGCTTAGCAGCGTCCAGAGAGGTTTGATAAAAACCTTCTGATAAAGGCAAGCCTCCCTTAGAGCCTTCAGAGTTCTCGAAGCTACTTTTGATGATTCATGTCGATGATGCCTCGTGTTTTCTCTATGGATCCTTTTTGACGTAATAATGAAGTCTATAAAATTTCTACTAGATACCCCTAAGAAGATTTGGTCAGGTTAATTTTCAACTGGTGCACACGCATTAGTTCAAAAACCATTTTGCGGTCTTGGAGATGGTCGTTTTTATTCCGACTTTTGACGGCGATGTCATCTCAGTAGCATTTGACCATCTTTCTGAGATATTTGCTAAAGATGGTGCTCATGGCGCATTGCTCGTGAGTAGAAGGAACAACTCATAGCTCCTATTTGTTAGTAGCTTCAGGGATTTTCTGTAGACATTTGAATCTGTCCTTCCTCTATTTTTTGTACTTCTTTGTTTTTTTGAATGGAAGAAGTAATGGCAATTTACTTCCGCCATTTTTTTGTGGACCCATTCTGAGATCGGGCTTTGTTGGGGTGTGACATGGCGAGCACGTAATCTTCTCCTTTTTGTTGCCAATGTGGCAGGCATAGGGCTCGAGTGCCTCGATTTGACCAGGTTCAGATGAAAGTTGGAGGCATAGGCTCCTCGTAAGTCGGGGAAGATTTACTCCTATTTAATAGGGGAGTGGCTCTTCACATATCCTCTTGATGAATCTTGTGGCTATAAATAGGGCTTTGGGGAAACCCCTTCTTCCACAATCTCATTTGTTTTTCTTCTTCATGCTTGAGTACCTCTTCTTCTCTCGTGGCCTGGAGCATTTTCTTCTTTGGTAGATCGAACATGAGTCATGATGGCAATTAGTGCCGAGTCTTCAGATGATGTGAAGGTTGCAGCATCAAAAAGTATTCCTGATATCATGGGAAATGGACTCGTATACTCCCTTGTACAAGGAAATTCTTTTTTTGATGTGGAGACGAACCGGAAAGCGGTACCTTTTGTATAAAGTTGGGTTCTCTGCCTTTTCAATGCTAGCTTCAACATTCTTGGAGAAGAAGGCAAGCTTCTCTTGCCTTGCATAAGTAGGATGCTTGTCTCGGGGTTTGGGTTGGTTTTTTGCCTCCCGTACTTCTTCTTCTATGCTTGCTGGGGAGGAGAGGCCTTAACCTTGGGAAGAGGCTTGGAAGTTTCTTTAGAATCGTCTTCTCTTATAATTTTTTGTCATCTTCTCTGGTACATCTTTCGGAAGAGGCTTGGAAGCCCTTGCTCAGTTCTTGAATTCATCGCCACAGGGTAGGACCTATGACGTGCTGCCCTTCCAGAGAAAGTAGTACGCAAGTGTAGGGAACTAAGCAGCGGTAAGATTCCATGTAGAAACTAGTTCTTATATGCGACTAAAATATGTAACAATTATTTTTTAAATAAGAGTCTCTGTAGTCTCTTTTGTGAGGATGAGAATATGTTTACTAGAGGTATGATGGACATAGTAAAAAGAAAACCCCGACATCCGTTTTGTAGAGAGTTAGACATCTTTTTGAAGGATCTGTTCATATTGAAGCACTATAACCAGAAACTCATTGATAGACATGGCATATTGAGAGGTTGCATGCTTTTTCTTCTTTTTTGAATACGACCTGTCGGACTCTGGCCCCGAAATACGGTCCTCATGTGTCTCCATTATTGAGAAGGAGGCTCCGTCGGTTATGACTTGGACTCCTTCTTCTTTTTCTCTGTGGCTGGAGGGATCATAGATTGAATTATTTCGTCCACCAGATCTGGGTGCACCTACATGATCTCGTCCTTTGCAGTCTTGAACAAGATCATTCTGACCGCATGGTCGTGTGCTGGTGGAAGGGTGACGACCTCCATCATGGACTTGGGGATCGGGACCACTCCGTCTTTAACTTTGATCCCAAGAGATTGTTGAATTGTATTGACACCATGTTGGTGACTACCTTGTGTTCCTCGAAGTCGAGGGTAACAGCTTTTGAGCCGATTAGCCATTGAATATGTCCTTTCAGGATATAGCAATCCTCGGTCGCATGGCTAATAAATTGATGGTATAGGCAGTACTTAGGACTGTCTATCCTTTACTTCTTCTGGGCATCTTGCTCAGATAGCCGGAGTGTGTTGTTCTTCAGAAGGACGTTGAAGATATCGACGACCTGGTCATCAGAGAAGGAGTAGGTGTCCTATAGCCTGGGTGAGTCCGTCGGTAGGTACCTTGCCCCTTCTTTCTTTATGTTGACGGTGAGGGATTCTTTTCCTCTTATGCTGCGGTCCTCATTTCTATTTTGAGGGCACCTCCCTCTATTTCCATTGTTCGGGAACTAGAGCCCGATCATATGAATGCCTTTGGTATTCTTCTCTGCTTGGTCGGCACATGCGAAGAAAGTCGTCCAATTGACATGCTGGCCCATGTCCATACAGAATTTGGTAGCTGGCATCAGACCCCAGAGACATGTATTCATGAGGATCGTATCGGGAGTCCCCGGAGGCATCTTCAGGGCTTTTGCCTGAAGCGCTCTTTGTATTCATGTGCCGAGTCTTTGTCACGCTGGACTGTATCAATGAGGATGGACATTGTCATTTCAATCCTATTATCATAGAAGCGTGCCAGAAACAGTGCCTGGAGGTCATCGAATGTCTTAATGCAATTATCAGAAAGACTGTAAAACCATTCATACGCGATGTCGGTTAACGCTGCCATGAAAACCTTGGTGAACAGGGCATCGTCATTAGGCAGATGCCCCATCATGGACTCAAATTAGTTCAAGTACCGGCAAGGTAACGACTTTCCGTCAATAGAAGTCAGAGTCTGGGGTTTGTACTTCGGGGGAACATCACCTTGTTCTACTCCATGGGATAAGGTCGTCTTATCCCTAGCCTCTGCATTCTCTCTTGACTGTTGATGGATTCAAATAGAGCCCGCAATTCTTAAATCTCTCTTCGGTCAATGTTGGTTGGAGTCGGTACCGTCGGTTGTGGCACAGAGGGGATGTTGAACTCGCCATTGGGGCCTGCCTCCTGACTTCCTTGTTATGAAGTAGTTGTTGGTGCTATATTATCCTTTATGTCCATCATTGACTGAGATATGGACTGCATTGTGGCATTGAGGGTGTGTTTCACTTAACAAAATGCCTGGAAATTGGATTTTGAAAATAAAACGAGAAATAGTACAAGAAGTACAAATTTGATTCTAGGAAAGTATTGCTGTAGAAGTCTGATATGTAAATGATCACTTTGTTCCTTGGACCATACGATGATGATGAAGATCACTGCTTGAAGATGAACAACTTGGAAGAACTAAGTCACCAGAAAGGTATCGATGTACTTGGGCACTGATGGCGAGGTCGAATGCTTTTCTGCTTTGCTTCACTCTGTTCTGAAAGAAAGGTTGAAGAAGAATGCTCTAGAGAATCAAAAATCTCTGAGTTCTAATCTCTCTGTCTTTTATCCTGTCTCTGTGTGTGTCCTTGTCTCTGAGAAAAATAAGTCTATTTATAGACTTGGGCTCTTGTGCGTAAAAACTCAGCAAAAGTTCCGTCTTTACGCTAACAACTGCCACCCATGATCGAAGTCATCCTCTGTATATGTTGACACGTGTCCTATCATTTCAGTAAGAATATGATGCACGTACACACGTTCTTCGAGATGTGTGGCATGAAAGCCATGTAGGCAGACAACGTTCTCAACTGATGATGAAGAATCGGGCGTAAAACAACCCCAATGTACTCTGAGCGTAAAGTAGTAGACTAGGCGTAAAACAGCCCTATCATAGATTTCCCGCGTAAAGTGGTTATTAAATAACCTTGAGCGTAAAGTAGCCCAAATAGACTTTACGTACACGTCGAGTTTCGAGCGTAAAAACTCATATAATCTCCGTGCGTAAAAGAAGCCATAGTGTGAGCGTAAAGTAGCTCAGTCCACATACTAAACGACAACATTGGTCTCTGTATAACACAAATCCCTTCGAAATCTGTGGTATATGCCATCATCATTATCTTCATGTCAGACTTTGCATTAAATACGAGACTTTGACAGCTTTGTCCAGCGTAAAAGGAGGGTTAGCCTATCTTTAGGCGTAAAACCATTGTCTTGACCCTGGCTGCTTTAGGCGTAAAAAACGATTAGCCTTGTCTTGGGCGTAAAGTGTTTAACCTCCCTGCGGCATAAAGTAGATCAATTTGAGTAGAATGATCTATCACTTTGACTCATTCTGTGAAGCACTTTTTACGCTCCTACATGACCCCCTTCAAAGTTTTCAAATGTCTTCATAATTTGAAACACTTTGAACAGCAGCATAAAAGTTAAGATTTGACCAGTCAGCGTAAAATTTGGGATACGCAACAGTCATTCGCGTAAAAGCGGGGATATCCAACAGTCGACGTAAAATATCATTAAATAGTGTCGGTCAACATTTAACCGTCACAATGAATTTTCTTCTCGAAACTTTCGAACGCCTTTTCACTTCTCCGAGTTTGTATTAATATTGAACGGTTTCCAATGAGGAATATGGAGAGTTGATTTAATTGTATAAATAAGGAGAAATTCTTCACTCCTGTCATTCATCTCCATAGTAACATGGTGCCAAAGAAGGAGATTAACAATGAAGAGGCTTCGGGCTCAAGGATTGACTTTGAGCGTGCACGCAACTTTGTAGAGTGCTTCGGATTAACTCCAGCAGTCTTCAGTCGCATCGATGGTGGTCCCCCGACTGCATATGAGGGCTCAAGAGATTTAGAAGCATTTTTAAATCTGATGCGTCGCTCCGGGATTCGCAACATGTGCGAGTTAGGTGCCTCCCTTTGTCAACCCAACGAAGGAGAGAGAAAATAATATTCCATGTATTGCGACTCTCTTATATGTAGGGGTCCACTCCCCCCTTTTTATAAATAAACTTTTGATGTTAATCTCATCTGTTGGTACATAGAACTGTTCAACACTTCTTTTGACTGCTTCTATGGTTGTTCATTCCCAAGAAACAAACCGACACGTGGCGTCTGTCTTGTGGTCACGAGAGCCTTTCAATAGGATCTTTTTCCAAAATAGACTCCTAACAGTTTCTTCAGTCTTTATAAATTGCCGAGAATGTTTCATATATTCTCATTCTCATTCCTCTGAAGATAACTTTTTGTAATGTCGTTCTCCAACAAATGACAATGGCGATGCTTTCCAATGGCGTTCCTTTGTACGCCCAATCACCAGATGTAGATTCGTCCACTATTAGAGCCAAACCATTTGACATAAGTGGTAAGTCTGATCGTAAGCAATTATCTGCCTTTGAAGTTTTTGAAGTACTGGCGTAAAAGCCTTACTGAATAGTGGTACACCTGAAGCACAGGCGTAAAAGCCTTGCTGAAGCACTAGAGTAAAAGCCTTGCTGAAGCACTAGTGTAAAAGCCTTGCTGAAGCACTAGCGTAAAAGGCTTGCTGAAGCACTATCGTAAAAGCCTTGCTGAAGTGCTAGCGTAAAAGCCTTGCTGAATAGTGGTATACCTGAGACACTGGCGTAAAATGCCTTGTAGTCTGTTGAAGATAAAACAAGACGCATGAGCATCTGTGTTTTTTTTTAGTTAGCGTCTCATACGCATCTGATGGTACTTCTATTTAAAACACTTCTTCTTTGTTGTTTTCTGCAGAAGTTTGGCTAGAGAGCTTTTCCAGAACCGGCATTGATGACTTTGACGCTGTGAAGAGCGTGCTTCTGGCATCAACATCAGGGAGCTCATGCGCTTTTGATGCACAAATCAGATAACTCAGAACTCTTCGTGAGATAGAAGGGTCTTCCTCTGTTGGTAGGAAGAGCCTTTATACACGGAGAGTTGGATGGTGGAGTCAACTCTATCCCGAGAAATCGGGTAGTAGAGTTTCTTTCACGGCAGGACTAGGAATTGTATCCCAATGTTGGATACATTCCTATCTCCTTTGAGAGGCCGCCACTCCTCCACCAGTTGTATTGGCAGCAACACGTCTTCGGGCAGCCATACTCTGGGATACTCCTCTCGTCTGACAGAGAAGACCAGAGTTTGATTCCTACTGTTCTGGTCGCCGTAGAGGCTCAGACGGCAAGGAATTGACACCAACAACGAATCCGACGAAGAAGATCCAAAGAAGAGATAGATCTCCATTAGGCTATCGTTGTGTGTATAGAATGAAAATCCAAGAATGTAATAGATTTCCATTATAACTTGTAAGAAAGTCTAAGAAATGTAATAGACTTTTTTGATGATATGGGAATGGAAATGATAAGTCTTCTATGCTCAATGATTTGTATCTATCTGGATGTGATATGGACATGATAGATAATAAAATCTTGTTTTCTGTTTTTAGAGTATACAATACTATCAGAGGTAATATGGACATGACAGTATATACAAGGACTCAAAAGAAAATTAGATTAATTTCTATGCAGAGGTCAAATGGAAAATGATAGATAAGAAAAGTAGGTAAATCACTACCAAAATACACTCAATTAGCGACGGATATTTAGCGACAGAATTTTTCCGTCGGCGTTAGCGACGGCTTCGTGGCCGCACACCGACTGATTATCGACCACACGTGTTTTGCAATTTTTATTTTAATTTTAGGGGAAGGAAAGGTCGCACATCCGTCACTAGACTGTCGGAGTTATAGCGACGGATATACAGTCGTCGCTACGCAGTCGATTATTTGGCGGGAATTGTGTAGAGAATTGGCAGGACATATCTTCGACTACGTAGCGACGGATATTCAGTCGGGACGTATCAAACATGGCGACTACTGGGCGACGGATGTATCTACATTGCTAGTCCGTCGCTATATATACGTACCAGACTTTAAATGAAACGGCGGGGGAAACTTTTCGCATTCCCCCCAAATTTACTCTCTCTCCTCTCTCTCTCTCTCTCTCTCTCGCGGTGTCGTATAGGGGCTGGGTGGCGCGCTTGGGGCTTGGCCGTCCGGGACTGGGCGGTTGGCTTGGGTCGGGGGCTGGGCTGTGGGCTTGGGGCGGGGGCGTCGGGGGCTGGGCGGCGGGCTTGGGGCTGGGGCATCGGGGTCTGGGCGGCTGGCTTGGGTCGGGGTCTGGGCGGTAGGCTTGGGGCGGGGGCGTCGGGGTCTGGGAGGCGGGCTTGGGGTTGGGGCGTCGGGGGCTGGGCGGCTGGCTTGGGTCGGGAGCTGGGCGGTGGGCTTGGGGCGGCGGCATCGGAGGATGGTTTGGGGCGGGGGCGTCGGGGGCTCGGCGGCTGGCTTGGGTCGGGGTCTGGGCGATGGGCTTGGCGCGGGGGCGTCGGGGTCTGGGAGGCGGGCTTGGGGTTGGGGCGTCGGGGGCTGGGAGGCTGGCTTGGGTCGGGGGCTGGGCGGTGGGCTTGGGGCGGTGGCGTCGGAGGCTGGGCGGCTGGCTTGGGGCGGGGGCGTCGGGGGCTGGGCGGCTGGCTTGAGGCGGGGGCTGGGCGGCTGGCTTGGGGCGGGGGCTGGGCGGTGGGCTTGGGGCGGCTGGGCGGCTGGGCTTGGGGCGGAGGCGTCGGGGTCTGGGAGGTGGGCTTGGGGCTGGGGCATCGGGGGCTGGGCGGCTGGCTTGGGTCGGAGGCTGGGCGGTGGGCTTGGGTCGGCGGCGTCGGGGGCTGGACGGCTGGCTTGGGGTGGGTGCATCGGGGCTATTTGCAACCGACGCAGAGCCATAAGCACTCTTCATAACCGGCGGTAGGCTTTGGTCGGGGGCGGCGGGTGGCTTTGCTTCTCAAATTCATCTGAGTTTATATATTGGCTAAATAATGTGTTATCCATATTGGGTGTTCCATTAGTTTGGTGGTGTTTTGATTAGTAAATGTGAATATGGGGTTTGGATTCATGGTGTATATGTTCACTGTCTCAAGGACAGTGTGAGTTCTATCAGTTGTGTGCTTCTGTATAGATGTATATATCTATACATCTAGCTGTGATATACATATGTGTATGTGACAATCTCAGCTAGCGACGGACTAGTTACCGGTTAGCGACGGATATTTCCAGCTCTATTTGTATTAATCTACGGTACGACATGGTGATCAGGACATAGTCCTTGCAGCCATTCGACTGGCGAGGCAGAAACTATGTAGCCGTAGATAAAGTTGACTGCCATCCGACCCTCATCCCTCGGCAATAATGATACGACAACCTATCACTATATCTTGTATAGTAGTAGATGATGTCTTAGTATTACATTAAGTGAGTTCATGTTGATTCTGTTACGTCCTTCAGATAATAGATACGATAAGAACATATACTACACGATATGTATACAGAATAAAGATGATTCACACTAATGTATGCTAGAATAAATTTTGGATTGTGTTCTGAGCCATCCGTTCTCATAAAACACATAGGAATTAGTAATGTGAGAGCAACGGAGAGAGTGAGAGCGCCGGAGGGGGGAGAAGAGAGAGAGAGAGAGAGTAAAATGGTACGACATGGTGAAGTAGTACTGTATTTTGGCTCCAGTTCCAACTCCATTTGTATTAATCTACGGTACGACATGGTGATCAGGACATAGTCCCTGCAGCCATTCGACTGGCGAGGCAGAAACTATGTAGCTGTAGATAAAGTTGACTGTCTTCCGACCCTCATCCCTCGGCAATGATGATACGACAACCTATCACTATATCTTATATAGTAGTAGATGATGTCTTAGTATAACATTATGTGAGTTTATCTTGATTCTGTTACATTCTTCAGATACTAGATACGATAAGAAAATACACTACACCATATGTACAGAACATAGATGATTCACACTAATGTATGCTTGAATGAATCGTGGGTTGTGTTCTGAGCCATCCGTTCTCACACTTGGCAAAAAATCGAATTTTTTATACTTTATCGGCTTTCGAAAATGTACTCAAATTACATGATGGTTCCTTTAGTTAGCTTGCTTATGTTACAATTATATTATTTGTGACTATCGATCTTACCAGATGGCACCCATGACCCGAGGAGCGGCACGTCGTTTGAGGAAAATAGTGAATGCTGAGGTGGCTCCTCCTACAGTTAAGGAGGAAGTGGCACCGGTTGCTAGTGAGACCGGGAGTTCTATTCATCCAGCACCGGTAGCTAGTGAGACCGGGAGTTCTCTTCAAGCAGTCCTTGCAAGGGAAGACATCTCTCCTCACGCCAAAATCTCGCTTTATCGATGTGGTTGCGTGATCGTATCACTGAGCGTTTGCGTGAGCAGCATGGTTCTCATTAGCTATTAGTACTTATTTGTATTAGACTATTTGTATTAAGTTGTTTTTGTATTAGACTATTTGTATTGGACTACATATGAACTAGAACTGTGTCAATCTCTGGATTGTATTGGACTACGACATGGTGATCAGAATATAGTCCCTGCAGCTATTCGACTGGCGAGGCTGAAACTATGTATACGTAGATAAAGTTGACTGTCCTCCGACCCTCATCCCTCGGCAATGATGATACGACAACCAACAAGAGAGAATACTCTGAGAGATCCATCTGAGTATGACATATACTCTAAGAGATCACCTTTACAAGAATGATATCAGTAGTGGGATTGAGTGATGGAGGAGATATTATCAGAGTATACGTCCTACTTAGATGGGTCTCTCACCGTTATTATTTTTTTCTGACGGCATGGTGGATGTGCTCCCTCAACAGATTCTTGCTCCGAGCCAAAACTTTGTCCAGGAGCTCAAGTGGACATCCTTGGTGTAGAGCTCGAGTGAGAGGTTCCTGACAGCATGGTGGTCTCCTTTGTCAAAGTATTCGTGCTCATCCCACATTGGTTGTGGGACGAGCACGTAAACTTTGACAAAGGAGACCACCATGCTGTCAGGAACCTCTCACTCGAGCTCTACACCAAGGATGTCCACTTGAGCTCCGGAACAAAGTTTTGGCTCGGAGGAAGAATCTGTTGACGGAGCACATCTACCATGCTGTCAGAAAAAAATAGTAACGGTGAGAGACCCATCTGAGTAGGACGTATACTCTGATAATATCCCCTCCAGCACTCAATCCCACTACTAATATCACTCTTGTAAAGATGATCTCTCATAGTATACGTCCTACTCAGATGGAACCCTCAGAGTATCCTCTCCGGTTGGGTTGTGTTCTGAGCCATCCGTCCCAGGGATTTGATTCTGTATTTTGGTTTCTGTATTTTGGCTCTATCTCCATTTGCATTAATCTACGGTACGACATGGTGATCAGGACATAGTCCCTGCAGCCATTCGACTGGCGAGGCAAAAACTATGTAGCCGTAGATAAAGTTGACTGTCCTCCGATCCTCATCCCTCGGCAATGATGATACGACAACCTATCACTATATCTTATATAGTAGTAGATGATGTCTTAGTATTACATTATGTGAGTTCATCTTGATTCTGTTACATTCTTCAGATACTAGATACGATAAGAACATATACTATACCATATGTACAAAACATAGATGATTCACACTAATGTATGCTAGAATGAATCTTGGGTTGTGTTCTGAGCCATCCGTTCTCACACTTGAAGATAATCGAATTATAACGACGGATATTAGGTTACTCTTCAGGATAATTGATGTCTATTTTATATTAATTTGGTTTGGTCTATATGATTCTTGGATAATTGGTGTGCATTAAATTCGTATGTGCATATTTGGTCTATGTGATTGTTGGATAATTGGTGTGCATTATATATTGGTTTGGTTTATGCATATTTTTGTGAACGGGGAAAGTGCTGCAATTTTTTTTCAAAAAATTCTCAGTTACCGACGGACTAGTGACCGGTTAGCGACGGATATTTCCAGCTCCATTTGCATTAGTCTACGGTATGACATGGTGATCATCCAGTAGTCCCTGCATCCCTCGGTAATGATGATACGACAAGAGTTCATCTTGATTCTGTTACGTTGTTCAGATACTAGATACGATAAGAACATATACTACACCATATGTACAGAACATAGATGATTCACACTAATGTATGCTAGAATGAATCTTGGCTTGTGTTCTGAGCCATCCGTTCTGATCAAGCATCTTCCTTCTCCTCTCCTCCACCATGGCTCTGAACCCATCTGCTCCTCCCTACTTTTCTTCTTTTTATTTGACTCTCTCAGCCACATATGATATCCAGCTCAAGTGTAGAGTCGGGGGAGAAGAAGTGGAAGGAAGAGGAGGGGGAAGCAGCACAGCCGGTGGCATGAACCGGAGGAAGTACAGAGGTTTTCTTCAACAGCCGTAGGAGAACTATAAAGATATATCTTTCCACAACATGTCATCTTGTCAAAGACCCTTTATGTGGATATCATGTTACCGCGGTATCGGAAGACTAACATGTCATAAGTTTTTAAGCCGTGTGTTTTAACATAATCTTCCCAACTCTTTCCTCCTATGTAGTAATCTTGCATTATTACATAGCAGGAAAGAGTTTGGAGGATTATGTCAAAACACACGGCTTAAAAAATTATGACATGTTAGTCTTCCGACACCGCGGTAACATGGTTGTCACATTAAGGGTCTTTGATAAGGTGATATGTTGTGAAAAGATATATCCTTATAGTTCTCCTACGTCTGTTGAAGAAAACCTCTGTACTTGCTCCGGGTCATGCCGCCGGCTGTGTTACTTCCCCCTCCTCTTCCTACCCACTTCTTCTCCCCCGACTCTACACTTGAGCTGGATGTCATATGTGGCTGAGAGAGTCAACTAAAAAAAGGGAAGTAGGGAGGAGCAGATGGGTTCAGAGCCATGGTGGATGAGAGGAGAAGGAAGATGCTTGATCAGAACGGATGGCTCAGAACACAAGCCAAGATTCATTCTAGCATACATTAGTGTGAATCATCTATGTTCTTATCGTATCTAGTATCTGAAGGACGTAACAGAATCAAGATGAACTCACTAATGTATGCTAGAATGAATCTTGGGTTGTGTTCTGAGCCATTCGTTCTGATACTTGGCAATTAAGCCATTCAACTGGCGAGGCAGAAACTATGTAGCCGTAGATAAAGTTGACTGTCCTTCCACCCTCATCCTTCGACAATGATGATACGACAACCTATCACTATATCTTATATAGTAGTAGATGATGTCTTAGTATTACATTAGTGAGTTCATCTTGATTCTGTTACGTCCTTCAGATACTAGATACGATAAGAACATATACTACACCATATGTACAGAACATAGATGATTCACACTAATGTATGCTAGAATGAATTTTGGGTTGTGTTCTGAGCCATTCGTTCTCATACTTGGCAATTAAGCATGTGAAATAGAACTGACTATGTTTAGTTTGTCTTACGATACAGATTTTCATATCCAAATTAAAATGGATCGTTACTTCGTTGATCGTATATAGATGTACCAGCGGATCAACCTCCTGGACCGTAGGTACTTATAAGTATTGACCGTATCGGATAACTATCGATCTATCATTTTGGTATGGGCCGGTTGGTATTGGTCTTAGCGAATTTGTATCGTCCTATCCGATATGTATCGGCCGAATAGCTAGGATTCATATTGGCCTTATCGATTTGGTATCGGACATATCCGATAGGTATCGGCCGTGTTGGATTAGTATAGACCATTTCGGATTAGTATCGTGGAAGGTTTAGTAACAACTGTACTTGGATTTCTCTCTTCTAGAGCTAGATTACCATTGCAAGAGAGTCACGAGAGCGTAACTGGCCAGTTACAGAACATACATACTTTCTTTTCAATCTCGTTTTTCTTGATGGAAAAGGAAGCATATATGTTACTGTAACTGGCCAATCACGATCTGGTGATTCTCTTGCAATGGCATTCTAGCTCGAGAAGAGAGAAATCCAAGTACAGTTGTTACTAAACCTTCCACGATACTAATCCGAAATGGTCTATACTAATCCAACACGGCCGATACCTATCGGATATGACCGATACGAAATCGATAAGGCCAATATGAATCCTAGCTATTCGGTCGATACATGTACATATCGGATATAGGACGATACCAATTTGTTAAGGCCAATACCAATATGATACGTCATATACCAAACCCGATAGACCGATACTAATCTGATACACTAGATACTAAGTACATCCGGCCTATACCAATTTGTCCTATACCAATTTATGCTATGATCGGATTATAACGATGGATATTAGGTTACTGTAACTGGCCAACTCTTTTCTATGTGTTTTGGAATATTTGTGAAAAATTTGGAATATTTGTGCTATGATCGGATTATAACGATGGATATTAGGTTACTCTTCCAGATAATTGATGTCTATTTTATATTAATTTAGTTTGGTCTATATGATTTTTGGATAATTGGTGTGCATTAAATTCGTATGTGCATATTTGGTCTATGTGATTCTTGGATAATTGGTGTGCATAATATATTTGGTCTATGTGATTGTTGGATAATTGGTGTGCATTATATATTGGTTTGGTTTATGCAAATTTTTGCGAACAGGAAAAGCACTGTAATTTTTTTCAAAAAATTCTCAGTTAGCGACGGACTTGTGACCGTTTAGCGACGGTTACTACCAGTTTCCGACTACTTTTCGACGGCTATTCTGTCGCTAACTGGAGATTTGAAAATGTTCCCAGGTAGCGATGGATGGTCGACGGAATATCCGTCGGAATGGTATATAGTTCGACGGAATAGCGATGACCTATCCGTCGCCCTTGTTATGGAAATACCAAGAATTTCCAGAACAAGCTCGACGGATAATCCGTCCGTATTCCGTCGATATATATCGACTGAATAGCGACTACTTATCCGTCGCCATGTTGCTGGAAATGACATGAATTTCCAGAAGCTGATCGATGAATTTTCCGTCAGAAAACCGTCGCTAATCCGTCCTTTGTTATCGAAGGCGTCGACGGATTAGCGACGGCATGATACACTCTGATACACTATTACGACGGGTTACCGACGGAACTTTACGTCGCTATTGTCTACACATTTCAGTACTTAATACTTGAAAAGGACGCTAGTCTGTCGGAAAGTCGTCGCTAATGCTTTGTATTGTTAAGTCGACAATCCGTCGCTATTTCGTCGTTTGATGACAACGTAGCGACGGACCGTTATTAGCGACGAGCTGATTGCCGACGGATTTTTTGACTTAAATCCGTCGGTTATCGGTCGCTAATGCTAATTACCGTCGGATTGGCGACGGATAGGGCTGTCGCTAAAACATAAATTTTGGTAGTGAATTTAGTATTTATCCAGAGGTTGTGAAAACATGATAAATAAATAACGAGTCCCACTTTTTAATCAATTGATAAAATAGAAGATTTAAAATTCCTCTCCCAGGAGACAAGAAATCAGCTTAACCAAACCTTGGTAGCTGGGGAATAGGAAGACAGATGTCATGAGCATATAGGTCCATATCAATGTATGAATGAATCAACATAACTTTCGGGAAAAGAAAATCTTGATTCAATTCCATAATTAAATGAATGAACCTGATAGAATGGACGGATAGCCTTTTCGGGAATGAAAGGTTGTTTTCAAAGACCGGTTCATCTATAGATCTTTCCTATAAATAGGCAAAAACTCTTTGTAATATTTCATTCTTATTTCCACTCCTCTATTGGAAATGTCTTCCAAGGATATGCAGCAAAAGAATGAAGTCTCCAGGAAGGTTGAGGACGTCGTCGAGACGCACTCCGCTGAGCTAATTGTGATAGGGACAACCGAAGTAGACGAAAGCTCTTCTACTCCCAAGCCACCACAAGATATCTTTGCCTTCTTAGTAGAGCCAGGGAAAACTCCTAAAGAAGAGGCACTGAGGATGGTTGCTTGCAGATTTTTCATGAACTCAGGCAATGATACCTTCGAAGCATTGGCTGATTATGTATTCAATAAGGGAGGCAGTGGTCCTTAAAATTTTGTTCAGAACAAAAATAAAGGAATTTTATTTTTATCAGCCTTCTTCTTTACACATAGTATTTCTTGAGAAATTTACCGTTGATAGGCATCATGAGCAGATCTCCATTAGGCTTTGATAACCGATAGGCACCATTAGAAAATACGATCTCAATAACATAAAGACCCTCCCATTTTGCTTGGAATTTCCCTTTGCTCTTGTGAGTCATCACCATCGGTCTTCGAACAACCAATACTAGTTCGCCAACCTTGAACACCCTCTCTTTAACTTTACGATTGAAAGTTCGAGATATATGGGCTTGGTATAGTTCAATATGCTGTTGTGCTTGAAGACGCTTCTCATCCAATCCTTCAAGTTCTTGGAGTCGTAAGCGATCATTATTCTCTATAGTTAGCTCATTAGCAATGGCTATTCGTAGAGATGGAATTTGGATTTCCAAGGGAAGAACAGCCTCACATCCATAAACCAATAAAAATGGTGTAAAACCAGTAGGAGTTCGGACTGTTGTTCGATAAGCCCATAAATATTCCTCAAGTTTCTCGTTCCAATCACGTTTATTAGAAGAGACAAACTTTTTGAGAAGTTTAATGATCGTCTTATTGAAAGCTTCAGCTAAACCATTAGTAGCTGGATTATAAGCCGTAGAAGCCAAATTTTGAATTCGATTCTTATCACAGAACCGATAAAATGCCTGACTGGTGAATTATGGACCATTGTCATGAATTATTCGTCGAGGAATCCCGAAGCGATAAATGACATGATGTTTGATGAAGCTGATCACATTAGATATTTTCACTTCAACAAGAGGAACTGCTTCTGCCCACTTAGAAAAGTAATCGGTTATAGCTAATATGAACCGATGTCCCTTAACAGAAGGAGGGTTAATAGGACCAATGACATCCATACCCCAAGCTTCGAAGGGCCAAGAAGCGGCTGTAGGATGTAAAAATTCAGACGGTTGATGAATAAAATCAGCATGAATCTGACATGCTTTACATCTTCTGGCATAGTCTACAGCATCTGCTATCATAGAAGGCCAATAATAACCCATTCTTCGAATACGGTCTTGTAATTTAGGACCTGGTTGATGAGCACCACAAACACCATCATGAGCCTCTCGTAGTGTTTGTTTGGCTTCACTTTCTGAGAGACAACGCAGTAAGAGTCCGTCATATGATCGACGATATAACATATGTAAAGACGAATCGTAATAAAATCGAAATGATCGTCTCTTAATTGATGCAGCTTCTTTTGGATCTTCAGGCAAAATTCTATGAACTGTATACACTACACCAGAAGTGGGATTTTCCAACGCTCTTTTTTTCCGATTGCTAATGGTTTTTTGCCGTTACTAATTACCAACAGTAAAAAACTGTTAGCAATACAAAAAAATGTTAGTATAAATAGAAAAAACTTAAATTTAATATAAATAACACAGAATATTTATTTTGTAACACTTTAAAACTGTTGGTAAAATAAATAAAAATTGAATGGAATAAAATATATATGTAACGTGTGTCTTTCACGTGAGATGAATGTGTTAGAAATGTGTTATGGGGGGAAAATATTTCATTTCCCTCATTTTTCATCCAAGTTCTCCCGATGGAAACCCCGAGCGCTCTCTCTCCTCATAGCTGGTGAAGCCCTAGCTCTCCTTCGAGCACCTCTCTCCCCTAGAGTTGGTGAAGGTAAATCTCTCTATCTCTTTCCTCCTCTGTCCTTCCGTTCTCAGCCTTTCTGCCGCCATATTTGGCTGCTCCGCCTGCCGAAGATTAGCGGTCCATAGCCTCGCCAAGGAATCTCCGCCTCCGCCTACGGTATTGGTTCCAAATCCGCCGCCTACGGCAACGCCGATCTTGTCGACTACGACCTCGTCAAGGGCACCATGGTCATCCGTCCCTATGGCTACTCTATTTGGGAAGCTATACAAGTACTCTTCTTTTTTTCCCTTTTTCTAGTGTCAAGTTCTGTAAATGTTTGATTTTTTGCTTAATTTGTGAGGGAAAGATTTGAAAAAAACAAATTGATCAAATGGCTAATATAAAAAAGGAACCTAGTTTTGGGGCCACTTGGATGAGAATTTTCCTCAGTTGCACCACCAGAATACTTTACCTTATGTTATTTGTGTATTTTTTAACCTAAGAACAATCCTATTCGGTGTCCTATGTTGCACAATGATAATATGACCTTAAAATTATTGGAACGTTTAATCATGATGGTAACTAATATCAGAGGATCTATGTTAACTGGACATTACCTGAACACATCACGATGTGGACATTGCAACTCACACACAATACTGACTTTGGCATGTCAAAGTGTATTTTGGGGTGTCTATGTCGTGTCTAATAGGTGCTCGACACGATTCAACATAGACGCAACACAAATTTTGGATCATCCTTGCTTCGTAGTAGAGGAGTATAGCTTAAGTAGGAAGACGGGCTTGTTGAAACAGAGGGCAAGAATATTGATGTAAATCTTATGTATTTTGCTTATGCTTGATATTTATTGGAGGAGTACTTGAATGTTAAGGAAACTGGTCACAGCAACATCTACTTCCCTCAGTTATGTTGCTTCTTTCTTTAGTTTTTAGCTGTATTGCTTCTGTTTTTTTAGTGAATCCAGTTTTGGAGGATACGTGATATGTTGATGACTGGGAGCTACATTTTCTTGTTCTTGATAGTTGAATATACGATTTCAAACTTACTTTTTTCTACTCATGTTGGATGGAAAAATAAATTGATTGCAAGAAACCAGATTTTGGTGATGAGTTTATCTAGTTGCCAAATCTTCATTATGTATTTTTCTTATGCTTGATATTTATTGTAGGAGTATTTGAATGTCAAATTTAAGGAAACTGGTCACAACAACATGTACTTCCCTCAGGTATGTAGCTTTTTCTTTACTTTTTAGCTTGATCGCTTCCGTTTTTTAGTGAGATCCAGTTTTGGAGGAAATTTGTTATTTTGATTACTGACATTCTGGAGGTATGAAGATTCTTTCTTTACTTTTTAGCTTCGTTGCTTCCATTTTTTTAGTGAGACCAAGTTTTGGAGGAATGGAGGAAATGTGATATGTTGATGACTGGCATTCTGGGAGGCTACATTTTCATGCTTTATAGATGAATTTACAATTACAAACTTACTTTTGTCTACTCATGTTGGAATGAAAAAATATATTTGATTGCAAGTAACCAAATTTTGGTGATGAGTTTATCTAGTTGCCAAATCTTCATTGCCACTTGCCGGTAACCTAAATGGGAAGTTATAAGATCGGCGAACAATGAGATGCAGTATTTATGTGAACCTGCATTATCTGGTGTAGAAGTATTGTGCTATATTTTGCATATACATATGTTTGACTTGACTAACTTAGTCAAATTCAAAAGGACTTATCATACAAGGTCACATATAAAAATAATGATTTTAGATTGTTACTTGATTTAGAAGTTGTGGGCTTTTAGGTAACTAATTTTGATAAGTACATATTATGGAAATTAGCAAAGCCTTCAAGAAATAGATATAAGATTTCGTCTACCCATCCAAATACCTATCCTAAAAATTATTGATTTCATTTTCACGCTTGCCAATCGTTTACATCACCAAAAGATATCGAATATACAATGTGCTTCACCCGTTCATCCAACTATAACTGACTTGGATGGATATTATTAGTATTCAACCACCACATGCATACTCGGTAGAGAAAAATTAGACTTGGTTTGATTGAAGCAAATAAATATCTAGAACTTGAATGAGTATCAGGCAAGTCCTTGCAATAATGGTAGATCAAGTGAAAAGTTAAAACCCATCTTATAATAGCATACAATAATAGATTTATTTCCTTACATAATAGATTGTTTAATAGATGAAACCACCTCTCAGTACAATGGGAGTTACTACACATTCGATCTCTTTTTTTCATGTGTATATCTAGTAATACATCTCATCAAATTAGATTATGTTTTTAGTGCTTGCACTCTCATGGTTTTCTTGGATGCTCAAGTCTTTCTATTATAGCATTAAAGATATCTAGAGCTTGAAGTAATCATAGGTTGAATTTTAACATGTTCAGAGCTTTCTTTGATCCAATAGATATAGTGAATGTGTTTAGCAGTCATACACCCAACTCTGTTGTTTGACCTACGCAAATAGATATTTATGAATCAAATTATTTGTTCCGTATTGCTGTTATGCTATAATGGATCAACCTTCCTTTTATCTTTTGAGTAAAAGGACGATAGGCCGATCCCTTTTTATTGTCCTCTTATGTCTACGTAACGTCAATTTCTGCTTATTAGCTATGCAACTTACTTGCAGTCTCTTATGCTTTATTCTAGGTTTGGTGAATATGATTTGCAGGAGTTCGTTCCTCTATTGAAGGGGAAGGATTTTGATGTAGTTCATGAGAATGCTACTTATCTTTATACAAAGACTGTCCTATTTGTGTATGTTTCTACTAGGAAATTAGTTAAACAAATTGGTGACTTTGTACTGAAGGAAAGATTCTTTGAACAAACAGTAGGGTCCAATAATGATTAAAAAGCAAAATTTGACTTCATGCTTGATAAGTAGTCTTGAAGCTGTAATGGGATTATAGATGGAATTCTAAGTAGGTGGACTATAGTGAAACACATATGTCTTTGTCAAACTATCAATTAAATCTCGATGGTACCTTCTTTGTTAGTAAACTACCGTCTTCCTATTTAAGGAGTTGAGGTTCTGAAAGAAATAGCTAGATGAATATTTTGTTTTACTATACACCGCTTCCATTAACTTGTAATTCATAGAGGCTGCATGTACACAATATCAACAGCTCTAAAGTAACTTGGGCTTTAAATATAAGAGTGCCTATCTTCTGTCAATTATCATTACCTTTTCCAAAACTAAATGCAGAATTATTTCTGACTTGTGCATTTCAAAATGTTTGCTTAATGCTGTTGTTTCACATTCCAGAAGGCCAAGTTGGCTTGATGAGTGCACATAAGGAGGCTCACTGATGCTTCAAAGATAGCCATCTTGAATGCAAACTACATGTCAAAATGTTTAGAGGTACTTTTCCTTGTAGTCTAGAAAGTGATAATTATCAACCCCTCATGTTGCATTAGTTTGGCATCTTGGCTTATATTCTCTGCCTCGGAAATCCAAGAATTATCTAGAAATTTATAGAGTTCTATACAACAAATTATTTGATGTTCCGCTTTTATCTTAAACTCTTCCTTCTTGTCAGGTTGGTAGGGAATTTGATGGTTTGCTCATTGCCTCCACGTACTGCAGAATCAGTAAAGTAGATCCTCACCATCAAGTTATTGTTTGTGTATACTGCATAGTGTACTAGTCTGTTTAATCAACGCCTGTTAATAATTAACTAAATATCTGTGTTTCTAAACGATGATGTGTGCACTTTTAGAACTGTTACTATCACTTATAATTTACAAATTAAACATTAACCTTTTCAAGGTTAAATTATGGAACTCTCCTTAATATAAAGTTAATACTCGGAACTTTAATTAGGGATTTTAAATGCCTAATTTTATGTTTGTATTATTTGTCTTGGATGTTTGGAGATGATGAGATCCAATTGGCCCGTGTTTTTGACAATATTCTGACTGATACACCTACCAACCTCTGATCCGACAATGTTTCGAGGGTATATAAATGATGTAAGCAACATGGAAGTGATTATAGGACTAGTTATGTTGTTATTAGGATACACAGATGTTTTTCTTTCTCTCAAAAGTCTTGCCTTCTTGGTCATCAAAAGTCATTAATCATGCAAAGAAATTACAAACTGGTTTGAATACAAACTAATTACAGCCTGAAGGTTCATGAAACTTCATATGAAGGTTTAAAGTCTAATACCGATACTCATAGGAATAGTCCGATACCGATTCCGATATCGACACTGTGAACCTTGGAAAATATGGAAAATGATAGATTTTTAAAAAAAAGTCAAAGGAAAATATCAAACACTACAATTGGTGGAAAATTTGTGATAGAAATCTTTTCCGTGGAAAAAGCTCAATCAAACACAACTTAAGTTTTTTTTCCTGTAATGAACTGCTATAAGTTATGGTGTAATTTGTCTCTGTTCCTAGTTTATTTTATCTGTAACGTTCAGAGGATTTCCTCTTTTATACAGAACAATGTGCTTGCATTGATTTATAACGCGATGATGAGATATAAAATTATGATATTCGCATGTCAGACTTCAAAGGTACTTAATGTACCAATGAGAAGATGCTTCATTCTTCTGAGTGTCTATCTAATGTATTACTCTACCATATGTTGATAGATTTCATGTAATGCATACGGTTCATAATTGTTTATGATAAGTTCCTCTGTTTTGATAATTTAAAATATGACCTCTGTTGTAACTATTTGGTGTTCAACTTGCTATGAGAAGATGGCTTGTCATTTTTTTTACTAACTGAAACTATAACTAGTAACATTTTGAGCAGTCTGAGTCAAATATTTTGTGTTTGATTGGTACGTTTATTTTATATTTTCAAAGGATACAAGACAGAACTTTGAGGTTTGATTAGGGACTTAGCTATTAGATCCTCTATTCTATGTTTATACAAAACTGAACTTTGGCATATTTTTTAGGTTGTTCCACTATGATATATGGATGTATTCCACATGTATGTATTTTCAAATGGTGGTCGTAGTCTAGGTCGTCGTAGTCTAGGTCGTCATAGTCTAGATGGATCTGTTCCAGGTTGTTCCACACATCTTTTTTTCTGGAATACTTCCGTCATTTTGCAAATACATCCATCATACTGTATTCAAACTATTTGAGGGGTGATGCAGTAGTCTGCAATAAGACATCTGCATTTCATAGAAAGTGATGTGGCTGCACCTCTGAAGATCATAAACCTACGACCAATTAGTTAACAGCCGACCGCTCTACCACTGAGCTACTGAGGAACAACGGGAAATTCGACCTCATAGAGTTCAACTCCTGTTCTCAACCCATGAACAATATGAGTCCGAGGCTTCCTTCGTAACTCCCGGAACTTCTTCGTAGTGGCTTCGTTCCATGCCTCATTTCATGTGTTTTCTTATGTGCAAGACAAACTCGCTCATTGCCTCTAGGTATTTAATTACAAACATGCTTACTTCAAGATTATCTTCTTACAGACTTAGGATAATGACACATACTTGAAGTTCATCGCATGGATTGCATTCCCTGGTGCATGGCTCTGAGGTTCCAAGTTTGGGCCTACTATAGGTAATAATACAATTTGTTTCCCTAAACATGGCTATATACTTTGTCACTCCTAATAAAGCTGCACATAAAAAGTAACACTAACAATGGCAATTCTGTGGCTTATTTATCAGGGCATGTTGACAAGGTATACGTTGACTGCAACCACATTTGCACACTTCTCACCGTATCGCAGATGGCAGAAGAAAGGGCTACTAAGAATTCTTAATTAAGCCAGTATTTCTGCTCTGTGTATGGTGACGACCATCTCATACTTGTATATAAATTTGTGTACTAGATTCATTCTGTAGGTGTAGTGTGTTCTTGTGTAAAACATTGTGTAAATTATCTTGTCATAATGAATAATAGTTTATAATTGAGTGGATTCAATAGAGCTAGCTCAGGTTAAATAGAGACATTTTTTTTTTAATTATTGGATCCATTCCTAACGGTTTTCTACCATTGGAAAAAATTTGCTTTCCTAACGATTTTTAAGTGTTGGAAAAATTTGCTTTCCTAACGGTTTTTAAGCGTTAGGAAAATTTGCGTTCCTAATGTTAAAAACTGTTGGAAAATAAAAATTCCCAACGATTTTTAACCGTTAGCAAAATCGTTAGAAAAATTCCCCACGTCATAGAACCAACGGTAAAAACCGTTAGGAATATTTTTCCTAACACTTATAGTCGTTAGGAAATGACAGTTTTGGTGTAGTGATAGTTAATGAATGGTGTTCTCCAATCCCTCTGTTGGGAACTAGCCTCTGTAGTATAACTTTGTTCAACATACAGATTATTCTTGATACAGCACAGATCTCGGTCCAACAAAGTAATTGTATTTTGCCTTCGGATTGGAACAGCCAAATCTGCAGCTAGACTAGCAAGAGCATCAGCCTCAACATTCTGAGAACGTGGTACAAATTTAATGAAGAATCCTTTGAATGAAAGGACCAACTCGACTACCACTTGATGGTAAGGGATGAGATCAGGGTTTCTGACCTCATAAGTCCCTTTAACTTGATTAACAATCAATTGAGAATCTCCATAAGCTTCTAGGAACTCAATATCTAATTGTTTTGCTACTTGGAGACCAATCAATAGAGCATTATATTCTGCTACATTGTTGGAACATGGCTCATTGAGAGAATAGGCACGGTATATGACCATTTCGTCAGGAGAAACCAAGACGATTCCTACCCCAGACACAATGTTGCCTTTAGGTCCTACTCGTGATGCTCCATCAAAATATAATTGCCATATATCATTCTTCAAAATCATGTTGCAATCCACGATTTCATCTGGAATGTCCTCATATAACTTTGATGTTTCTGGTATAGGGTGAGCGGCTAAGAAATTAGCTAATGCTTGACCCTTTACTGATTTTTGAGGCACATAAATCATATCATAAGGAGTGAGCAACATCGCCCAAGTAGCTAATCTGGAATTAAGAATGCTCGGCTTTCTCATCAATACCCGAATAGGATTTATTCTAGAGATGACATGAATAGTTTGTCCTGTCACATAATGTCTTATCTTTTGTACGGCAAAAACCAAAGCCAGACATTCCTTTTCTACAGGGGTATACCTATGTTCAGCTCCAACCATCATTCGGCTAAGATAATAAATTGCCTGTTCATGACCCATATCATTTTTCTGTGCGAGCAGAGCACCAAGTGAATGATCCAAGGCTCGAACATATAGTAAAAATGGTTTTTCTACCACTGGAGGTACCAGAACAGGTGGATTTGTAAGGTATTGTTTAATATCATTGAAGGCTTCTTGACACGCTTCATCCCAGACAAAAGATACACCTTTCTTTAACAGACGGGAGAAAGGTTGACATCTCCCAGAGAGATTAGATATAAATCTCCTGATATAAGCAATGCGGCCTTGAAAACCACGGAGCTCTTTCAGATTGCGAGGAGGACGCATTTTGAGGATTGCTTTAACTTTATCAGGGTCAACATGGATACCCTGAGAAGTAATAACAAATCCTAAAAACTTGCCACTAGAAACCCCTAAGAAAGACTTAGTAGGGTTCATTTTCAATTAATGTTGACGCATCAATTCAAATACTGTCTTTAAGTCTTGAATATGATCATCTTTTGATCGACTTTTAACAGCGATGTCATCTACGTAACATTCAACTATCTTTCGTAGATGCCCTTGAAAGATGTTGCTCATAGCTCGTTGATATGTAGCACCGACATTTTTAAGGCCAAACGGCATAACCGTATAACAGTAAACTCTGAGGGGTGTTCGAAAAGAAGTATGTTTCTCATCTTCTGGATGCATCTTGATCTGATTGTATCCTGAGAATCCATCCATAAAAGACATACGTTCAAAACCGCATGTATTGTCTATCATGACATCAGTAATAGGAAGTAGAAATTCGTCCTTTGGACAAGCCGTATTAAGATCACGATAATCTATACAAATTTGGACTTTTTCGTTCTTTTTCATAACAGAAACATTGTTGGCAACCCAATCCGGGTGTTGCTCTTCACGAACAAATCTACAGGTGATTACCTTTTTGACTTCTGCTTCGATTGCATCCATCATATCTGGTCTAAAGTGTCGTTGCTGTTGTTTTACACGCTTGGCGTTAGGCAAAATATTGAGCTTATGAGTAGCAACTTTAGGATCTAGACCCGGCATATCCTCATAACTCCATGCAAAGATGTCAATATATTCTTTGATCAGTTTTATCAACTCTTCCTTTTCATCTTCAGAAAGGCTCTTACTGATGAATATTGGTTTGGACGTAGTTTTATCTCCGACATCAATCTGGACAACCTCATCCTCTGTAGGTGGCTGTCGCTATTCAAAACGAAGTTCCCATTGAGTGTCCATTTGTTGGGCCCAAGGGTCATTTTCAAATGGCTCAGATTCATCATCAATTTGAACCATGTAAGCTGAAAATACCTGCTCAAATTCATCAAATGAGGAACGAGATATCTCCGATTCGATGAATTGGTTTTCTTCTGAATCAGATGATTGTGAGGAATTAGAAGAGAATTCTTCTTGTATATCGTCATTAAACATATGGGACAGATCATATCCCAATCCATGATGAGTCTTCTGGTAAAACGGATCACCACATAACGGGAGTCGTCTACCTTTGCCCTGATTGAGACCTTGCATAGTCTTCAAATCATATCCCATATTCTGAATGATCTTGATGGATTGTTGACTATATTTGTCAATTTGGATTCTTTCTTTATCTTTATCTTTCAGATCGTCTGTCTGAGCAACATGTATATTTCTAGCCAAGCCAAAAACAATTTGGCGCTTGTTTTTCTTATCAGACAGAACCATGAAATAAGATTCTTCATGATGTCTATAAGTTACACAAGCTTGTGATTGGGTAACTACCGGAAGTAGATAAGGAGAAGATGTTAAGAACTTTTGAGCATAAGGTCCAACATCAACCTGAAGAGGAAAGGAATTTTTTTTTATAGTTGATGTATAAAGTTTCTTCTGGTTCTATGTCACCTTTAGATTGATGACTTTGATTATCAGAAGATAAAGTCATTCTTTCAATAAACTTGGCAGCCATATACTCGAAAAGGAAATCTTCATTGATATCAAAAAGTACAGAATGATCAATATTTACATCATTTATGATTTGACTGCTACGCTTCGGATTAATCATCAGTGGACCATTATCCGTCTTCTGCGTAGATTTGCCAAGATTGACAATCAATGGTGGTTCTGGATCATTCGTACAAGAAGTACGCCCTTTGACCTTAATCAAAAAGGGTTGAACTTGGCTCTTAGTAGGAACGTTTACTGATTCCTCAGATAAAGCTTGAGTTCTTCCTTTAACCTTGATTACCAAAGGTTGATCATTGACAGATTGGGATTGGATTCGTCCCTTGACTATGATCTTCAAAGGTTGTTCTTCTGGCGGATCTTCATTAATGGACTGATCTTCAATAAAAGATTAATCTCTAGCTATGTCTGATATCTCTTTCACATGTTCTTGTTTATAAAGCCTTGAATCAGAAAAATAGGCTTCGACACCCTTGAAGGGATTGATATCAGCAAATTCAGTCTTTACAACTCCTTGAGAATCCACATACTTAAAGCATTAGTGGAGAGTTGAAGGCATAATGTTGTGTTCATGAATCCACGGTCTTCCAAGAAGAATATTGTAGGATACATTTGAGTTGATAACATAGAAGGTTACCATAGTTCACAGATCGCCAATCTGAATCTTCAGACGAATCTTCCCCAGTGGTTTACTCTTGCCAGAGTTAAAACCAACTATCGTAGTACTAGTGTAAGTCAGGTCACTAGTAGGAATCCTCAGGGGTCTTAGCATACTTTGAAGGATTATGCTAATTGACGACCCAGGATCGATGTAAATCCTGTCAATTTTAGTAGATCCAATATACCCAGTGTAGCACAGAGGTCTGTCATGTTTGTTATGCTTCAACAGTATATCTTCTTGTGTAAAGGTGATATTGGGAATTGCTTCCATCACACTATGACATTGCGGACACGACACTGGAGTATTATCAGGACTCTTGAGTTGAGCCAAGCATGAATCTGCCTGAATTAGAGCTTCACTCAAAGTCTCCCTGCTTTCTCTAGAAAGACGAAGCAGTTCAAATATGGATAGTCTAGCTGGAGTATTTGCTAACTGAGCTAGAATATCAAATTTGTAAGGTTTCATCACCACCCCCTGACTAGAAGCAGACTTCAATGGAACGTCAAAGCGTACTGCTTTCTGTTTCCCCTTTTCAACCACCGAGGGTTTAGCAGGAACAGGAGAAGGTTGAGCTGGTAGTGTTTCCACTACGTCTTCTGCTTCTTTGGAAGATCCCTCATAATCTTTGTGGTACTCCTTCCCGGATCTTGTACCAGTAAAAGTTTCTTCTTCAGACTCAAGAGAAGGAAGTACCATATTACAGGATTTAGTCTTCCTCCCTTTAGCCTTTTTTTTGTATGGTTTGTTGTGAGGAATTTCAGAACCCAATCCAACAGTGGATTTTTTATTTTGAATTTGTAAAGGAAGTCGTATTCCTTTATCATAATTTAAACCTTCTGCCTTCTGAAAGTCATAACCCATTTTCTTCACGAGAAGGACAGATTGCTGACTATATAGATGAATTGGCAGCAGACTTTTAACAAATGGTTCCACAGAGGAAGAAGAAGAGATCTCTGTATCTACAGGAGAATGAGGAATAGATGTCTCTGTAACTACAGAAGGAGAAGGATTCGGGATACGAGGAAAAATCCCTGTAGGAACTTTTTCGTAAGCAGCGAAGACTTGTTGTGCCCGGTATAAAGGGACACTATTCATAGCTAACCACTGCCGATGAGTAAGCTTGAGTTTGGTAGGAGGAGCTAGACTTGGAGGACATATGTTCAATCCTCTTAGTCTATCTTCCAAAGGAGTTCCATCCTATAGATAATCTAAATCGTCGGGATCTGGAATAACATGAGAAATCATATTGCAGGTTTTGACTTTCTTGCCTTTCTTGGATTTTAAAGTTTTACTTTCATTTTTCAATTCAGGTATTAAGTCAGGATGTACCCACATAATTTCACCATTTTTTAAGGTAAGAGGCAGCAATCTGTCATTTTCTTCTCTAGGAGGCAGGATATTCACAATCTTCATCGTCGCCTTCGGGATTGGGATGATTCCATCTTCTACTTGCTGTGGAGGAAAATCCCCGAATTGAAGAAAAACCATATTGGTTGTAACCGTATGGTCGTCATTAGTTAAGGCGATAGCACCGCCATTTATCAGCACCTGGATTTTCTTCTTCAGGACATAGCAAGCACTAGTGGGATGATTAATGTATCTATGATAGATACAATATTTGGGATTGTCAGTTAGATTTACCTCATTAGGCTTCTTTGGCTCTGGAATCTGAAGTTTGCCACTCTTCACCAGACATTGAAATATCCCTGGGATATCACTCTCATCAAAAGAGTATTCTTCCTTTGGCCTGGAAGATTCCTGACTATTTGGCGTCGTTTTATTCTTGGAAAGATTAACCATGAGGGTATCTTTTCCTTTCACATTACGATTACCGGGGTTATTACCAGGATTACTTTTCTTTCCTCTCTCATCTGAGGCGAAAATCATCCCATGTTCACGAGCCAACCTACCATTGGTCTCGACAGAAACTGCTGCTATGATGAACGAAGCCCAATCTGTGAATTGAAAACCCGTAAAAATAGCAATAGATGGTCGCAGATTCATCTTGCATGTATCAATGAGTGCTGAATCTGGCATACCAGGGGGCATCTTTAAAGTCGCCTGTCGGAAACGTTCAATGAACGTCCGAGTATCTTCTTTCTCCTTTTGCTTGATTTCTATCAAGGAGGACATGTTCATGTCCATACCTCCTTCATAGAAGCGGGAGAGAAATATTGCCTTAAATTCGTCGAAAGACGAAATGCAATTGTCGGGTAAACTTCGATACCAATCATAAGCCGAACCCGTCAAGCAACCAATGAACACTCGAGTGAGAAGAGCATCATTTTTCTGCAGATGTACAGTCATAATATCAAAATAATTGATATATTGACTAGGAGAAGCCCTCCCATCAAACAATACCATGGATTATGGCTTGAATTTTGGTGAAAAGGGTACATCATTCCAATAAGGAGGATATGATTGCTTAATCCCTAACCTCTGGAGTTGATCCTGTGCCTCAAGACTTCAAACTGTGCTTTGAGTTCACGCACTGCTTGAATGGCCTCACTAGTTTGCGGAAGCACATTTGATTGAATAGTTGTTGGATGTACCGTAATCCCCACCGGAGATGGTACATCTTCTGGAATAATAGGATCTGGAGATGCAGAATTTTGATTAACAGCAGGCTCCTGAATATTCAGTGGTATATCAGCCCCTTGACTATCTTGAGTTTGTGCTGCTACTGTTACTGGTGCTATTACTGTCGGCTGAGCAGTTTGCTGATTCAATATTATCTGATGCATGTTTTGCACCATGTTAAGCATGTCTTTCAGTGATTTCTCAACGGCAGTAAGTCGTTGTTTTGTATTAATAGATGAGGTCTCTGGTTCATCTCCGACAGCGTAGGATTCAACCTCTCTTGAAGATATAGAAGGATCAGTATAGAAGTATGAATCGACACTGTCAGTCTCGGACTCAAAAGATTGAGTACCCCCAGCTTCTGAATCAGAAGTCTGCATTTGTCTTTGTCTTCTTGATCGAGTGTTTTGATATACTCCCTCAAAACAATCAAGAAGTCTGTTGAACTATTGCTGACCTGGGGTTTGGGACGTATTTTGTCTTGGACGTCGTCCTCTGTTAGTATGAGATGCCATGTTCACTGACACATATGACAACTCATGTTCTTGGTCTTCAGTTTGTTGTTGAGACACATTAAAACTCAATCGATCAAAAACTGACCGCTTTGAAGCCGAACAACAACAATTGATTACAACCTGGTGATAATCACAATAATGTTTTTCTTAGGGAAATGTCACCGGAGATTGTCTATTCTTACGCTTTTGCATTAGCAATTCACGTAAGTCAGAAGGAGTAGAGGGAGTAGTCTTCTTTATTACATTAGGGGTAGAAAAACGTTTAGTCCCCTGTGTATAAAGAAGATTACTGGCTGCATTCGCAGAACCAAATTGTACATTTCTACGCGTTTGGAGTTGTGTGCGTAAATCTTGAGATTTTTTAGCACGAAGGACTCCATTTTCATTGCGTGTAAATTGTAGATTTGGTACTTTGCGTAGAGCAGTATAAGAAGGCTGTTGGTGTAGAACTGAAGCTTTACCAACAACATTTTTACGCTGCACACGTTTAGGTACATTCTCATTAGATGTAAAAACATCATTGCAAATTTTATCTACACTGTCAAAGACAGGATATTTACCTTTACGCGTAGAGCGTAAAAATTGGTTATCTACTACATCCCAGATGGGAGATTTTGTTTTACGCGAGGAGCGTAATTTATTTGAGCCTACCACGTCACCGACGGGATACTGATTCTTACACCCAGAAGCACAATCGTTAGAGTCTGCCCCATTACAAATGGGAGACTCATCTTTATGTACTGAGCGTAAAAGTTGGTTTTTACCCACTGAGCGTAAAACCTGGTTCTTATGCAGTGGGCGTGAAACCTGATTATCTTCACCGTTACAAACGGAAGATAAATCGTCACACTTTGAGTGCAACTCTGAAGTAAGGACTGCCTCGTTACGAACGGGAGCCCCTACGACAGGAGTGGGAAGAATTCCCTTGCCACTAGCAGCAACAGAGAGATCAGAAGCTATTTTGGATTTAGGAATCCAAACTTTTCGTGCTTTGCGAGATTTTTGAACATTGGAGTAGCGAGAACCACCCCCAGTTCGGAGCATCCCTTCGTAAGCAGTCTGGTCGAAGTGTACAACCAGAGTCTTCTTTGTCGATCCAATCGACACATCATCGTATTGAGCAATTGCCTCCTCGTCAGAGGAGAAGGTCGTCCCCAGCAGAGTCGCCATTTTTGTTTCACTTAACAAAATGCCTGGAAATCGGATTTTGAAAATAAAACGAGAAAGAGTACAAGAAGTACAAATTTGATTCTGGAAAAGTATTGCTGTAGAAGTCTGATCTGTAAATGATCACTTTGTTCCTTGGACCAAACGATGATGATGAAGATTGCTGCTTGAAGATGAACAACTTGGAAGAACTAAGTCACAGAAAGGTATCGACGTACTTGGGCACTAATGGCGAGGCCGAATGCTTTCCTGCTTTGCTTCACTCTGTTCTGAAAGAAAGGTTGAAGAAGAATGCTCTAGAGAATAAAAAATCTCTGAGTTCTAATCTCTCTGTCTTTTCTCCTGTCTCTGTGTGTGTCCTTGTCTCTGAGAAAAATAAGTCTATTTATAGACTTGGGCTCTTGTGCGTAAAAACTCAACAAAAGTTCCGACTTTACGCTAACAACTGCCACCCACGACCGAAGTCATCCTCTGTATATGTTGACACATGTCCCATCATTTCAGTAAGAATAGGATGCACGTACACACGTTCTTCGAGATGTGTGGCATGAAAGCCATGTAGGCAGACCACGTTCTCAACTGATGAAGAAGAATAGGGCATAAAACAACCCCAATGTACTCTCAGCGTAAAGTAGTGGACTAGGCGTAAAACAGTCCTATCATAGATTTCCCGCGTAAAGTGGTTATTAAATAACCTTGAGCGTAAAATAGCCCAAATAGACTTTACGCACACGTCGAGTTTCGAGCGTAAATACTCATATAATCTCCGTGCGTAAAAGAAGCCATAGTGTGAGCGTAAAGTAGCTCAGTCCACATACTAAACGACAACATTGGTCTCTTTATAAAACAAATCCCTTCGAAATCTGTGGTATATGCCATCATCAATATCTTCATGTCAGACTTTGCATTAAATGCGAGACTTTGACAGCTTTGTCCAGCGTAAAAGGAGGGTTAGCCTATCTTTAGGCGTAAAACCATTGTCTTGACCCTGGCTGCTTTAGGCGTAAAAAATGATTAGCCTTGTCTTGGGCGTAAAGTGTTTAACCTCCCTGCGGCGTAAAGTAGATCAATTTGAGTAGAATGATCTATCACTTTGACTCATTCTATGAAGCACTTTTTACGCTCCTACAGGGTGGTCATCATTTTTTATAATACGTCGAGCCATCGTCTGTCTCTTTTACTGGCATCATCTTCATCGTCCATGTATACCGTCCGACAGTTCAACAGGCTTAGCAAGGGTATAGACTCGCTTGGCCTAATTTCCTGGACTTCATCTTCATCAGGATAGGGGCGCATGGTGGCGTCATCTTCTAACTCTGGTAGCTGGCTACCTTCAGCCACTGTAACAACTTGGTTGGATGAAGGTCTACCTTAAGCTTTACGTCTTATCATTGGCATATCGCTACCCCATTATGGGAGACGGGTGGAGAAGTTGTGCTTCCTGGTTACGACACGCTTTTTCGTAAGGGTCCTCTCGACCTGGTATTTTGGAATACTCCTACCGTAGGTATAGCTGGGTGGGCTAATCTCTGTGTCGGCGGTATCTTCATGCTGGTTGAGGAAGAATACGCCTTTGAATCCTTCGGGATGGAAGTATCCCTTTGGGCAGAGTAACATGAAGAATAAACTGGTTCATCTTCTGTTGTTCACTGTAGATGTTGGAAGATACACGACTTGTTTGTAGATACTGCTGTGCGAGAACAGCAGCAGTTGATGGTGATTTGGGCGTAATGGCCCACGGAGGGTATGCTACATGCGCCACCATCTTTCTTCAACCCGTGCTTGTGGTCTAATACTTCACGGAAGTCAGGCAGAGGGTGTTTACCTGTGCCGCATGGGTTGCATAGCTGATCAAACGAGGCTTTTGATCTGCCACGTGGATTCTTCGGTAAAGATCTATAAGGTCAGCTAACCTCATTTGCATGATTCTGGTTGGCACATGTGTGCCTCTGATAGAGTCTTTCGATGGGGGCCCGTATAATCATCCAGGGCACTCCCGATGAATATTTATCAAGCCAACCGTCCGGGTATGTTACGCCCACGTTGCTCTGGACCTCCTTGTACTAGCATTCGAGTAGTATAATGCGTTAAGTCCCTCTTCGTGTTGGTTCTTTGGGAGATTCTGTAGAAGATAGATCTCCTTTGCCTCCCTTGTGGGTGCTACCATATAGCACTATTATGGGTAGCTTGATGTGCGTCTACAGGAACTTGTCTTGATTTAGACGAAGCCTGCTTTTGTACTTCCTGCTGGAAAGTTGATTGAGATATAGCTATATCTTTTTGAGCACTGAGTGGCCGATATGGCCTGTTAAGAATGCGTGTTTTTGAGTCTCTGGCGTTGTATCGCCTCCTCCGGTTGGGACACGAGCGTTGGCTTATTCTTCTGGACTTCGAGAGCGGGGGAAGGATACACAGGAAATGGATACGGGGGTTGATTTGTAGAAGTCGAGAGAGCATCCTCAGCAGATGCTGGTGGTGGCGTAGTAGCTTTGACCAACCTAACATTGCAAGTCTTTTTAGGTTTCGTCGACATAGGAGAAGGGATTGGCCCTTCAGAGAGCAGGTCTTCATAAGCTTGTTGGTCGAACCGGATGACCAACGTCTGTTGGGATGAACCCAACTTAGAAGTATTAGATTGCAACAATACTTTCTCGTCAGAGGAGAAAGTTGTCCACATTATAGTTGTCAGCTTGTTGGCCATCAAATCCTTGGGTAGAAAGATTGCTTGGGATGACAAGTATCTTTCAGGGGGATAAGGGATGAAAAGATAGTTTGAAATAAGATTCCTTTCCTTTTTATAATGCAATTTTGAACAGTACATCAAATCTATAACAGGAAGGATTTGCTAATACAAATAAAGATTCTGAGTAGTGTTCCAATAGAGATCGAGTACTGTAAATGCCCCTTTACTCTGTTAATGATTTGATACTTAATAGCTTCTTGAAGTGCTCTCTATGACTCTCTCTTATGTATCTGGTGTCGTCATTGACGAGGTTGATTTGGTAGATTCGATAAGTTGATGATATGATCTCCTCCTTCTTTGGTGATCTCCGGGTTGATCCTCGGGTTCCTTCTTTCGGTTGACCTTCGGGTCAATCCCCGGGTCCATCTCTTTCTTCTTCTCCAAGTTGTTGGCGATGTGCACCTCCTTTCTATTGGCCTTTTAGTGGGCAAGCTATAAAGGAGATAATAATTATGAGGGAGAATCTCTTGTATAGAAGACGTCATCTAGGTGTCATAGCTGTTTAGGAAGGCTATTTAACCGCTTGGCCTCGTCGAGGCGCTGATTGGGCGACCGTTGCCGCAGGAGCTCCGAGGGAGGACTTAAGGATACTTGGGTGTAATCGCCGGTTGTTATGATTATCCACCCGATTGGGTGTAATCGCCAGTTGTTATGACAATCCACCCGCATGGCTTGATCACATATAATCTAGTACGCACGAATGTTTAGGATAACTTGTTGTTTGAATGGTACGGTTGTGTAATGCGCATGCCATAAATAGGAGATTTAAATCAAGGGCATGATCTTTTATTGATGCGTAGCGCTAGCCGTAATTTAGAGAGGATCTCCGGTTTGAATGGGGCGGTTATGGTGCACATACCATAAACGTGGCGTTGATCCTTCCAGTTGTTGCCAACAGGATTTGAGATGATCTAATTCGGGATGCGAACCAGTTCTGATCTGCGGCATGAACCTGCTTGTCTTGATTTTGTCTGGGATGTGAGCCAGCTTGTGTTGATCTGGTCCGGGACGCGAACCAGCTTGTGTAGATCAGGTCAGGAGAGCAAAAAAGCTTGTGTTGATCCGACCCGGTGCATGAAGCAACTTGTGTTAATGAGGGAGGTGGTTCAGGCTGGAACTTAAGCCATCTATCTTGATATGGAGACTGGTGGGCAGTTTGACCGCATGCCTCATCGGCCGCATGGAGGCCTTCTAGAAGGGAAGCCATATGGTGTCTGGGTCGTATGTTAGCTGGTCGCATGGAGTGGTCCAGTTGCCTTTGATTCTGCAAAGGCGGTGTACCTTGGGGTACTGTACTGTTGGAACTTGGCATCCCATTGGAGGACTTCTGATCCTTCACGTACGTTGTCTGAGGTTTCTTGGCCTTGATTTAGCCTGGACAATTTTCATGCTTTTACAGCTATGTTCGACTCAGGTATATATATTTGGTTGATATCTTCATAATATTACTTTGTTATTATATTTATTTCTATTAATTTCTTCTACTGATATACTAGTTTTATACGCTTTATTCTTTGAAATAAGCTTGTTTAGACAAATGTATTAGAGTCTGGTCCACTTTGTTATATGTTGTCTTTTCTTCAGTGGTTGTAGGATCCAGTGTGTTAATGTCTGACCAACATTAGCGCACTTGGTCTTACGATAAGTTTAGCTTCTGTTGATTGAGATATAGATTTATCATAGTGATATAAAGATTCAACTACCTAACTTAGACATCGTATACATATTTGAGCTAGGTTGGAGTCCACTTGATACGTAGCTGGCATGTTTACGTATCCTGATTCTACGTATTTTGGGACTAGGGCGTTACAGTCTGTTTGAAATTTGGCTTCCAGAATAGGGTTTTGGGAAAGTTTCTAGTGTCCAAAAGTTTAGATTTTTCTCCATTTTAGAATTCGATTTTTGACACACATGATGCAAAATAAAATAAAATATTTGAAGGAAAGCGAAATGGGTTAGGTTGTCTACACACGAAAGAAATTAGCTCGCGAAATGGTAGAGCGAAGTGGGGGGATTCTCGTCGTGAAGTCGTTGCAAATGCTGCTCTACTACTGTTGTTAGTAAGATTGCTACTTCTCGGTTTTGTCGTTGCTGCGTGGTCCGGCTGACGATGGCACGCTCACGGGTCCAGGAGGCACAGAGTGGTCGGATGCTGGGCTAGGGTTAGGGGTTTTATTTTATTTTTTTCTTTCTTTCTTTTCCTCTCTGTGTATATATAGTTAGGACTTCCTCGGTAATGTTCATGTGACTGATACCGCAGGGAATTATTATTTTCTTTAATCTTTTACCCCTGTGATGGGTGGAGACGACTCTGTCGCTATGCTGCTTGCCTTGTTGGAGCGGGGGGTCGTTCTTGGCCGGTATCGGCCAGCCCGCTCGTTTGCGGAGGTGATCGCTGGTGTGTCATCATCGCCGCCGCAGTTTCTACCTCTCCGCCCTTTCTTAGTCTCTGAAGGCTCCCGCTCTATCTCCTTCTCCAGTGAGGAGGTGGTTGTGCTATCCATCCCTTTTTGCCTTGCCCTGATTGGAAAGTTCCTTCACTCATGGCCGCCGGTGGACGTGGTTCGCCGGAATTTTGGGAAGATGGGCTTCTCTAGACCATTTTTTGTGGGTGTCATTGATGAACGCCAACTGCTCATCCGACCTTCGCTGGAGGCGGATTTCCTACGGCTTCATTCGAAGGAGGTTTGGTTTATCGGGCAGGCTCCTATATTGGTGGCCAGATGGTCGTCGGACTTCAACCCGATGCTGGAATCCATGGTGGTGTCGGTGTGGGTGTCTCTATATGGCCTTTTTATCATTCTTTTTGCCAAAAAAGCTCTATTTCTCGTTGTACAATGTATCAGTTCCCCGATCATGATTGATCATGTTACTGCGGTCGTGTCTAGGCCCAGCTGTGATAGGGTGCTTGTGGACGTCGACCTTAGCCATCCTTTTCAAATTCTCATCGACATGTCGGATGGCAGAAGCATATGGCAAGACATTGTGCTGGAAAATCGGCTAGCATTTTGTAGCAGATGCTTTCGTCGCGGCCACGACGTTGGAGAGTGCCCTAAGCTCGCGTGAGATCCTCAGGTCATTCAGTATTTGGGGGAGACTGAACTAGCTTCTACTAGAGCCATGATGGGTCGCTCTCTACCGTCCACCGCACCCGCCTTCACCAACGACCCATTGGACGTTTCCCCTGCTGCCTTGGAGGTAGGCGTAATCTTGACCGCCTCATCGCCCAGTCTGTCATCCGGGATTGGGGTAGCTCAATGCCCTGAGTATAGTCCCATCGGCAGCGTTCTCCCGGTGGGAACTACTGTTGATTTGGATTTGGCTCATGTTTCCAGCGGTGGGGCATCAGCCGAGTTGGAGGATGGAGATGCCACCTTGGCGGCGTTCGTGACGCTAGAGGAGCCGGTCCCGGAGTTCTATTTAGACGTGGAAAAAAGTATAGGCCTTTCGGCAAGTGTTGAGTCTAGGCTAGGCGGCGTCGTTGGCATCTCTAGCCCAACCTCGGTTTCTCAGCATAACGTGATCGGGGACACCTTTGTGCACCAAAGAAGTCCAGATTTGGTGGTCTTAGGCGGAGAGGAACCATCGCCGAATGTGGGGGCTCGTGAAGGTTGTCTCGACTCCCAACAAGTTAGGCCTAGGAAAGGCGATAGCAAAAGTGAAGACGATTCCTCGAGGATTATGATTGTGCAGAAACAGAAAGATGCAGTTACGGATCCAATCGACGAGTCGAGCTCCCAGGCTTTGCAGCCAACCCGGGTGGTCAAAAACCCAGTAGGATTATCCCTCAACAGACTATGCACCTCAGGTTCGCATCAAAGACCAGGAACATAGAGTAGGGAGTATGGAGAGTAAGATTTCTGTTAGTACTGGGGTATGTTTAGGTTTTGTGCCTATATAGCGTTGTCAGATGCAGCAGTCCGCCTTTTTAGCCATATATATATATATATATATATGATCCGGAACCGGAACCGGAGCGTCGCGGAAGACCCTTGACCATTGGATCTAGAAGGCGAGCGCGGGGGCCCCATGCGGTCTCCTGAATCCGATGCTGTAGGGGGTGGAGCTGTGGCGGGGCTCCATGGGCGAAGCTTTAGATCCGCATATATATATATATATATATATATATATATATATATATATATATATATATATATATATATATATATATATAACACCAAGACCTACCAATCATGCACAACACTCTGCATGATAGATGTCACTATTGTGGCACCATTGGTCATCTCTCTTCTTCGAAAACACGTATGAGCTTCTTCTTGAAATCTTTAGATTTTGACCTATGGTCGATTGTAGCTAACGGCTATAAAAGCCTCCCCGTGTTCTTATTGATGGAAATCTGGTTGAAAATGCACATGATAATTATACTGACTCTGAAAAGAAAGAAGCCAGTCTTGACGTAAGTGCTATTAATGCTTTATTTTGTGCTTTATACAGGACTGAATTCAACCGGGTATCTACATGCAGAACATCTAATAAGGTATAGAAACTTTTCAAAGTTACTCATGAAGGCTCGACGCAAGTCAAGGAGTCCAAGATCAGTATACTTACTCAAGAATATGAGACATTCAAGATAAAGCCAAATGAATCCGTTACATAAATGTTCACAAGATTTCTGGATATTATAAATCCTTTGTCCTCCCTAGGCAAGGAATACAATAACCATGAGAAGATTCGCAAGGTGCTACGAGCCCTAACAAAGAACTGGATACCGAAGGCTACACCAATCATTGGAGGTAACGAACTCACTACCATGTCTCTTGAAATGCTCATGGGAAAGCTACTCACTCCCGAGCTAGAACTTTAAGATTTTGAAGATACTACACCAAAGGAAAAATCAATGAGCCCTCAAAGCTCAACACCGAAGAACTGTCAAAGAAGATTCTGATGATAATAATTCTGATACCGAGGATCAAGCTCTCCTAGTTAAGAAGTTTAAGACGTTCATGAGATTTAGCCGAAGAATGAAGGAACACAATAGTAATAACAGCAATAATGAAGAAGATCCAATCTGCTACAGTTGCAAGAAAAAATGACATATCATGAAGGACTATCCGATAACATCATCATCAACCTGGAAAGGCAACAAGTATGAAAAGAGTTACTGGAAGAAATCTACTTCAAGAAGATATGCCAATACAAGCATCTGGCATAAAAGTGAAGCTAGCGACTCAGAAGATTAACAATCGGACGACGCTGCAAATGTATGCTTGATGGCATATGATCAGGTAAAGTCAAACCCCATGTTTGATACATATGATGATTTTACCTTTAAACAGTTAGGTGAAGCTTTTAGTGACCTCTTAGATGACCACAGAAAACTGCTTAGCAAGTACCAAAATTCTAAGATGGTACTCAAAGAGTAGAAAGGTAAAATAGGAAGACTTTTTGACTTACTTGTTGAGGTTAGAAATAATGTAAACCCTAGTGAGACTGGTGAGCTTTCTTCTGTCAAACTGCAACTACACGAGACTACACGTTTATCCGAAGAAAAAGATAAGACTATTGCTAAACTTGAGGAAAATTTACTCAAAGAGATGAAAAGCCATCACTGTGCACTAGTCAGAAATGATGCACTCACAGCTGGCTATAACACACTTTATGATACCTCCAAAAAATTAGAAATTATGTTAGGAAAATAGCCTTAAGCTGCTGCTTCTACACTAACACGTGTCAATTACCGAAATATCGCAAAACAGTCAAACCCAATACTGTCAGACCAAAAATAGCCAAACCTTTGCCCAAGGAGACTAACCGACATAAATTCTACCGCAAGTATCCAACTAGAACACCAAGACCTACCAATCATACACAACACACTGCACCTAATACTCAGCATGCTAGATGTCACTATTATGGAACCATTGGTCATATTTCTCCTATATGTAGAGTAAGAAAGTTAGTCGATTTGAATATATGTGCATGGATACCAAAGACTAATATATCCACACCCTACAAGAAATGGGGAAGGAAAGAAAAATTTTCCCAACTCTCGCGTACACATTTCCATTTTCCCACTCGTTTCCTTCTCGAGATTTTATTTTCCCTCTCCTTCCATCTCTCTCAATTTTCCCTAGCCCTTTCTCCAGCTCTCTCTCTCGATTTTCCCCAGCCCCCTTCTCGAGCTCCTCTAGCCTCAATGCTCTGGTTTCCTACATCTGATACCCGATCCTGTATTACTAGGCCCAAAAGTTCCAACAAAAGTTGGATAAAGAGTGTACCCTTAAAAAAGAGGGGGGGAGAGAGAGAGATGAAGACGACGAATGGAGGGAAGGTGATGAACCCCACCGATGCCTACCGGAAGGAACTCCGGAAGAAGGAGCTCAAAAGAGTAATTCCCCTCTTCCTCTCTCCAATAATTTATCTTTCCCTAGCATTTACAATTTCCACCTTCCTTTTCTACATATCATATATTCGGTCGATTCTTGCATGGTAATAATTACTCCCGAAGTTACGCTCTCGTTTCATGGGTGGTTACCGATTAATCAGATTACTCAACGGGGTTAATAACAATACGGGGACACTTAGATTTTTTTCATTAATCGGCCCCTCAATTAATCAGATTAAGTGCTTGATTACTCGATCGGTTGATCCTTTTTAGTATACTGATTAACCTTCTGATTGTTGCTTGAGGGTATAGGAGCCCTCAGCCAAATGCCGCTCTTTTGGATCGAGGGACCTAAAAGATACATCAATTTTATAGTTGGAATATGGAGGCAAATATTTATCCATGTTTAGATGGCCAAACAGCGATATTATCTAATTCTTTATAAGTTAAACATGTCATTTCATTTTTCTAGCAAAATAAGTTTCAGCCAAACTACATAAGATATATATATATATATAATATATATATATATATATATATATATATATATATATAAGATATATATATATATCTTATGTAAAAATATATATATATATATATAAAAATATTTTATATATTTTTTATATATATAAAATATATAAGATATATATATATATATATATATATATATATATATATATATATATATATATATATATATATATATATATATATATAAGATATATATATATATATAATATATATATATATATATATATATATATATATATATATATATATATATATATATATATATATATATATATCTTATGTAAAAAATATATATATATATATATATCTTATGTAGTTTGGCTGAAACTTATATATATATATATATATATATATATATATATATATATATATATATAGACACACACACTACACTACAAGATATATATATATATATATATATATATATATATATATATATAGACACACACACTACAAGAAAAAAAGGTCATTCTTGACGGTTTTTTCCCATCAAGAAAGGGTTATCTTGACGATTGTAGATCCGTCAACTAGGCAAGAGTCAAGAAAAGTCTGTCCTTTTTCTTGACGGTTGTTGGATTCATTTTATTTGACGGTTTTAAACCGTCAAGTAAAAAAATTGTCTTGACGGTTTTAAATTGTCAAGAAAACATAGGAAAGAAAGGGTCAAGGTAAACATGAACTTTTCTTGACTTTGGCCTAGATGACGGGTAATAACCGTCAACCAAACGCTTTCTTGACGTTTAGAAACCATCAAAAAATAATATTTCGTAGCAAAATTCAGATATTCCTCGACGTTTTATAACCATCAATGCTTCCTTTTGCCAGTTACCAAACACGTATAATATCAATATAATCCAGAACATCACAAAGATCAAAGAACGATAATGCACATAATTTTATATTAACAAATATACATTTGTACACCACAAACATCCAACCACATCCAATTCCTATATACAATTCGAAAACATGAATAATGTCAACAAGTTATTCAGTTTAAACGTAATGTGATTTTGTGCATATTCCTTATGAAGTGTTGATCTTTGGTATACTTTAATTGTTGCTTTAATTTCTATCTATGTGCTTCTTATAATTAGGTTTATAGAAATGTTACAAACATGCCATAAGATGTTGCGTTCGAATCAATTATGATGATACAAAAAACAACAGGAAGATGGTTGTTTCTTGGAAATACTCGAGCGCTGAAATGTGTTTTCTTATATCTGTTAAAAAGCATAAATGTAGTTTCCTATATTACACAAACATGGACATTAGCACGAGCACAGATAGGATACGTATATGATACTGATACCAACACCATTTTTTATGTGTTCGTGCAGTGTAGCCTGGTCTTGATATATGAATAGTTGGAGTCTTGAAAATTTTTCTTCTTGTAGCAGTTCCAAATACAGAACTACTCAACATCTTTGTTTGTGATTCACTTTGGATTAATTCATTCTCAGATGCTTGTGGAAGCAAACAGGTATTTCTAATGAAATACTTACATCCTACCATTAGGCAGTCAGTGAGGAGCTTTCTAGAAGCAAGGATGTATTGCTTATCATCTAAGTAGAGCTTTACAAAATCAAGGATATATATATACATTCCATCAGAGTAGGTACTTCTCACATAGATTTATGTAAGAACCTTAATATTTGGAAAACTACACAGATGTAGCACAAAAGGGTACCGACATTTCTATATTGCACCATAAGCAACACATCATGTCTCATCGGCAAAGTATTCAGAGACATGTCCAGTATTAGATAGATAGATATAATACATAAACTCCTCTTTTTTTCACCTGAAAATAGTGACAGAACTTTTATGTGTCTATTGGCAAGGATTTTTTACTAATAGAAATCTAAGACACAATCATTATATTTTTTTATATGGAAGCAAAAAATATTCATACCTCCATTTTCTCATAGCTACAACATCGTAGAGTGCGGTCATGCTCATGAGAAGGGCAATATTTTTTGCCCCAAAATGGATGAGCTCTATACTCAGTTAAGCCGGCCATGTTTGTTGGAGATATGTTGAGATCAATAACAAAGATTAAAATCATATAAATTTGTAAATTTCATTCGTGATTATGAACAATATGGTCATCTTTTCACTAGAGAAAGAATCATCTAACCAGTAATCAATGTGACTTTGTGTAAGCTGGTTTTGTATTTAATAGATTATGGTCGATATGGACAACAGTAGAAGGTCAGCACCATGAGAAGACCTATGTAAACGAGTATGCAAAAGAAAATCTTGACAAGAATCCATAGTATCATATTGAACGGATAAAGGAACATGCACATTTGTTGTGGATGAATGGCTTACCATAAGATTTATAATAGCCGACAATATTGTTGTATGCATCTCTATTATTCAGGTTTGATACATGTAAGTAGAATGGATAAAGTGCATCCATATTTATAGTCCTCTGTAACTATGTTGTCTTCTTATTTTTAGGTACCTTACTAAATCTTTTGCTATACACATGTAACAGGTGAAGGAGACGGACAAATATCTGATACTTCAAAGCAACCATTATGTGCTTATCTACTAGAAGAAAGAATTTATCCTACAAACTTACCAATAAGGTTTTCTTAAGAACTTATCATACAGAATTTATCTACTGATTTGATATAGTTGAGCAGTTATGTATCATATATCCCAATGATAAAGATTCATGGGAGATACAAGAAAAAATGCTTACAAACTGCGTAACTGCTCCCAAGAATCATTATCATTGGGAGATGGAAGAGGATTTTCACTAAAGAGGTTTGCTTGTCAAGATTTATCAGACCTCTTCATCATTTGCACGAACTGTTGAAACACTAGGTTATATTTTTCTCAGGCACTCGATAAGTGTCAGCTTGGAAATGTCATCTCCCATAAAGATCAAAAGATTGACAGTCTAGGTATGGATGTCCTATCATCATTTTGCATGCGAGTTTGTTGTTTTCAAATATGATATCTATAGATTTTTTTACTGGAAAGATCATTCTCATTATAATTCTCTTATTTGTATATGGTTATATTTGATATCTATAGATTTTTCATGTATGATGCATCCTATTATAATACTCTAATTTGTATCTGGTTAGCCTAATGATTGGATAATACATTAATCTTTACCAATTATGTCACACATGCTATTAGGCTTGAGGGCGATGTGCGCAAGGAGGAGGATGCAGCGAGGACTAATTTTTGTTGTGCCATCTTACCATCAATATGTACATATGCCTTCTAAGTACTATTTTTTGTTGTGTTTAATCTTTACCAATTATGTCACACATGCTAGTAGGGTTGAGGGCGATGTGCGCAAGCAGGAGGATGCAGCAAGGACTAATTTTTGTTGTGTTCATCTTACCATCAACATATCAACATGTACATATGCCTTCTAAGTGCTAATTTTATTGTGTTTCTTTGATAATAGATCTTCCCATGGTGAGGAAAGCATCTCTCCATCGGTTCCTTCAAAAGAGAAATGATCGGTAATGTTACTCACACTAGTCGGATAAATGTCGTTCATCAATCTCACATGATAACCTTTCCATTTTTTATTGCAAACATCAATGCCGAGGCACTATATCAAGTGAAAGACTCTTTCAAGGATTCTCCTGCAGGCATGGCCAAGGCAATGGAGAACCAGCCATGGCTTGGGCTGTGAGTTTTAGCTTGGAACGAAGATGATCAAGTCCTCACATACATGACACACCTTAAGCTTAGATTGTCGGCAACTTGTGTTTTTGGTGCAATTTTTGACTCACTAATCTTGCTTTCCATTCTTTTTTCCTTAGGAGTGTAGAGGCGAAAGTTATATGTATCATTTTTCTCCATCTTGGAATGTTATTGCAACTATTGTTGATATCTCCTTGTTAACTAATTGTAGCAACACTTGGCTACTAAGAAGCAAACTTATTTGTATCAAATTATCTATCTATGGACATCACTTTGCTCTTGATAATTGTTGTTCCTCCCACTTATACATAAAATTGTGATTGGGACAAATATTAACATAGAACTATCGTATTTCAATGAAATTCCATCTTCAGATATGATTTAAAAAATATTGTATTTGTCATGGTTATAACTGTTACAATGAGTGGACAATAATGACAGAAAAATACATTGTAGTCATAGTAATAACCATGACAAAAATATCTTGTAACGTTAATAGCCTTGACGAACGTTAAATTCCTCACGATAATAACCATGATGAATTATATTTTCCTAACGGTTATTACCGTGACAAAAACATAATTCGGTATGGTTATTACCGTTATGAAATATTTACCATGTCCAAATAGTCACGGTTATTATCGTGACAAAAAATATTTGTCACGGTAATAACCGTGGTCAATCGCCTATTATGGTGTAGTGAGAATTACTGCTTTGACTGCCAAATATGATGAAATGTATACTGCCTCTAAAAGATTAGGGATCAGGCTGGGCAACCAGGTTATTCAACCTCAAACTCAGTCTCACGGTCACAACACTTACACGAGACACATGACTACTTATCACAAGAATACACGGCAAAAGAAAAACACACATACACATGCTGCATACAAATATGCTTTTATGTACACATATTCTCAAGCAGCACGACAATCACCCACACATAGACATCATTATCATCCTCCTCCTAACACAAACATGCATGCTACATGTCACTACTATGGTAAATATGGACACACTTGACCACAATGTAGAATCAGAAGATTAGTTGATTTAAACATATATGCATGGGTACCAAAGACTAACATTTCTGGACCCTCAAGAATTTGGGTACCAAAGGTCACATCTACTCGTGGTATATGTGGACCTTCCTTCATCTACTAGAAGCAAATAGATTCTCGATAGTGGGCGCTCGCGACATATGACTGGAAATGCAAATCTTTTTGCAACACTATCGATGAAAAAGAAGGATATGTATCCTTCAGCAATAATCTAAAAGGTTATATTATAGGTAACGGTACTATTGGTAATTCTCCCTTTCCTGTCATTAAAGATGTTTGTTTAGTAACAGAGTTAAAGCATAACTTGCTCAGTATTAGTCATCTTGCTAACAATGGATATGATATTAACTTTGGAAAAAAATAAGTGCTCTATATATGATAGATCATCTAGATACATCACTTTTCGAGGGATAAGGGAAGATAATATTTATATATTATATCTCTGGAAAGATACTAACAATGCAGGAAGATGCCTTTACGCTCACAAGGATGAAAGATTACTATAGCATATGCGTCTTAGACATGCAAACATGGATACCATATCAAGACTTTCAACCAAGAAGCTATTTAGAGGACTACCGGATATCACATTCAAAAAGGATACGGTATGTGCCGAATGTGAGAAAAATAAGGCGACAAAATCTTCATTTAAATCCATCAAATCTGTAAGTACTACTATACCCTTGCAACTTTTTCATATGGATTTGTTTAGTCCTAGTAGAGTAGCCAGTCTTGGTGGAAAACTCTACGCCTTTGTGATTGTTGATGACTTTTCTCGATTTACTTGAGTTTTCTTTCTTTCAAAAAAAGTGATACTATTTCTATTTTTAAAATTTTTGCTAAAAATATACAAAATGAAAAAGGCTTCATGATTACTCGAATCCGAAGTGATCATGACGGCGAATTCAAAAACTCTGATTTCAAAAAATTTTATGATTTAAATGGTTTTAATCATGAATTTTCTTGTCCTAGAACTCCTCAATAAAATGGCATATGCTGGCGATATGGCCAGAGTCATGTTGAACCAATTTTCACTTCCAAAATATTTTTGGGCAGAAGGTGTAAGTACAACATGCCATGTATTGAATAGGGTTTTAATTCGACCAATTTTAAAAAGACTCTCTATGAACTTTGGTTTGGTAGAACTCCAACTATTTCTTATTTTAGAGTGTTCAGCTATCGCTGCTTTATCCTGAATACTAAAGACAACTTAGGCAAGTTTGATGCCAAAGCTGACGAAGGTATTTTTCTTGGATATGCTTCCAAGAGTAAATGATACAGAGTGTTCAACAAGCGCTCCGTGATTGTTGAAGAATCTGCTAATATTACTTTTGATAAGAACAATAGTACAGCATATGTTCCTGATGACGACGATGACGTACAAATCAAATCAATAACTTCTAAGGATACAACATCTGGAACCAGTTCTCTGGAAAGCTTACCAAAAAAGTTCTGCTTCACACCAGAACATCCAGTAAACTTTGTAATATATAAGGTATCAAGAGAAGTAAGTACTCGTTCATCTGTTAGAGATTCTATAGCCAGCACTGCTTTTATATCTCAAATAGAACCTAAAAATATTTTAGAAGCTTTTTCTGATGAATTTTGGATATCTGTAATGCAAGAAAAACTCAACCAATTCGAAAGAAATCAGGTTTAGGAACTTGTTCCTAAACCTGCTGACCATTCAATCATTGGTACTCGATGGGTTTCTCATAAACAAGTTAATGAGGATGGTTCAGTCACACGTAATAAAGCACATCTCGGAGCTCAATGATACAACCAAGAGGAAGGTATCGACTGCGATGAGACGTATGCTCCAGTTGCATGGTTGATCAATCAGCATGCTTTGTGCCCTTGCAAATTTCCAAAATTTCAAACTCTTTCAAACGGATGTCAAAAGTGCTTTTCTCAATAGTTTTATAAAAGAAGAAGTTTTTGTAAAATAACCACCTGGTTTTGAAAACTATAAATTTCCGGATCATGTTTTCAAGCTTAAGAAAGCTCTTTATGGACTCAAACAAGCCCCTTGCGCTTGGTATGAATGCCTAAGAACTTTCTTACTTGAAAAAGGCTTTTCAAAAAGCAAGATTGATATGACACTTTTTATAAAATCTATTAATGACACAATTCTATTAGTGCAAATTTATGTTGATGATATTATCTTTGGGTCTACTAATGAGGCATTATGCCAAGAATTTGCTAAGTGCATGCAGAATGAGTTCGAGAGGAGCATGATGGGGAAACTTAACTAGTTCCTTAGATTGTAAGTCAAACAAAACTCGCAAGGGGTTTTCATCAGTCAATCAAAGTATACAAAGGATATACTGAAGAAATTTGATCTTAACAACATCAAACCAATTAGTAGTCCGATGGCTACAGCAACGAAATAAGAACCTAATGGCAGTAAACTAGTCGACTAACGTAAGTATCAAGGTATGATCGGTAGATTACTCTATTTAACTGCTAGTCGCCATGATATAATATTTAGTGTTTGCCTATGTGCTCGTTATCAAGCCAGCCCTAAGGAATCACACATGAGCGCAGTTAAGCGTATCTTTCGATACCTTAAAGGCATTGTTATAGTAGGCTTATGGTATCCCAAAACCACATCCTTTGACCTAATCGATTATTCGGATGCTGATCTTGCTGGATGTAAAGTCGACCGTAGAAGTACCAGCGAGACGTGTTATTTATTAGGCAAAGATTTAGTTTCTTAGTTTAGCAAGAAATAAAACTCTGTCATACTGTCTACAATCGAAGCTGAATATATAGTTGCAGGACATTGTTGTGCTCAGATTTAGTAGATGAAGCAAACCCTAACAGACTATAATTTATCTTTTAAGCATATTCCTATATTTTATGATAATACTGGTGCTATTAACTTGTAAAAGAACCCAATATGTCACTCACGCACTAAGCATATAGAAATATGACACTACTTTTTAAGAGATCATCAGTCACAAGGAAATATTAATCTAGAATTCATTGACACTGATCATCAGCTAGCAGAATTTTTCACTAAACTACTTGCCGAAGAGCGTTTCAACTTTCTTTGTCAAGAATTAGGAATCGTGGATGAAAATGTCATACGATAAGTCTTACCAGCACAAATACTAGTTAAATCAAATTTGTATATGTTGCATTGTTTTGGGTACAAACCGAAAGGGTCCTCCTGACAACAAGGCGTAAAAGTCTAAGCGACACAGTTCCTAGTGTCTTCGAACTACCGCTAGCTGGGATCCGTCCCCTACAGCTAACCTGAGACGATTCATATATACTGAATAATTATTAATAAGTCTTTCACATGTTCTACTTATTTTATGGCCAATAAAATCTACTATTTTCAATTCCAGACCATCTTTTCTACTTTTTGTGCCCATCTTTACACTGTTTGGAGTTCTGGATCCACATGGACCGAACTCGGGCCGAACTCTCCTAAGGTAGAACTCGGCCCGAACTCGGTCTAGTGGGTTCCAGAACCTTCAGCCATTCTTGGCCGTCCGATCTACTTCATCAACCCCCACTCTTTTGCTATTGCAGCTGGCCCTACTTTATAAAACTACGATTTCTAAACCTCTTTCTTCATCTTCCACCCCTCTCCATCCATTTTTTCTCAAAAGCCTAACCCTAGATCTCTCAATTTTGGTGCTCTCTTCTCTCTAAACTTAATATTTGAAGCTTTTGGGGGATTCTCTTTCATCTTCATCAATTCTCTTTAAGGTATATCTCTTGTAGCTTCTCCTCTCTACTCTTCTTATTTTTTCCATGGCACCTAGACTATTTTCTAGAGGAAAAAGGAGTAGAAGTGAAGCATCTTCATCCAATCCTCCTTCTCCTCCTCCTAATGTCAATCCCCTCACCCTTTATTTAATCCACCTTCTCCTCATAATGTCGACACCTACAACGAGCACATCTTTGTTTTGTTAGAAGCTTCTAACGAATGGTATTTGGATTTTTATGCACGTAGTGTGGAGCCGGGTTATCCTATCAATTTTACCATCTTTCATGAATTTGAACCTAACCTCAGAGATCTTTGTCTTGATGAACTAGTCTCTACTTCTTCATGAATTTATCTTAATGATATCCAAATGTTTTATTGCAATCTCACTCATGATGACCGTAAGATTTATTCAAGGGTAGCCGGTATCGACATTGAGTTTGATGACTTTGAATTGGCGGAGTATTTACAACTTCCTGAACCTAATACTTGGGAACGCCTTATCGATGTTCGTAACTTCAAATTTGTTGGCGATATCACCCTAGAAGGCTTTAAGGACATGTTGTGTGAATCCAACCTTCATCCTCGTATGTGCCAAATATCTCAACCAATATTTTTCTGAACTTCATCGTATCATATTCTCTTCCATCATGCCAAAAGTCGGATCTATTGATGAAGTCACTTACCTAGAGATTACGGTACTGTATTATCTATATTTCACTATCCCTTTCAACTTTCCACGCACGATGATAGACTAGATGATTTGTGCTAGGAAGAAGCCCAAAGCACTTGTCTATGATATGTGCCTTCTTATGATCTTTTCTACCTTCAATATTTCATTAGACGAATGTCAGTTTTTAGGAGCTCGTGTATATCTCTCTAAGACTCGTAGGACTGTTCCTGCAACATTACCTCATGCTCCTGTTGAGGAAGCATTATCTGATTCTGATGCCCATCAACCTGAACCACCTGTCACCCTGGATTCCATCAGAGACATGTTGTACGACTGCTTTCGGTTGGAAGACGATCGCTATACTCAGCTGGATTATCGGACCACTCATCAGATGACCGCTATTAGCAACACTCTTCATGACATCTAATACAACATGGCAAGGCATCCCACTATGCCTTTTTCTATGGGTCGGGACCCTTCTGGCAAAGCCTACCGGATTGATGACCCTTTGGGCCATGAGGTATCTGGATCCTGATGCTACTTTTGTTGATCCTTGTCGCTCTGCCTGCGAGCCGTCGGATTCTGTCGGTGCATCCCGTCCTTGTGCTCCATGATGGCTATGGTCTACTACTTTTTGCTGCTGATGCACTATGTAGTTTCATTTCATGCACTCTAGTTATATTTTTCTTTTAGTTTCATTTCATATGTATGACTGCAAGTTTTCTCATGTTGGATTATCAAAACTGCTAGTTTTCTCTATTTGGTTATGATTATGTTTTGTGTTTGCTCTCTTTACTTTGTCTTTTTTTTTATCCCGTTATGGGGGAGCTATGCACTATTTTGCTAAATGACAAAGGGGGAGAAAAATAGCATATTATGTGATATTTGACGTGATATTGTATATGCATTATATCTGTCTGTCTGTCTGTTATGCTTGGATAAATCCTTTAGGATGGGAATATTCATTTGCGGAGGAGCCACTTCATACGTACAAAAGATCTTCTTTCCTTCAACATGTGTCCAGGTATGAATATTGAGACAAACAAATATCATTTTGTCAATTATCAAAATAGAGGAGATTTTTGACCCAAACTAGATCACAGTCAACCTGATTTAGATAATTAACAACTGATATCTGATATGATCCAATATGACACATCAAGTCCAATTCAGAACATCATTTATGATCCAATACAATGCATCAAGTTCAAGACATACGTCGTCTACAAGCTGTTACATTGCATTACAAATGTATTTATTCTCAGTCTGTAATATTTTAATTTGTTGAGTCTAGGAAAATGTGTACGTTGAGTCGCACTGTGTCATCTCAACCCCTAAACATATCTTTCCAAACTCCACCATACAAACTGTCACGCCCCGATCCCGCTAGGGTCGTCCGCCATGCCTGGATCCCTACGGGATTGATCGTCCTCGCTATGGCGTGATGCCGTGCAAGCCTAAGTTGTGCTTGCACAAGGCTATGTACCTGCACAAAACAACTAGTCAAACAAAACACACGCACGTACCCATTTATTGCAGAAAACCAAATATTAGACGCAGAGATTTGAAATGGAAATACTTCTTTTATTGATAAACTTTGATAGGAATAAAAGTACAAAGCTTTATAATTGTCTTATATTGGCTACATGATTCTCTTTGAAACTCTCTTTAAAAATAGTCGCAATACCCATACATGATATCTCTTTATTACATGCTTGAAAAGTAAAGACACCTTCAATGGAAAAGAAACTTGCAACTTGGACTGAAAATAAAAGGAAGCTTCGAGGCAGTCCGCAGCTCTACTGGACGAGATAAGCTTTAGTGCCTCAGTTAAAATCTCCATGTCTCCTTTGCTTTCTGAAAAGGATGCCCACAACGTGGGTCAGCACACATCTTGTACTGGCGAGCGGATTTTGGCCGAACTCGCAAATCTCTGCACTAAATCAACATGTGGAGCTAACATTTTACTAGTGATCTTTCTACTTGTCTAGGTTCTTTTTAACAATTCATAAGAAACATAGCAGTAGAAAGCACTTGTATAATAAATCTTACCATCGTCGACAGTCATCCCTACACAAGACAGGTTAGCAATTTGTATATGATATAAAGGCATACTGTTGAATTTTGTATCTTTTGTTAAGTTACAATGCACTATGATTTCATAAATACACCTAACTACATGTTGGTCCATGGGTCATTCCCCGTGATTAGCCGCTGTGACTCTTGGGTTCAGCTCGTCGCTAAGGACACTCTATACACCCCCTGGTTTCTTTACCGCTGGGCGTTACACTAATCCCCCCTAGGCCGAGCAGCTCAGGTGCCCCCAAACTGGTCGTGAGGATTGGCCCTGTGTACACAAGTTGTTCGAGACCAAATACATGAATGCACTCTATCAAATAAATCTCTATTATGACAACATATGCAACTCTCTGTATTTTTGTCTTACTCTTTGTTCTCTATACGGCAAGCCGTATCATCTCTGCCATATGACTTTAGTGTCACGACCCGCACCCTAGGGTAAGGGCACGAGACGTGGATACGTCCAGCCTACGCCGCAGTGTCGGCGGTAGAACGCTGTCCTAAGTCACAACATCTAACATTGTAAATATCTAAGCAGTTTATACTCCCCGAATGGGGGTGACATAGAAATAGCAACTCAATCACAACTAAGGAAGATGTAGCACGATATGAATAGAACTCAAGGAAATGAAATAGATAACAATAGTCTAAGATAAACCCAGCAGTACAAGTCTCAGATAAAAGAATATACAAAACTGATCTCCAGGAATAGAGTCTAACTAGAACGTGATCCAACTACATAGATAAAAGCCTAACTATCTAGTCTAGGCAGTCGGGGAAAGGTCCTCAGCTACTGCTAGATCCTCCTGAGGGTCCAGCTCACAGGTGTCGTCTAGGGCTGCCCCGTAGTAGGTGTCCAGGCCAGCCTCCTCCTCGTCCTCTGTAATATTTTCAACAGGTCCAGTCAGGACAGGAGCGAGCATAGTACATCTCAACAGATCATAGCAGGTTAAAAAATAAAGACATGCAGTAAAGTAAGATACGAGTACTGAAGAAGTGCAGTATGTAAACAGAGAGAGAACTGTAATAGAAATATCTACTATACATAGAGAACTAACAGTGACTAGTGAATCAGAGTACAATATGAACATGTAAATGGCATAGGGGATTCTGATGCTACACTATGGAAAAGATTCTGATACTACACTACTTGGATATTATTCACATGTCCATTTATACTCCCCCGTACCCCCAATCGATACACAAGGATCCGGCCAGGTTATGTTATATGATGCTATGTAACAGACCCCGAAGGTGATAGACCCCGAAGGTGATACATAGTAGTCCCATAAATGGGATAAGGATTCTAGGAAGACTCTACGATCATAAGAGTATATGTCGTAAGTGATCAAAGAACCAATGAAGCATATGATACGTCATGTAAGTGAAACGCACAGAACATGTAGTACCGGATGTTCCCTAAGGATAACATCTCGAGAAGGGATCCATATAGTACCAATCCGTGTGACTGTCACGACCCGCTCCCAATTTTGGGATACGAGTACGTGGCCAAGTCCAGCCTACGCCGCAGCATCGGCGGTAGTACGCTGTCTATGATAACAATGGTCCACAACAAGCACAACACGCATATATATCATCCACAACTAAGCCAGCAAAAATTACTAAAATATCCAATAGTCTCAATAATAAATATGACAATCCACTACAACTCAGAAGGTCTCGGGAACAAACCCGGATAATAGAAAATAAAATGGAAAACTAACTCCATAACTATAACTACTAACTAATGCGAATCCATAAGGAAGAAAATATGCTAATTCGCATCAGTGCTGGAACCGGGTACGCCTGTGACATCAGTGTCTCCAACATACTCACCGTAAACCTCTGGACAGATCGCGTCGTCTACAACTGAAAAATGGTTATCCAGTCAGGATTGGAACAAGTACAAGTCTAAACCAACATGATACAAGTACAATATAAAGTAATAAAACACTAAACATGGAAAGTAAGAATCAATGAAAATCATGAACAATATGAACAAGAAATCATGAGATGGAAGAAACTGATAAGAAAAGTAACAAGCATGAAAAGTAAAGAGACTCATGTAACCACTCGTAGTGCAAGTGTCGTGAGAAGTACAACGTTCCTACACATGGACGGCTTGGGCGAACGATGAGGTTATAAGGCCCGCCCCCGTAACCGGGAGAGTTGCCAACGATACCATCTGGGCTTTGTCCACGTGCCTAGTAATTGTACCCCTCCAATATCCATACCTCACAATCACGAAAACACGATCATGATAACGATCAAGATAACAATGAGAAAACATGATCAATAGTCAAACACTCAACTCTCGTGTGTGTAACAGTCAAGACACAGAAGATAGCATGTATAAGTGAAATACGACAATATAAAGTAAATGTCCATGAAGGTGTCAACAAGTACTTGCCTGAACTCTTGGACAGATTTATTTCACAAGTTGAAGACAATATGAACTCCGGCCTAGAAGCTATCAAATCAAGCCATCATCCCACGAACCCCGTCGCACAAACAACCACAAGTTAGATATATAATCCCACTCTAAAAATCCTAGAAAGAGGCTAATGGGTTAAATCAATTAATACTATTCTAATTCTGGAATAAATCATCTAAAATCCTATTTTAACCTATTTAATTCTGAAATAATAATCTACACAGAAATATTTGGCCAAGGAAAGTCACGGTTCCAAATTTGGGACCCGTGGCACGCAAACCGAGACATACTGTTGACTTAATAGTCAAATATTATGAATTCAAAGTTTGAGGGTGCAACATGATAGATTTCAGTGCCATGAGTGCACTGTAATCGACCGCGCCGCAAAATCACGCTTTGGTCAAAAGTTATCGCCATTATGGCTAACCATGACCAAATCGATGAACCGTTGACCAAATCTGACTTCTATAAACAAAATAAAATATTAGATTAAACTCTGAATTTCTGGAAAAATTATATGTTTTAGGGTTCTGTGTCAGCTTTCCAAAGCTTCAAACGGATCGCGAAACGGAGTTCGGGGTTGCTCGGAATCTCGAAAACCGTGCGACGTGTAAATTTTTGGACAACCGACACTCAAATAATTCTTCAGAAATTCGAGATCAAAATATCAGAAAACAAATTATATATTCGGAAACCTAACCTCGATACGCTTCCAATAAAAAAAAACGGCGCACAAAAAGGACGTCTAGATCAACGGCAATCGCCCCGCGAAGTCGAAGATCCTAAACAAACTCTCCCACTAAAGCTGCTGAAAATAATATAGGGTTTTCGAAACCTAAACAAACATTAATATATATAGGGGTGAGAGAGGGTCGGTGGCTGAGCGGCTGGGGACACGTGGCTCGATCTCGAGCGCCCAAAGCTGGATCCAGCGGCTGAGATCAATCCGAGCTAAGCTCGGCTTTGGTGTACTAAGCCGGCTTGGCTTAGAAATCCCCCTGCGGCTCGGAGACCGAGCCGCCCCCGACCCATTCAATGCCACGTGGGGCCCGCCCTCCCCGCGTCAGCGGCTGACGGGTGGGTCCCCCCTTGGCTGACTGTGTATTAATTTTAGTAAAAAGGTTTTTAATAACAGAAAAATAATAAAAAAATCAGGAAAAATCCTAAAAACTCCAAATAAATCCCAGAAAATTCCTAAAAATTCCTGGAAAAATCTAGAAAATAATTTAGGGGTTCTAGAGCCCAAATAAATTACTTGGCCTCAAAAATACCCTCGGGTGCTCTCATAGAAATTCCTAGAAGCATAAGAAAATAATGAAATAATATATGAAAATTATCTAAAAATCTCCAATAAATCCTGAAAATTCTAAAATGGTCAAATAATATTCTAGGGACTATCTAGAGGCCCCAGAGGCTATATATAACCTAATTTTCTTATATCTAACTTATAGACTTAGGCAAAAATCCTACGATCCCAAATCAACATCCTAATAAATAATTGATTCTAACTAAAACAAAAAAAAAAAAATCTCCAAAATAGACAAATAAATTTTAGGAACCCAAATGCTACAAACTATCCCCCTTAAAAGATTTTTGTCCTCAAAAATCAAAACATCACAAATAACATAGTATAATACCTAACTCTTACAAACAATAATTTCTTAATCTAAGTCACAGAGAGATAATGGCTAGGAACATAAGGGGACTAACAACTAACTAAGCATGCATACCAACTAAAACTAAGGAAGGCTCTACAAACTCGGTACTCTCTGCTGTCGATCCCTCGGGTTCGGGAGTAGCATAAGGGTTAGCTACCCTTTTCCCCCTACGGATCGCACTGCGCCTTGTCTCAACCATTACAAACTAAAAGGAAGAAAGGACATGGTTAGAACGGTAGATGCAAACATATCGAAGAAATCACGGACGGAATCAAGCAGGATGCAAATTAAGAGACAATAAGATCCTAAGATAAAATAGACTCATAAGGTTGGAGATCCTATTTATGGATGATATAACCTCCTAACTTCAAATCTATTCGCAGGCTCGCAGTAGTACAGCTAACTTAAGCGCTACCACGAGTTCGCAGTCTTTTGCGAAATTGGACCTGCATGGGCCACCATAAAAACTTGTCACGACCCGCTCCCAATTTTGGGATACGAGTACGTGGCCAAGTCCAGCCTACGCCGCAGCATCGGCGGTAGTACGCTGTCTATGATAACAATGGTCCACAACAAGCACAACACGCATATATATCATCCACAACTAAGCCAGCAAAAATTACTAAAATATCCAATAGTCTCAATAATAAATATGACAATCCACTACAACTCAGAAGGTCTCGGGAACAAACCCGGATAATAGAAAATAAAATGGAAAACTAACTCCATAACTATAACTACTAACTAATGCGAATCCATAAGGAAGAAAATATGCTAATTCGCATCAGTGCTGGAACCGGGTACGCCTGTGACATCAGTGTCTCCAACATACTCACCGTAAACCTCTGGACAGATCGCGTCGTCTACAACTGAAAAATGGTTATCCAGTCAGGATTGGAACAAGTACAAGTCTAAACCAACATGATACAAGTACAATATAAAGTAATAAAACACTAAACATGGAAAGTAAGAATCAATGGAAATCATGAACAATATGAACAAGAAATCATGAGATGGAAGAAACTGATAAGAAAAGTAACAAGCATGAAAAGTAAAGAGACTCATGTAACCACTCGTAGTGCAAGTGTCGTGAGAAGTACAACGTTCCTACACATGGACGGCTTGGGCGAACGATGAGGTTATAAGGCCCGCCCCCGTAACCGGGAGAGTTGCCAACGATACCATCTGGGCTTTGTCCACGTGCCTAGTAATTGTACCCCTCCAATATCCATACCTCACAATCACGAAAACACGATCATGATAACGATCAAGATAACAATGAGAAAACATGATCAATAGTCAAACACTCAACTCTCGTGTGTGTAACAGTCAAGACACAGAAGATAGCATGTATAAGTGAAACGCACAGAACATGTAGTACCGGATGTTCCCTAAGGATAACATCTCGAGAAGGGATCCATATAGTACCAATCCGTGTGACCAACGTGACAGTACAAGTAAAGTAATCTACTGCAGGAATTAATTCTAAACAGGATATGAAATGATCAGAGAATGTACTCGCCTGTAACTGAGTGTCCAAAATGAAACGTACTGTCCAAGGAGTGGTGTCTGGCTCCTAAACAGAACAGCACAACTCACAACAAGTCCAGAATAGTGAAATGGAGTCCTACTATGCATTCTACATGATTCTAAGTCAATCTAGGCCAAAGTCAACTCTTGGTCAACCCTGGTCAACCCTAGAAGTCAACTAGGTCAATCATTGTCTAAACTAGGCTAAACTCAACTAGCTAGTCTAAAGAGTCATGCTAGGCTCTAACCAAGCTATACTAGACTACACACCATATATCAAGTATCTAAATTACCTATGTATATTCACATATACATAGACACAATATATATACAAGTATTAGATTACTCTATGAATTCTTAGGCTAGTAATATATGTATAGGCATATAAGCATACCATATACTCACAAGCACAATGGTATTCACATTGTCTAAACATTGCACACACCACAATTAGACATTTATCTCTAGGATGCATAACATGTGAATATAAGGAAAAGCATGTGTGTGTAGGCAATAGTGTGTAGGAAAATGTGTGAAACAAGAGTGTGTGCATATAGCATTGACAGGAATTAGTTTAGTGAGGCAACATGTAACTGGTGTGTGTATAGACAGGGAATGACCAACATGACAGTATTCAACAGGCTATCCTCATATCCTGGAACTCAATTCACACAGGAAAACTAAAAGGGCAGTAAGGAATAGGCAAGGCTCATGTCTATGTGTATGAACAAAATTCAGTGAAGATTAGAAAACAGGGGAAATCATGTGGGTGTTGTGTGCAGGTTCATACAAGAGGCTAAGTGTCTGTGTTCAGGAAAATGCAGTGTTCAGGAATTATAGTTATGCAGGAAAAATTATAATGTGTCAGGAAATATAATAGCAAAAGGCCCTGTACTCAGGTTTTAGGAGGACAGTCACTGTCATGGAGAATCACTGCAATGTACACAATGAAATACCATTCCAGTTCATGAACTCTGGAATAAGGTTTTTGAATCTTCAACCCAAACCCCTTCTCAACAGTGTAATAAGCATCAAGTATAAAAAAGAAAACTGGGAAAAAGGTCACTGTTATTAGTGAAGGGGATTACTCAGGAAAACAATAAGGAAAGAAGAGAAAGGAAATCAAACATTACTCTTAAATCTCAGTTATCTATTAGATGGGCAGTGAACAAGTATAGAACAGTGTGTGTTCAGTGTTCTCAGAAAACAGGAAAGGAAGAATGTGTAAACTGTGCAAAGGTGTGCAGTAGCAGGAAATGCAAGTGACAGGGAAACAATAATAGGAATCAGACATGTAACAATTCTCAGCAATTACAAAGTTCTTCTATTCCCAGGTTTCCAATTTGCTGCAACATTTCACATTGTGATAAGAGTAACAAGGAAAGGGTATCAATCCATGCACCAAATCAGTTTCCAGTTTAACCCAAAACTCAAATTTTGTATTAGGGAAACAAATGCTGTGGTGAATGGATTAACCAACCTATTAACTGGAATGATAAATCCCAAACCCATCCTCTATAACTACAGACTAAACTTGCACAAAATTAATAACTTTGAATGACAGGAATCAACATGAAACTGGAATAAACTAACACATAGTTATTGCATTAACTCCCACATGAACTTAACCCAAATTTTTACAAACCCACACATATTTCAACAAGTTAATTATTTATCACAGGCTACTACTGTATGGGATTCATGAGACAACAAAACACAGGTTAAAGGAATGAAGAAATAATAGTTAAAACAGTGAAGAACAAAGGGTGTCCTGTGTATCAGGATTCTACAACCCACATCTCCTTAACATCCTAACAAATTGCAAATCCTATCATAACAGAGATTTAACATCATATTTAGAATCTAATTATCAATTTAAACATCAAATAAAAACACTAATCAGCACTTTAATCAACAGAAACATTCACACAGGAAAGTATCAGGACCCAATCCTCGTGCACACGGTTTTTCGTGTCCGATACGACACCAACCGACACGAGACTTGGGGAGTGTCATGACAGACACTGCCCCCTGCTTCGTGTCGAGTTTCAAGTGTCCACGTGTCCTGTGCAGCCCGCACGAGCATGCTGGTAGCAGGGGAGCTACAGTGCTCGTGCGTGCGCCACAGATCCGCGTGTGCGCGTGTCCCAAAGCGACACGACGCGACACAGGAACCACCCCAGTGTCCCAAAAACATGTAAGCGACTACAAAACGATGATTCCTATTCAAACACAATTCAAAAAAACAATACAAAATGCTCACTGAGGCATTTTATCAAACACCTACGGCTAGGAGCTGATACGTGTCCAAAACGACACGAAAACTCCGACACAAGGGACGAAACCTATCCAAACCCTAGGGGGATCACTTAGGGTTCCTATTGATGAAGACTATAGGAGATTTAATGGAGAAATGAGAAATATACCTCAATAGAAAGATCAATGGAAAAGAACCTCCTTGAGAGCTCCTCTCTTGGTATCCCAAGTCCTCCAAATTAAATCCAAACTGAACCAAACCTCCACAACAGCAAGAAAATCATCATTAGGAACTATTGCAACAAGTTTGAGGAATTTAGGACCTATATTAGAATTATAATGGATTTTTCTATGTAAGAACTCACCTCTTCTAAACTTGAGCTATTCTTCTAAGGATGGAGGCTAGCCCTAAAACTAAGAGGATATTTATAATGGGGGAATCCCTAGGTTCAGCTAGGGTGGCTGACCATGTGGGTTAGGATTAGGGTTGAGCTAGGTTTGAGTCCAATCTAGCTAAGTCACATAATGACTTGTGAAACCACAAGCCATTCACCAAATCAAATGATTTCTAAATTTCTAATTCTAGTTCTATGAATCACTAACCACTAACTTGAGTCACACTAGGTTAGACTAGGGTCACTTGACCTAACCAAGCCCAACTAACCATGGTTAGTTCCTAGGTTGGTCTACATGGGTCAAAACTGGCCAAAAATCAAACTAGTCCAAATAAATCCAAAATAAATTCTAAAAATTCCCATAAATTCTAATTAATACTAATAAATTTTATTTACCCCAAAAATGACAAATTTACCCTCAAACTAGAAATGTGGTAATGACAAATCTACCCTCCTTAAAAGAATTTCGTCCTCGAAATTGAAAGGCGAAATGCAACTGATGAGAAGGATAGAAAGTATACCTCAAGGTCCAAAAAGATAAGGGTACCGCTCGCGCATCTCATCCTCCCGCTCCCAGGTAGACTCTCCTGGAGAATGATGCCTCCATGCGACGTGTACCAAGGGTATCACCTGGTTCCTCAGAACCTTCTCCCGTCGATCCAGAATCTCCACAGGCTGCTCTGGATAGCTGAGAGAAGGGCCCACCTCAATCTCCGAATGATCGAGCACATGGCTAGGGTCAGCCACATACCGTCTCAACTGTGATACATGAAATACGTTGTGGACCCTCACAAGTGCAGGCGGCAAGTCTAGCCTGTAAGCCACGTCACCGACTCTCCCGCTGATAACGAAAGGGCCGATGAAGCGCGGGCTGAGCTTCCCGCCTCCACCAAAACGTATCATACCACGAGTCGGAGATATCCTCAAGAAAACCTGGTCTCCGACCTAATCACAAGCAATGTCTCAATTAAAATAATAAACAAACATGATCAAAATCACAAACAATAACCTAAATCTAATCCTACTCTAATCTGTACCTCAAACTCCAAGGGCCTCCGGTGGCTATCGGCCTAGTGCCGATGTCTATCCTGCGCCACGCGAAGTCTGTCCCTGATAAGCTTCACCTTCTCGGCCGCATCCACAATCATCTCTGGCTCCAGCAAAGCTCGCTCACCAACATCATCCCAGGATAAGGGTGTACGGCACCTACGCCCGTACAGAGCCTCGAAAGATGACATCTCGATGCTGGCCTGGAAACTATTGTTATAGGCAAACTCCACCAAATGAAGATGATCCTCCCAAGAACCTCCAAAGTCTAGGACGCACGTCCGCAGCATATCCTCAAGGGTCTGAATAGTCCGCTCTGACTGTCCGTCCGTCTGGGGGTGGTATGCAGTACTGAACTTGAGCTGAGTGCCCAAGCTGGTCTGCAGACTCCTCCAGAAATGGGAAGTAAAACGGCTATCCCGATCTGAGACGATGCTGACCGGAACTCCGTGGATCCTGACTATCTGCCGCATATATAACTCTGCCAGTCTCTCTGTAGACGTGCCCACCTTGAATGACAAGAAGTGGGCCGATTTGGTCAACCTGTCCACGATGACCCAAATCGCGTCTTTACTCCCTGGAGTACGCGGCAATCCTGATACAAAGTCCATAGTAATATGCTTCCATTTCCACTCGGGAATGGGCAGCGGCTGCAACAATCCACCGGGCCTCTGTCTCTCCGCCTTGACCTGCTGACAGATCAAACACCTAGCCATGAAGTGGGACACCTCCCGCTTCATTCCTGACCACCATACATGCTCCCGCAGATCTCGGTACATCTTGTTGGCACCCGGGTGTATAGAGTACTGAGATCTGTGGGCCTCCTGCATAATCTGCTCTCTGAGCTCCCCGCTAGGCACACATAATCTGGCACCGTGCCTCAGGGCACCATCCTCTGCAAATGAGAACTCAGGATCCCCCACTCCAATACTGATATGCTCTCTGATACTCTGAAAAGCCACATCCTGAAATTGGGCCGCCTTGATCCTGTCCACCAAGTCTGACTGAATCTGCATCCCCCATAGCTGCATCTGTACCCCAGGCATGATCACCTCAATCCCAAGGCTCTCCAAGTCGGCAAGCAAATGCCGATCCATGGTCAAACATATGGCTTTCGGATACCTACTCAAGGCATCGGCAACCACGTTGGCCTTCCCGGGATGATACTGCAGTACAATGTCGAAGTCCTTCATCAACTCCAACCATCTGCGCTGTCTCATGTTCAACTTCTTCTGAGTGAACACATACTTTAGGCTCTTGTGATCTGTGAAGATCTCCACTCTCTCACCATACAGATAATGCTTCCACAGCTTCAAAGCAAAAATCACTACTGCCAGCTCCAGGTCGTGGGTAGGGTAATTCTTCTCATGGGGACGTAACTGCCTGGAAGCATAGGCAATTACCTTCCCGTGCTGCTGCAACACACAACCCAGCCCCTTCCCTGAAGCATCACTATAAATAGTGAATCCACCTGATCCTGAAGGCAACGTCAGAATCGGAGCTGTCGTCAGCCGCTTCTTCAACTCATCAAAAGCCGCCTGACACTCCTCTGACCATACATACTCAGTATCCTTCCGGGTCAACCGTGTCAACGGCTCTGCAACCTGGGAGAAATCCTGCACAAATCTCCGGTAATATCCTGCCAGCCCCAGGAAGCTCCTGATCTCTGCAACTGATGTCGGTGCTGCCCATGCCTCGACTGCTACAATCTTCTTGGGGTCAACTGAGATACCATCTCCAGTCACCACATGCCCCAAGAAATCTACCCGGTCCAAGAAGAACTCACACTTGGAGAGCTTCCCGTAAAGCTGCTCCTTCCTGAGAGTCTCCAGCACGATCCTAAGATGCTCCTCGTGCTCCTCCTCAGTCTTGGAATATATCAGAATATCATCAATAAATACTACTACAAACTGATCCAGATACTGATGGAACACCTTGTTCATCAGGTTCATAAATACAGCTGGTGCATTAGTTAGCCCAAATGGCATAACCAAAAACTCGAACTGTCCATACCGCGTCCTGAAAGCGGTCTTGGGAATATCCTCCCCCTTCACCTTCACTTGGTGATATCCCGACCTCAGATCAATCTTGGAAAATACCCGAGCTCCGCTCAACTGGTCAAATAGATCGTCGATCCGCGGCAGTGGGTATCTGTTCTTGATCGTGAGGTTGTTGAGTGCCCTATAGTCAATACACATGCGTACTGACCCATCCTTCATCGGCACGAACAACACTGGTGCACCCCATGGCGATGAACTCGAGCGGATGAAGCCCTTGTCCTGTAGCTCATCCACTTGCTTCTTCAGCTTCACCAGCTCGCTGTTCTTCACCCGATAGACATGCTGAGAAATGGGCTCCGCTCCTGGAACCAAGTCTATCGAGAACTCTATGTCCCTGTCTGGTGGCAGTCCTGGCAACTCCTCCGGGAAAACATCCATGTACTCTGCTATCAAGGGGTGTGGAATCGTCTGCTCCTCGACCGAGACTCCACAGAAGACTCCGCTGCTCTGCTTTGCCTGACGTCTGGAGTACTCGAACTCTGGCTCCCCCGGCGCTCTGAAGAGAACTCTACCCCCTCTGCAATCGATGCTGGCGTGGTGCCTGCTCAACCAATCCATGCCTAGTACTATATCGTAGTTCGGCAATGGCATTACGAGCAGGCTCACCTCCAACTCACGACCTTCCAAAACTACTCTCCGATCCTTACAAACATCACTCACGAGGATAATACCACCCCCGGTCGTGATCTTGTAAGTCCTAGGCAACGATTCAGCTATGATACCGTGTCTAATCGCAAAAGATACTGAAATAAAGCTATACGATGCACCGGAATCAAACAATGCAAATGCTGGGCTGGAGTCGAGAAGAATCGCACCTGTAATCAGCTCTCCAGTCACCTCTGCATCTCCAGCTGCCATGGCGAAAGCTTGCCCCTGCTGGCCTCCCCTGGCCTGCTGCTGGTGCTGGACGAACCTCTGCTGCTGCGTCGGCAGGGCTGGTCCCCGCTGCTGGCCCACTGGTGCTCTGGCTCCACCTCCCTGAGCTGCTCGTCCCATACGGCACTCCCTCATCTGGTGATCTGCTGAGCCACACACTAGGCACAGGCCCAGCCTCTTCCGACACTCATTGAAGACGTGCCCAGACCTCTTACAGTATCCACAAGTGGTAACCTGCCTCTGGCCCTGCTGGTGCTGCCTCGGCTGCTGCTGGTGCTGAGCTGGCCTCTGCTGGATCGGCTGAGGCTGGAACTGCCTCGGCTGCTGAGACTGAAAGTGGGGCCTCTTGGCCTGGCCCCCGCTGCTGCTACTGTCCCCAACTGGGTCTCTCCCTCTCTTGAGCCTAAGCTCAAGATCATCCTCTGCTAACAGGGCTCCAGTCAAAATCTTCTCAAATGTAGCATCTCGGTTCCCCTTGGTCAGGGACTTGACCTCCTTGACCAGACCCTTCCGGAACCTCTGGGCCCTCGCCGTCTCGCTCAGACCCTCAACAAACCTGCCGAGACGACCAAACTCTCCCGCATACTCCTCAACTGAGAGGCTCCCCTGGACCAAGCTCTCAAACTGTGTCTCCAAGGCTCTGACTGCCGAGTCTGGGAAGAACTTCTTCTTGAAGAAGCCCCTGAACTGCTCCCAAGTCTGCCCTGGTACCCCTACCCTGGGGTTCGACTGATACCAGGTGCGAGCAAGATCTCGCATCCGACTAGCTGCGGCCTCGACCTGAAGGTCTGCTGGAATCCTGGCCAAGCGGAAGATCTCCTCTATATGCTCGAGCCACTCGTCGGCATACAGGATCCCCTCAGTCCCCATGAAGTCCCTGGGGCTCATCTTCTGAAACTGCTCGATCCCTGGGGTCCTCTGCTGCTGCACCACAGGTCGAGCTGCGGCTGTCGTGACAGCCAACTCCATGCCTCTGTCCTGCCGAGCCTGCTGTCGGTCCATGAACTGCTGGAAATATGCGAACATCTGAGCTGCGTCCACATGTCCTGGAGGCGGTGGCGGCTGGAAGGGATCCTCTGGAGTGACCGGGTCCTGCCTCCCAGTCGGTGGATGCATATCCCCTGCTGCGGCTGCCGAGGTCTCAACACGAGCTGAGGTGACAAGAGCTGCAGTCCCCTGGCCTCGCCGTGCTGGCTGAGAGGTAGCAGTCCCCTCTATAGCATCCTCATGGACGGCACGCTGCGAACGAGTCTCTACCATCCTGAAGATAGACAAACAAGAGTATCAATTTCTGAGAAAAAAGCGATATAACAAGGGCGGATAATTATAATTCAAGGGATCAGCAGACAAAAGAAATTAGATGGCAATAAAAGGAATTTTTCCTAAGGTGATTGAGTATCCTTAAAATTTATATCCTATATCCTATAGCAGGCTGCAGTGATACTCTAGTTCAAGTACCACTACACTTCTAGTCTAGACCTGCATGGGCCACTACTAAAAAATGTGTCACGACCCGCACCCTAGGGTAAGGGCACGAGACGTGGATACGTCCAGCCTACGCCGCAGTGTCGGCGGTAGAACGCTGTCCTAAGTCACAACATCTAACATTGTAAATATCTAAGCAGTTTATACTCCCCGAATGGGGGTGACATAGAAATAGCAACTCAATCACAACTAAGGAAGATGTAGCACGATATGAATAGAACTCAAGGAAATGAAATAGATAACAATAGTCTAAGATAAACCCAGCAGTACAAGTCTCAGATAAAAGAATATACAAAACTGATCTCCAGGAATAGAGTCTAACTAGAACGTGATCCAACTACATAGATAAAAGCCTAACTATCTAGTCTAGGCAGTCGGGAAAAGGTCCTCAGCTACTGCTAGATCTTCCTGAGGGTCCAGCTCACAGGTGTCGTCTAGGGCTGCCCCATAGTAGGTGTCCAGGCCAGCCTCCTTCTCGTCCTCTGTAATATTTTCAACAGGTCCAGTCAGGACAGGAGCGAGCATAGTATATCTCAATAGATCATAGCAGGTTAGAAAATAAAGACATGCAGTAAAGTAAGATACGAGTACTGAAGAAGTGCAGTATGTAAACAGAGAGAGAACTGTAATAGAAATATCTACTATACATAGAGAACTAACAGTGACTAGTGAATCAGAGTACAATATGAACATGTAAATGGCATAGGGGATTCTGATGCTACACTATGGAAAAGATTCTGATACTACACTACTTGGATATTATTCACATGTCCATTTATACTCCCCCGTACCCCCAATCGATACACAAGGATCCGGCCAGGTTATGTTATATGATGCTATGTAACAGACCCCGAAGGTGATAGATCCCGAAGGTGATGAACCCCGAAGGTGATAGACCCCGAAGGTGATACATAGTAGTCCCATAAATGGGATAAGAATTCTAGGAAGACTCTACGATCATAAGAGTATATGTCGTAAGTGATCAAAGAACCAATGAAGCATATGATACGTCATGTAAGTGAAACGCACAGAACATGTAGTACCGGATGCTCCCTAAGGATAACATCTCGAGAAGGATCCATATAGTACCAATCCGTGTGACCAACGTGACAGTACAAGTAAAGTAATGTACTGCAGGAATTAATTCTAAACAGGATATGAAATGATCAGAGAATGTACTCGCCTGTAACTGAGTGTCCAAAATGAAACGTACTGTCCAAGGAGTGGTGTCTGGCTCCTAAACAGAACAGCACAAGTCACAACAAGTCCAGAATAGTGAAATGGAGTCCTACTATGCATTCTACATGATTCTAAGTAAATCTAGGCCAAAGTCAACTCTCGGTCAACCCTGGTCAACCCTAGAAGTCAACTAGGTCAATCATTGTCTAAACTAGGCTAAACTCAACTAGCTAGTCTAAAGAGTCATGCTAGGCTCTAACCAAGCTATACTAGACTACACACCATATATCAAGTATCTAAATTACCTATGTATATTCACATATACATAGACACAATATATATACAAGTATTAGATTACTCTATGAATTCTTAGGCTAGTAATATATGTATAGGCATATAAGCATACCATATACTCACAAGCACAATGGTATTCACATTGTCTAAACATTGCACACACCACAATTAGACATTTATCTCTAGGATGCATAACATGTGAATATAAGGAAAAGCATGTGTGTGTAGGCAATAGTGTGTAGGAAAATGTGTGAAACAAGAGTGTGTGCATATGGCATTGACAGGAATTAGTTTAGTGAGGCAACATGTAACTGGTGTGTGTATAGACAGGGAATGACCAACATGACAGTATTCAACAGGCTATCCTCATATCCTGGAACTCAATTCACACAGGAAAACTAAAAGGGCAGTAAGGAATAGGCAAGGCTCATGTCTATGTGTATGAACAAAATTCAGTGAAGATTAGAAAACAGGGGAAATCATGTGGGTGTTGTGTGCAGGTTCATACAAGAGGCTAAGTGTCTGTGTTCAGGAAAATGCAGTGTTCAGGAATTATAGTTATGCAGGAAAAATCATAATGTGTCAGGAAATATAATGGCAAAAGGCCCTGTACTCAGGTTTTAGGAGGACAGTCATTGTCATGGAGAATCACTGCAATGTACACAATGAAATACCATTCCAGTTCATGAACTCTGGAATAAGGTTTTTGAATCTTCAACCCAAACCCCTTCTCAACAGTGTAATAAGCATCAAGTATAAAAAGGAAAACTGGGAAAAAGGTCACTGTTATTAGTGAAGGGGATTACTCAGGAAAACAATAAGGAAAGAAGAGAAAGGAAATCAAACATTGCTCTTAAATCTCAGTTATCTATTAGATGGGCAGTGAACAAGTATAGAACAGTGTGTGTTCAGTGTTCTCAGAAAACAGGAAAGGAAGAATGTGTAAACTGTGCAAAGGTGTGCAGTGGCAGGAAATACAAGTGACAGGGAAACAATAATAGGAATCAGACATGTAACAATTATCAGTAATTACAAAGTTCTTCTATTCCCAGGTTTCCAATTTGCTGCAATATTTCACATTGTGATAAGAGTAACAAGGAAAGGGTATCAATCCATGCACCAAATCAGTTTCCAGTTTAACCCAAAACTCAGATTTTGTATTAGGGAAACAAATGCTGTGGTGAATGGATTAACCAACCTATTAACTGGAATGATAAATCCCAAACCCATCCTCTATAACTACAGACTAAACTTGCACAAAATTAATAACTTTGAATGACAGGAATCAACATGAAACTGGAATAAACTAACACATAGTTATTGCATTAACTCCCACATGAACTTAACCCAAATTTATACAAACCCACACATATTTCAACAAGTTAATTATTTATCACAGGCTACTACTGTATGGGATTCATGAGACAACAAAACACAGGTTAAAGGAATGAAGAAATAATAGTTAAAACAGTGAAGAACAAAGGGTGTCCTGTGTATCAGGATTCTACAACCCACATCTCCTTAACATCCTAACAAATTGCAAATCCTATCATAACAGAGATTTAACATCATATTTAGAATCTAATTATCAATTTAAACATCAAATAAAAACACTAATCAACACTTTAATCAACAGAAACATTCACACAGGAAAGTATCAGGACCCAATCCTCGTGCACACGGTTTTTCGTGTCCGACACGACACCAACCGACACGAGACTTGGGGAGTGTCATGACAGACACTGCCCCCTGCTTCGTGTCGAGTTTCAAGTGTTCACGTGTCCTGTGCAGCCCGCACAAGCATGCTGGTAGCAGGGGAGCTACAGTGCTCGTGCGCGCGCCACAGATCCGCGCGTGCACGTGTCCCAAAGCGACACGATGCGACACAGAAACCACCCCAGTGTCCCAAAAACGTGTAAGTGACTACAAAACGATGATTCCTATTCAAACACAATTCAAAAAAACAATACAAAATGCTCACTGAGGCATTTTATCAAACACCTATGTCTAGGAGCTGATACGTGTCCAAAACGACACGAAAACTCCGACACAAGGGACGAAACCTATCCAAACCCTAGGGGGATCACTTAGGGTTCCTATTGATGAAGACTACAGGAGATTTAATGGAGAAATGAGAAATATACCTCAATGGGAAGATCAATGGAAAAGAACCTCCTTGAGAGCTCCTCTCTTGGTATCCCAAGTCCTCCAAATTAAATCCAAACTGAACCAAACCTCCACAACAGCAAGAAAATCATCATTAGGAACTATTGCAACAAGTTTGAGGAATTTAGGACCTATATTGGAATTATAATGGATTTTTCTATGTAAGAACTCACCTCTTCTAAACTTGAGCTATTCTTCTAAGGAGGGAGGCTAGCCCTAAAACTAAGAGGATATTTATAATGGGGGAATCCCTAGGTTCAGCTAGGGTGGCTGACCATGTGGGTTAGGATTAGGGTTGAGCTAGGTTTGAGTCCAATCTAGCTAAGTCACATAATGACTTGTGAAACCACAAGCCATTCACCAAATCAAATGATTTCTAAATTTCTAATTCTAGTTCTATGAATCACTAACCACTAACTTGAGTCACACTAGGTTAGACTAGGGTCACTTGACCTAACCAAGCCCAACTAACCATGGTTAGTTCCTAGGTTGGTCTACATGGGTCAAAACTGGCCAAAAATCAAACTAGTCCAAATAAATCCAAAATAAATTCTAAAAATTCCCATAAATTCTAATTAATACTAATAAATTTTATTTACCCCAAAAATGACAAATTTACCCTCAAACTAGAAATGTGGTAATGACATTTAGCAACATTTACATCAATCTCTTGCAGCAGAATAAGAACTTGTAATCATTCATATCAAGCACGAGTAAGGCAACCGTTCTTTGATTAGCATCTAAGTTCAATTCTTTGTTTTTTATCTTTTGTTGGTTTGGTATCGTTGATCAGCGGAACACAACAAAAGAGTGAACTAGAGATCATTTTTATTAGGATGTACAGATCAATGTTTGTTCGGTTGAAGCAACTTACCAAGATGAATCTTAGTTGAGAGAAGGAGGGACTTCACGCGCCGTTCACGTCCTATGTATGTCTATACGTCCCCCTGCATAGGCACCAATATCTGATTAGCATACTTCGGTCTCTTTCTCTCAAGATTCGGAATGAATGCGATATGCGATGAAAGCGAACAATGAAAACCAATCATCGAAAACCAACTCAAAAATGTATTCATCAAAACCAAGCAGCGAAAGAAAACATCCAACAAAACTCTTAGATTTATTTCAATAGAAGCCAATCCATCAATTGGAAAGGTTCATTGCATTTCATCCATGATCAATCGATACCGGCAAAGGTTTTCCCAAATACTAAGTTCGAGACTGAGTCAGCAAGCCGTAGGTATTACATAGTGGACCGCGAGGAGCGGGGCACTACATAATAACCCACTGAAAAAAGTTTTGTCCTCAAAACTTAAGATATAAACGCACCTCCACTAGAATTACCATCTTTATCGAGTAGGAATGCGAGGCTATATACGCGCACGGTCGCAGTATTGGCATTCCGCAACTGCTGATTGTGCGGATTATCTCGGAGAGGAGGTGGGTTTGGCAGCGGCCCATGCTCCTCTACATTATCTCTGTTTCATGCCGTATGTCTCTTCTTTGGACAATCTCTGAAGCTATGGCCTGTCTGACCACAGTTGAAGCACTCCCTGTTGAGGGAACGACAATGTTCTCTGACATGGCCCAGGCGGCCGCAAAAAGTGCACTCAATCTTGTTGTGAGGTTCCTCCTCTATCTTCTTCTCTCTATCTTGGTACCTTTTTGTAGATGGATTGTGACTGCACTGAATTTTAGCTGACGCCTTCCTCAGGCTAAATTGTTCCACTTGTAGCACTGCCTCAAAGGCCTGAGGATATGTCCCATATTCTTGGTTTAGTACACTCAATTGAATGTCATCATTCAGCCCTTGAATGAATCGATTTATACGGGCCTGCTCTGTTGGTATCATAACAGCAGCAAAATTGGCCATCTTAGCAAATTCAGATTCATAATCTTCTACGGACATGCTTCCTTGCTTTAATGTTATAAAATCATTCTCCATCTTCTGGCTGATAGCAGAAGGAAGATACTGTTCCAAAAATGTTTTCTTGAACGAGGCCCAAGAAATCTTTCCATCCCTAGCAGTTGCGAGCAACTCTGGTTTCTTAGCTTTCCACCAATCCTTTGCCCGCAGCCGTAGAAGCAAAACGGCAGAAACTACCTTCTTGCTACTCAGAACTCCCACAAACGCGAACAGACTCTCCATTTTATCAATCCAGTCCATCACCTTGTCGGGTGACGTCCTGTCTTTAAATTCTGGAGGTTTTGCGTCTAAGAAGTCCTTTGGCCTAAAAGAAGAGTGCCTTTGCGCTGTCTGGGGTTCGTCAGCCTCTACGGGCACAATCTCGGGCGTTTCCATTGGTTTGGTCGCTGCGGTGGTATCTCGATTTGCCGCTAGCGCCGTTACAAGTTGGGTCAAGGAGTCCAACTGTTTCTGTTGGGCCTCAATTCGGGCTTGTTGCATTTGGCCACGTTCCTCATTGTCTTGCCTTTGTAGTTCCAACAATGTCATGATCCGTTCTATCGGATCTGTCGAGGAAGCTAGTCGAGTAGGGGCTATTTCTCTACAAAAGAGTATAACTTCTGTCAGTCTCATAAAATATTATGGACTTATTGTATGGGGCATTGGTTTTCATAACTCAAAATCGGGACTCTTTTTGGAAGCCATCAAAATACTTTATATACTTTTTCGAAAACGATATTTTCAAGAGGCCAATAACGTAAAGTCGTGCTCTGATACCATTCTGTCACGCCCCGATCCCGCTAGGGTCGTCCGCCTTGCCTGGATCCCTGCGGGATCGATCGTCCTCGCTAAGGCGTGATGTCGTACAAGCCTAAGTTGCGCTTGCACAAGGCCATGTACCTGTACAAAACAACTAGTCAAGCAAAACACATTCACGCACCCATTTATTATAGAAAACCAAATATTAGAGCAGAGATTTGAAATGGAAATACTTCTTTTATTAACAAACTTTGATAGGAATACAAGTACAAAGCTTTACAAACTCATAATTGCCTTATATTGGCTACATGATTCTCTTTAAAACTCTCTTTGAAAATAGTCGCAATGTCCATACATGATATCCCTTTATTACATGCTTGAAAAGTAAAGACACCTTCAATGGAAAAGAAACTTGCAACTTGGACTGGAAATGAAAGGAAGCTTCGAGACAATCCGCAGTTCTACTGAGCAAGACGAGCTTTAGTGCCTCAGTTGAAATCCCCCTGTCTCCTTTGCTTTCTGAAAAGGATGCCTACAATGTGGGTCAGCACACATCATGTACTAGCGAGCAGCTTTTGGCCGAACTCGTAAATCTCTGCACTAAATCAACATGTGGAGCTAACATTTTACTAGTGATATTTCTACTTGTCTAGGTTCTTTTTAACAAAATAGAAAGTACTTACATAATAAATCTTACCATCGCCGACAGTCATCCCTGCATAAGACAGGTTAGCACAATTTGCATATGATATAAAGGTATACTATTGAATTTTGCATCTTTTGTTAGGTAGCAATGCACTCTGATTTCATAAATGCACCTAACTACATGTTGGTCTTCGGGTCATTCCCCATGATTAGTCGCTGTGACTCTTGGGTTCAGCTCGTCGCTAAGGACACTCTATACACCCTTTGGTTTCTTTACTGCAGGGCGTTACTCTAATCCCCCCTAGGCCGAGCAGCTCAGGTGCCCCCAAACTGGTCGTGAGGATTGGCCCTGTGTACACAAGTTGTCCGAGACCAAATGTATGAATGCACTCTATCAAATAAATCTCTATTATGACAACATATGCAACTCTCTGTATTTCCGTCTTACTCTTTGTTCTCAATACGGCAAGCCGTATCTTCTCTGTTATATGACTTTAGCAATATTTATATCAATCTCTTGCAGCAGAATAAGAACTTGTAATCATTCATATCAAGCACGAGTCAGGCAACTGTTCTTTGATTAGCATCTAAGTTCAATTCTTTCTTTCTTATCTTTTGTTGGTTTGGTATCGTTGATCAGCGAAACACAATAAAAGAGTGGACTAGGGATCATTTTTATTAGGGCATACAGTTCAATGTTTGTTCGGTTGAAGCAACTCACCAAGATGAATCTTAGTTGAGAGAAAGAGGGACTTCATGTGCCGTTCACGTCCTATGTATGTCTATGCGTCCCCCTGCATAGGCACCAACATCTGATTAGCATACTTCGGTCTCTTTCTCTCAAGATTTGGAATGAATGCGATATGCGATAAAAGCGAACAATGAAAACCAATCATCGAAAACCAACTCGAAAACACATTCATCAAAACCAAGCAGCGAAAGAAAACATCCAACAAAACTCTTGGATTCATTTCAATAGAAGCCAATCCATCAATTGGAAAGGTTCATTGCATTTCATCCGTGATCAATCGATATCGGCAAAGGTTTCCCCAAATACTCAGTTCGAGACTGAGTCAACAAGCCGTAGGTATTACATAGTGGACCGCGAGGAGCGGGGCACTACACAAACAGACCAATTCCTGAACCAAACCAAACCACCTTCACCCATATAGGGCTTCTGGTCTGAGGCAGACCGAACTCGGGCTGAACTCTGCCTAAGGCAGAACTCGGGCCGAACTTGGCCTTCTTAAAATCAGCAACCTAATTTTTAGGAATACCTTGCTACGAGCTGTCAAATGTTCAAATTTTTGAATATTTGGGACAGAACTCTGGCCGAACTCTGTCTCCCCTGTCTGTAATAAATAGAGCTTGATTCCTCTCATTTCAAATCATCTCTCACTCTCAAGCTCTCAATCTTCTAAGCCTTATATACTCTAAGCCTTACTCTTCCAAATCCCCTAGCCATAAAACTTCCTACGCCCTAAGGTGCTCAGTGTGATTCAGCTAGAAGTTTTATGCAAGAGTTGAAAAAAAGTCACTTGAAAAAAATTCAAGTTTCGTATATGTGAAGTTAAAGTAGTCGAGCGCTTCAATGGCTCGTGTCTGTAAGAATTTGGCATGCTCTTCGGACTAAAGGCACATGTGTACCCTATTTCATAAATAGTGGATTTCAACTCTGAGCTAGATTTCTTAGGCCTGGACTAGTCCTCCACAAGGAAAACCAGGATATATCGCTGTGTTTGCGTTTGCTCTTATAAACTCTTTTAATTTCTGTATTATTACTCTGATTATATATTCTTCTGGTAGTTGTTTTCTGGACTTAGCATAGAGTTATTTTTAATTGGTCATTATAGACACAAACTCTATTCACCCCCTCTAGAATTGCCTACACGCTACTTCAATGGGTACCAAATGTTTCATCTGTAAACTTTTTTGTAGGTGGAACACCCTACTCATGCTAGAAGCTCCATACCCTGTGATTAAAGATGTCTGTCTAGTAACTGAGTTAAAACATAACCTACTCAGTATAAGCCATTTAGCTGACCATGGTTATGGTATTAACTTTGTCAAAGACAAATATACTATAGTTGATAGCTTAACTGGTAGTACTATCTTTGAAGGTATTAGGGAAGACAACATATATGTTTTCTATTTGTTGGAAGATGCTAACAAAGCATGTAGATGCTTACTTGCCAAGAACGATGAGAGTCAACTATGGCACATGAGACTCGGTCATGCAAACACAGACATAATTTCAAGATTATCCACGAAGAAACTGGTACGAGGCTTACTGGACTTTATTTTCAAGAAGGATACAGTATGTAGTGAATGTGAAAAGAACAAAGCTATATGATCCACTTTTAAGTCCAAAAATACTGTAAGTACCACTAGACCTCTACAATTACTGCATATGGATCTATTTGGGTCTAGTAGACTTGCTAGCCTAGAAGGTAAGTTATATGCTTTTGTAATATTAGATGATTTCTCTATATATATGTGGGTATATTTTCTCGCACGCAAGAATGATGCATTATCTGAATTTTTCACATTTTGTAAGAAATTTCAAAATAAGAAAGGATTCATGATCACTCGTATTCGAAGTGATCATAGACGAATTTGAGAATGTAGAGTTTGAGCAATTTTGTGACACACACGAATATTTGTACGAGTTCTCTTGTCGTGGTACTCTACAACAAAATAGAGTTGTGGAATGTAAGAATAGAACTCTATCTAAAATGGCTAGAGTAATGTTGAATCAATTTAGTCTACCCAAATATTTTTGGACAGAAACTGTCAATACATCTTGTTATGTTCTCAATAGTGTTCTAATTCGACCTAAATCAAATAAGATTCCCTATCAGTTATGGTTTTATAGAACACCCCATATTTTTTTTATTTCATAATCTTTGGTTTTAAATGTTTTATTCTTAATACTAAAGATAATTTGGATAAATTTGACGATAAGACCGATGAGGGTATCTTTTTTAGGTTATGCGACCAAAAGTAAAGGGTACCGAGTCTTCAACAAAAAGTCAATAATCATCGAAGAATCAACGAACGTCACCTTTGAAGAATTAAACTAAAAAACGATCAACGACAATGATGATGAAGACATTAGTACACCAAGTAAGGCATCTACACAACCGAAAACCGGAACCAGCTACCTTGAAAGTCTGCCAAAAAGAGTAAAGTTTTGGCTGACCACCCCAAGGACCTGGTAATAGGTGAGATCACCCAAGGCGTAATTACTCGTTCCTCTACCAGAGATATAGCTTCTTATGTTGCATTTATTTCACAGATAGAACCTAAGACTATTGAAGAAATATGCAGTGATAACTATTAGTTAGATGCTATGCAAAAGAAACTAAACCAATTTGAACGAAATCAAGTTTGGGAACTTTTTTCCAAGCCTATTGATCATCCGGTTATTGTCATCCGCTGGGTATTATGAAATAAATTAAATGAGAATAGTTTAGTCACTCGTAGCTCAAGGATACAACCAAGAGGAAGGTATCGACTAAGATTAGACCTATATCCCAGTTCCAAGATTAGAATCCATTCATATGCTATGTGCATTTGCATGTTTTCATAACTTCAAACTTTTTCAAATGGATGTAAAGAGTGCTTTTCTTAATGGTTTCATAAAAGAAGAAGTTTATGTAGCTCAACCTCTACGTTTCACTGATTTCAAAAATCCTGATTATGTATTCAAGTTGAATAAAGTCCTATATGGTTTAAAACAAGCCCCTCGTGCTTGGTACGACCGTTTAAGCTCTTTTCTACTTGATAATATTTTTCAAAAGGCAAGGTTGACACTACACTATTTATAAAGTCTTTAAATAGAAATCTTCTTTTAATTCAAATGTACGTTGATGATATTATCTTTGGATCTATTGATGAATCTCTCTGTCAAGAATTCTCTAAGTATATGCAGAATGAGTTTGAGATGAGCATGATGAGAGAACTCAAATTCTTCCTTGGACTGTAAATTAAACAAGCCAACAATGGAACATTCTTCAACCAAGCCAAGTACATAAAAGATTTGCTAAAAAATTTCGATCTAGAATCTATCAAACCCCTTCGCACTCTAATGGCAACTTCAACCAAGCTCGATGTAGATGAACAAGGCAAACATGTCGACATATGTAAGTATCGAGGTATGATTGGTAGTTTACTCTATTTAACTGCTAGTCGACCTGATATAATGTTTAGTGTTTGCTCGTGTACAAGATTTCAAGCTAAGCCTAAAGAATCACACATATGCACAGTTAAGCGTATCTTCCGATACCTTAAAGGCACTTCTTCTGTCGGCTTATGGTATCCCAAAACTATGTCATTTAACCTAACCGGTTATTCGGATGTTGATTTTGCTGGATGCAAAGTAGATAAGAAAAGTACTAGCGGTACATGTCATTTCCTAGGTAAGGCTCTAGTCTCTTGTTTTAGTAAAAAGCAAAATTTTGTTGCATTATCAACTACTGCGGCTGAGTATATCGTCGTAGGACGTTATTATGCATAAATTTTATGGATGAAGCAAACTTTAGAAGAATTTGATTTGCACTACACACACATACCCATTTTCTGTAAAAATACTAGCACTATCACCTTGACTAAGATTCATATATGTCACTCTCGCACTAAGCATATTGAGATTTGACATCATTTTATTAGAGACTATCAAGAAAATAGATGTTGGCCTATTGGTCATGGTCAAACCTGATTTTAATAATTGATCAAACTCTGTCTTGATATACGGGCTACTTAAAGATGTTTTGGACTCTTGGACACTGTCAAAGATCTGTTACCTATTCTGTTCAAGACTGAAGCTGTGTTTGCTACTCGAGCCTGTATTTCCTTTATGCAATGTAATTTTCACTTTTATTGAGTCTAGGAATACATTGTACACCGAGTCGTACTGGCAAATAGCTACCCTAAAAATGTTTTCAAAAATGTCACATGTTTTGAAAAATAGCCCCTATTTACAAAAAGCTCCTAACTGCTTAAAATAATTTTTAAAAAGCCCAATAATCAAATTGCAAAAACCCTGACCAACCCTGACAGAACTCGGCCAGAGTTCGGTTAGTGAACGTTGCTTTTTAAACTTGGTCTCCCTGCAGTTACGGATCCTACCGAGATTTTTTCATAGAGTTCTGCCCGAATTCTGCCAGAGTTTTGCCTTTGGAAAAACTATAAATAGAGAAGGATTTCGATCATTTCAATACACTCATTCACTTTCATCTCTTCTCTCTAAATCCTACTGTTATATTCCAAAGAGTTCTAAGCTTTATTTTTCAAATATTAAGCCAGTTACAATCCTCTAATCGATTTGCCAGTACGGTACGGTCTAGAAGCTTCAGCGTGATTGTAATCAGAGGCTTGATTGAAGAAAGGCTCTTCACAATTGAAGTTGGTCGAGTACTTCGAATCAAAGCTTGCATTGGTAGAAGTTGCAAGGATTTCGTATGAAAACTTGCGGAATTTTCCAATAGTGGATTCAACTAGAAGCTAGAGTTCTTCCGACTGGACTAGTCCTCACAAGAGAAAAACCAGTATATATCGCCGTCTTCTAAGCTTTTATAGTTATTTACTTTTGATATATATATATTTTTCTGTGATCTTACTGCTAACTTTTTAAATTAGTTATATCCCGCTGCCTACTCTATTCACCCCCTAGAGTATTGTGATTTACAAATTTGTTCCTACAATTGGTATCAGAGCGGGTTATACAGGTAAATCAAGGTAACAATTGTAGTTATAATTTTACTATTCTTAACTGTTACATAGATCACAGCACAACACATGACAACTGTGAAGTTCACAAGTGAAGGCCTAGCCACAAATATACCTCCTCTGTTTGATGGTACAAATTATACTTATTGGAAAACACAGATGAGTTTCTTCTTAAAATCTCTAGACTTTGACTTATGGTCTATAGTTGTTGATGGATACAAAAAGCCTCATCGCATTCTTGTTGAAGATGTTTTGGTTGAATACTGAGGATGAAACAAAAAAAGGCCAGTCTTGACACACATGCTATTAATGCTTTATTTTGTGCCTTAGACAGGACTGAATTTAACAGGGTGTCTACTTGCACAACATCAAATGAAGTGTAGAAACTTTTTGAAGTAACCCACGAAGGTACGACGCAAGTCATGGAATCAAAGATTAGCAGACTATCTCAGGAGTATGAGGCGTTCAAGATAAAGCCAAATAAATCTGTCACCCAGATGTTTACAGGATTTTTAGATATTGTAAATCCTCTATCATCATTAGGCAAGGATTACATAACCATGAGAAGATTCGCAAACTTCTACGAGCTCTCATGAAGAATTGGATTCCAAAGGCTACAACAATTATTGAAGGGAACGACCTCTCAATAATGTCTCTTGAAACACTCATGGGTAAGCTACTCACTCATGAGCTGGAACTTCAAGACTTTAAAGATATTGCACCAAAGGAGAAGTCAGAGAAGTCGACCGCTTTCAAGGCTCAACATAGAAGAACTGTAGAAGATGATTCTGACGACAATGACTTGACACTAAGGATCAAGCTATTATGGTGAGAAAATTTAAGAAGTTCATGAGATTCAACAGAAGAACAAAGGACAACAACAGCAACAGCAACAACAACGATGAACTTCATATTTGCTATGGTTGTAAGAAGAAAGTACACATAAGAAAAGATTGTCCAACAGCATCATCATCAACATAGAAAAATGTTTTGATATTTTTTTTAAATAAAGACCAAGATGTTATATCGGTCAAGGTTTGTCAATTATCAAAATGGAGGAGATTGTTATCCCATTGGTCATGGTCGAACTGAATTTTAATAATTGATCTAATCCTGTCTCGATATAAGAGCTACGAGGACGAACCGTTATAGATTATGTATGCTACCGTTTAAGACTTTGGAACTTAGAGCTGTGTTTGGCATCGCGTCTGTATTTTAATTAGCAATGTACTTTTATATTTTATTGAGTCTAGAAATATATTGTAAACCGTGTCGTACTGGCAAATATGCTACCCAAGAAACATTTTCAAAATACCATTTTTATTTTAAAAACGTGCACACTCACAAAGCCCAAACTATCTCCTAACTGCTTGACCTTTCAAAAGCCCAAAACCTGAGTTGTCAACCCAAATCAAACCTATTCTGGCCTAGCATAATTTGCCACAAATATACCCTAAATTCGGCCCGAGTTCGGCTAATGGAACGCTGCTCTTTAAACTCATTCTTTCGTAGTTACGGATGCAACGACTATTTGTCGAGATTCTTTTATAGAATTCTGTCCGAATTCTCTGTGAATTATGCCCGAATTCTCCCTTTGAAAATCATATAAATAGAGAAGAAATTTTACCATTTTAACACACCAATTCACTTTCTTATCTCTTCTCTCTAAGCTTACTACGATCTTCCAAAGCCCTACTAAGCTTTGAATTTCAAATCCCAAGCCAGTTACAATCCTCTAGTCGATTTTCCAGTGCGATACGGTCTAGAAGTTCAGAATGATTATAATCAAAAGGCTTGACAGAAGTAAGATACTTCACAATTGAAGTTGGTTGAGTACTTCGGATCAAATCTCGCATTTATAGAAGTTACAAGGACTTCGTATAAAAACTTGCCATTTTTTATAGTGGATTTCAACCGAGAACTAGAGTTCTCTCGACTGTATTAGTCCTCACAAGAGGGAGACTAGTATACATCGCCGTGTTTGAGTTTGCTCTTTGCACTTTACTTTTACTTACTCATATCTGTGTTATATTTTTGTGATCTTACTACTAACATTTCTTAATAGCTAATATTTCGTTGCCTACTCTATTCAACCCCCCCCCTTCCTTTAGAGTATATAACTTTACATTTATGTTATATTTTCTGTGATCTTACTGCTAACATTTCTTAATAGCTAATATGTCGTTGCCTACTCTACTCAACCCCCCTCCCCCGTATATATATATATATATATATATATATATATATATATATATATATATATATATATATATATATATATATAAGACACATACACACACACACACACACACACACACACACTCTTATATATATATATATATAAGACACACACACACACACACACACACACACACACACATATATATTCTTTATTAAATCTAAATATGAAAATAATATTTAAAAACCATTTTAGAGGAAATATATTTTTTCTTTAAATTATTTAGATATTCATATTATTATTATTATCACTATCATTTTAAAATTATAGAATTATATTAGAAAATATTATATTCTTCACATATGTTAAAATATTTTCGATAATATTTTTCATATATAAATGTACATAAAGTTTATATTTTATTTTATAGGTAACTCTATAGACTATATACATAGTATATATATATATATATATATATATATATATATATATATATATATATATATATATATATATATATACACTCAAATAAATAATTTCTCTAACTAAATAGTAAGAAATATATATGGTAAATTCTAGGGGGTTTACAGAAGTCGCTTGCTGTCAACTTCTTAACTTCAGTTTCCATATCTTCTATAACATCTGGACGAAATTGTCGTTGTTGCTGCTTGACCATCTTGGCATTTGGAAGAATGTTTAACCACTGCATAGTTATTTGAGGATCTAGGCCAGCATATGAACTCCATGAAAATATATCAATGTACTCTCTTATAAGATTTATAAGAGATTGCTTCTCTTCTTCAAAAAGACTCTTATTCATAAAGATCGACTTAGGAGAGGATTTTTCCTCTAAATCAACATGGATGACTTTATCTTTAGTAGATTGTTCTCACTGCTCATACCATAATTCCCATTATGATTCCATCCTTTGAGCTTAAGTATCTACTTCGAAGGGTTCCAGTACTTGGTCATCTTCTTCAGGTACTTGGTCGATTGATGTCATATTGACATATATCAAAACATCTCCGATACTAGCAACGAAGTCTTAGATAGAAGATTAATCTGAAGAACGCAAATGCATTTTCTCTTCAGCTTCAGAAAAATATAGGAGTTGGGGAAGAAGTGGCATAACCCAGTCCCCTACACGTATGTTGGTTGTAGGTTTCAGATTTGCCTTTTGGAGCAAAGTATTACAATGGTAAACATCATCTTTTATCAAACTTAAGGCCTTTACCGCTTTTCAAGTCATAGCCTATGTTTTTAATGATATTCTTTTCATGCGGACTATAGAGATAAAGCTACATCTTGCCTGAATTCATTTAGGGCATCCTTCAAGTAATTTTATGTGTGGTTCAACTCTGCAAAAAATGATAGGCTTCTAACCTTTCTTTATTGGTGGAACAAAGGAATGATAATCCTCAAAAGGAAGACACTATGTTATTTCTTGTAGAGCAATTGACAGTGGCATATACAATAATTTACGGGAATGCATGGTAGACATAGCTTGCCTAAACCTAATATTGACAACATAATAGTTTAAATTATTGCCTTTTAAAGATAGTAGAAGATTTTCTCTTCTGAGATTACATCAATATCTGCGTCTGGTTGGTTATTCATATAGTCCTCCAGCGCGATGTCAGCAGCATATTCACTGAAGTCAACTAGGAACGGTTGACCAGAAGGTGTGGGTAAATTAGATAGATCAACCACAAAGTCACTAGCAGTTTTCGAAAGATCGACCAGGAATAGCTGGCTAGATTGGGTTCCTCCATCAAGGTTTAATCTGTTGAGGTCTATCACGAAAGGTTTTGTATCATTATGGTTATGAGCATTTTTAGTATATCCCTTATGGTAGATTACCAAAGTAACATCGTTGGTTGTATCAGCTTCAGCCTCATCATCGGCATCATTGCGATTCTTTTCTTCAGGATAATGTTGTTTATACAATATTAAGTCGAAGAAGTAGGCTCCATGTCTTTGAACGGATCGACATTAGTAAACTCCGTTCGAACTATTCCATCACTATCCATATACTTGAAGTATTAGTGGAGGGTAGATTGTACAATAATGTTTTTATGTATCCATGAAGTCGTCCTAGAAGGACGTTGTAGGATACAACTACATCGATCACGTAGCATGTGACCTTTGTGTGTAGATCAGCTATCTGACACTTTAGGAAAATCTTCTTGAATAGATGGCTTCTTCAAGCATTGAAGCCAAGGATGGTTGTACTGGTCATGTGCAACTAGGTCATTGGTAACCCCAAGACTTGAAGCAAGCTTATAGGAATGATGCTAAGTAAGGAACCAGGATCGATATGTATATGATGGACCTTGATAGCCCCAATGTACCTAGTATAGTACAACAGTCTATCATGGCAGTTATTCTTTAGCAACATACCCTCCTGCGAGAAGGTTATATTGGGCATCTTTTGTCATGTTGTGATAATGGTACAGGCAGCAGTATCTTCAGTTGGAAGTTTGATTTGTGCCAGATAAGAGTCAACGTGAAGCAACGCCTCTGTTAATGCCTCTTGAGTCTACTTAGAGAGATGAAGGAGCTCATAGATGGATAATAAAGCAGAAGTATTGGCAAGTTGTGCCAATATGTCAAAGTTATACGGCTTGTCAAGTCTTTAAGATGGAGTTCTCTTCAATGACTTATCAAATCAAACTTCCTTCTGCTTGGATCTGTCCGTCGTTCTTTGCTTGACCCACTTTCGGAGGGGCAAGTGATACAATTTCTTAAACTGGGTTATAAGCTACAGATAGGCTTTGTTGGACGGAGTTTTGTCGGTCAGCACTTCGTCAACGAATGGTGAAGCGAGAAGAACCATGTTGTATGGCTTACTCTTCTTGCCTTTCTGCTTGGACTTGGAGGTAGAGGATACCCCTTGTTATAGATCTTGAATAATATCAAGATGAACCTACGTTATTTTAATATGAGGCATAGTCAATGGAACCTATCCACTTGCCTGGTTTCGAGCTGGTGGAAGATTAATTACCTCAATTCAAGCCTTTGGTATTGGAACGACACCTTCTTGGACCTCAACATTGGGGAAGTTGCCAAACTATAATTACACCATATTGGCGGCGACCTTCTTCTGGTCGGTGCAGACCGTAATAGCTTTGGAATCTATCAAATGTTGTAATTTTTCTTGTAACACATAGCAGTAATCCTTTATCGGATGGTGTACATAATGATGGTACATAGAGTACTTGGGGATATTGGCACGACCCGCCTACTTAAGGCGTCTAATATCAGGAAGCTTAACCTTGTTTCCTTTTATTAGAATATGAAAGATCATCGTTGTGAACTCTTTATTGAACGTGTACTCTCGAGGTTGCCTCGAGTTCGCCTTCAGCTTTGTTTGAGTGGCGGCAGTTGCCAAGATATCGATAGTCAGCTTGCCCTTATCTTCAGAATTTGGTTTCTGAACCAATTTGCTCCAAGTCGGTAGCCGCCTTTTCAGCAATTTGGTCGCTCTTGATGAGTAGTGGCCAAGAATCAATAATAGCGGACCCCAGAAAAAAATTACTGTTGGGAGAAGGTTATGTCGGCAAGTATCCCGCAGCATCATTTGAGGAACATCTAGTGAGTCCAACGGCAAGTCGTTTGAAATGTTCAATGAAATTGCATGCCAACTCCTTCTCTCTTTACTTTAGAGAGATCAAATTTGACATGTTGACCTCTGATTGACCTTCGTATAACCCGACCAAGAACATTCTTTCCAAGTCTTTGAAGGTCTTGATGGAGTCATTTGGTAGACTATAGAACTATTCAAAAGCCACATCCTATAAAGCGTATCGTTCCTTGGAATGTGCAAAATCTGTGAAGTAAAATAAAGTAGATATTGGCGAGGAGATTTTATCCCATCGAAGGGGAGCAATGACTGAGGCTTGAATTTGGGTAGGCATACGACGTTGTCCCACTCAATTAGGTATGGTTGAGATATTCCGAGCTTCTAAATTGCCTCCATGTTGTTTATAGAGTCCATACGAGTAATCAAGACACGGATGGCATTAGAAAGTCGTATGTCGACTGTTTGTGGGGCAATAGTCGACTGGATACCTAGTGCTGCTGGTTGGAGGCTACCCCCAGCATTTTAAGGTTAGAAGCAGGTGTCGTTGCCCATTGTTGTCATCCACCTCTTGGTTTATTTGGACTAGAGGTACTGGTGGAGCCACGTTCGCACCTGTTTGCATGGACATTATTTGCTACAATAAGGTGTGCATGCTTTGGACTGCAACCTCAAACCTGTCCAACCATTGATTAGTGCGATCACTACTTCCTTCTTCATCTTCGTTAGTTATATAAGTTGTAGTTATATGTTGGCTAATGGAAGGAGTAGTTGACAAGGCGTTGCGGCTGGAGTCTACACTATCCGCTCAGAATCTAGAGGGATACTACCCCCAGCTAGTGGTGCATTATCATATGCATGATCCCGGTCCTAGAACATGTACGTTGATATGCCCCTTTGGTGGAATCGTCCCACCGATTGATTTTCGTCCTGATTCCATTGCGAGAAAGGGCAGAGGAAGTAACTACTCCTCTTCATTACCTCTTGATTTGTTTCCAACAGCAGAACAGGCAGATTGAGTGCATGCACTTCTTCCTACGACTCCTACTAAGAGACCTCCATGCCATGTTGACAGAAGCAAAGGGCAAGTCTTCGTCATCTTGAGTTTTTTGCCTTTTTGAATGATGATGAGTTGGCGAAGTAAAGTGTAGTCTTTGGAACACAAACTACTTTACATTTGTGTTAATTGCTTTAGTACAATAGCAGTTAACTATAATTTTGAGGATAATGATGCTTATGAGAAGGCATCATTGTCAAGGTAGAGATCTCTCTTTCTTTATGCCTTTTGTTAATTATATTGCGTAAGTCAAGAGAGAAGGAAGATGGGGAATTTTGCCCCCGGGTCATACTCTGCACATGTGAGCTATCTGAGCATGGGTCCAATTCAGTAGCTTCCATTTTTTTTTTACGTAGAAAGGTTGCTTGTGCATAGTGTCCACTTGGTAAAGTTTATCGTCCTCTGCACGAAGAATTCTTAATGGAGATTGTTGCTATTTTTGTTCTCTATGCATATGCACACTATCACCAGCTTGGGTGCTTATAGCACGAGCAGTCGCCCACTTCTACGCATGTAGATTCTCATGTTGTGACACTTAGTACATGTCTTCACATAAATGTATGGAGTTTCCTATAGAAATATCTCTAACTGCAGACTCTGTTGCACAAAAGCTTCTGTGTAATGGATTCTTCTGTTGAAGGCAGTCCCCTGACTCGCGTGCATGCATTTTTTGCTTTGTAAGAAGAGTATAGGATAGCACTATTTTTGCCTTGCATGCAATATTGAGCACGCAGAGACTTGGGTGAGTGCTCATCAGTGGGCTCCTTGGCATCATAGTGAATTACTCTGCCAAAGTCTTTCTGGCTTGCACAAACTTTATTGCAAGAGCGTCACAACCTCTTTCGCTTAGCGAGAACATTATCCTGGCCAAGGATAGCATCGATAGAGTTCTAGATTGGAAGCACTAGAGTGGTGTCGCCAATCAGTTGCTCCTCGCTGTCATAGGCCAATACATTTTTCCTTTGTCATCAGTGACATTGGGGTAGGAGAATCGATGTCACGACCCACACCAGAATATTTGTGCATGAGTACGTGGACCAAGTCCAGCCTACGTCTTAGTAACGGTGGTAAAACGTTGTCTAGTACCAAATAAAATATCTCAACATTTATATGAACCCCAATATCAACATGTACTCAAATCACATAAAGTTAATGAAGATATGAATAAGAAAGATAACAATAACACTAAAGCACCAAGTATCCATAATGATGATACATATCGAGAATAATGTCAGAGACAAATCTGATAGACATAAACCTAAGCTAGATAAAGAATATTGGCATAGAGATCTCCAGGGGTCAACTCACGATCATGGTACATCTAGATCTGTCTCGGCTCATGTCATCATGAAGCCTAATTGTGGGGCATAATATTACCTTAAAAAGATAGTTATCCAGTTAGGATTGGAGCGAAGTACACCTCTAGTGATAGTTCCAGTAAACGATAAAGACTATGTAACAGTAAATAGAGAAAATATACAAGATAATGTAACATGTACATGAATATAGCAAGTATGAAAAAGTTGGAAATAACATAAGAGTAGGAAACATCATGTACAATAATCAGGAATTAACTATCTAAGTGAGTAAGTACTAGTTTCAATATATGATCGGCTTAGGAACTTATACATGAATTTATGGCATGGTTAATCATATGTGCGGTGTATGATTAACACTCACAAGGAACAAGACATGCACATGGAGTGTATAATCACATATTTATACTACTACTCCTTGCCCCCGACTGGTACAGTAGATCCAACCATGGTACGTTATGATACTAGATTCTATGAGAAGGTAGCAAGACTTCTCAGGAATCAGTGTTTATACAATGCACAAGAACAACAACAGGGCTTGCACAGGGTATACCAAGACATATAAGGAATAATATCTCATGACGGGATCCGAAAATACCATTTCGTGTAACCAATATTTCAAGAGATCAAGGATATCTAAACTAAATACAGGAAACATAGAAGATATCGAAAATGCGAAATTATCAGAGGATGTATCCACCTCAATTTAGTTGGAGTTGGCGTGCGCGACACGAACGTATCGACATGGAATAGGTACCGATGCTTTCAAGCGGTTCCATTAAGTCCATAATAGTCCAAATAGTCCAGATTGATATATAAAAGTCTACATTCTGATTTCGGCATGATAAGCAAGATTGAGGTAGAAGTTCGTGATCAAAGAATAGAAACGACTAAATTAGCCATGATTATGATTTGAAGGAAATTGCATAAATAAATACATATAACTATTTGGGGATTATTTATAATATTTAGAAACTATATTTTATTAATCCAGATATTTTTAGATAAATGTTTCAAAATATAGAAATTCATATCTTTGGTCAAAACAAGAATTTAATTAGATGAAAATAATATAACAATATTTTATGTTCTAAATCCACTTTTGAAATCAATGTAGGGCCAAAGTCTAATACTACATTTGTGTTACAATATAATTTGAAAATAATAATATTATGTAATTCTTAACATAGGTAATAATTTCAATTATAATATTAAAAATAATAATAATAATAAATACAACAACATACTAATAATACTTATACATATTTATATATCATAATACATATTGTGTATAACAAGCTAATAATAATAATTATTATTATTACTATAACGATAATAATAATAATAATAATGAAACAACATCTATCATTCTCCATCGGTTTTATCAACAACATTAAAAATATATTAATAACTAATAAACTCCTATTGCTATTGTTCACAGCTTTAGAGGAGGAGAGAGATCGTCTCTGACTGAGAGAAAGAAATAAAGAAAAGGAAGAAGAAGGAGAGGGAGAGGTTGTGAGAGGCTACCCAGGCTTAGAGGAGTGTGCGCTCGTGATGGCTCAGCTCTGCTCCGGCGTGCTCGACGTCGGATCTGGATGGTTCAACTGCGGGAGAGAAGTTTGGCAACGGCGCGGGGAACGACGATGACTGTGGCATTGCTAAGGCGAACAAGATCTGCCCCGACAGAGGTCGCCGGTCGTCGGATCTGTACGTTGGCAGCCAAGATCCGGCGGTGGACGTGGTAGCGATCGAAAGGAATGGAGGCGTCGGATCTGTCGACGGTGGACGTGGTCGCCGGGCTCATTAAGGCTGAATGAGGTAAGCAGTGGTGCTTGTGGTTTCTAATAGTGGATCTGGGTTGGTGTGGCCGGGACGGGGACTGCCTGTGGTTGTCGTGGCGGTGGTCTGGTGGAGGAGATTTTGGTGGTGTTAGAGATGATGGGTGTGGTGGTGTTGAGATGATGATGGTGGTCGGTGCGGTAGATGGTCGGTAGAATGGGGGTTGATGGATATGGATCTGGAAGGAGCAGGGATGTGCCGGCGGTGGTGGGGTGGTGGTGAGGACTGTGGCGGTGCTGGTGTCAGTGGGTGTCGGTTGCCGGCGAGGCGGCAGGATCTGCGTGGCGGTGGCGGGGCTGTCCTCCGGAGATTGGGTGTGGGTGTGTGAGTGTGAGTGTTTGCTGTATCGGGTGTGTCTGATAGAGACATAGGAAAAAGCTAGAGGGTTGTACTTTCCGGTGTGTCGGACACAGAATGGGGTAAATATAAATGTAAAAATGATGGAAGGAAATGAGATAGACACGAACACAATGCATGAACACTTGGAATGTATTAATGAATGGTGTGGTTGAGGAATGCGAATACCCACTATATATATAGTTGAAGGCATGCTCCCAAGCATGTCAGAAAAAGCTTCCAAGAAGCTTTTCCATGAATTGGGCCAATAGCCCAATAATAATTAAGCCAAAACAATAAATCCATTTATATAAAAATATGAGTCTAAATATTAAAATTTGGCCCAACCACAATTTATAGTAAAAATGGCTGAACCCCTTTCACAAATAAAATTCAAAATAATAATTTTATATACAAAAATTCATATGTAATGGATTGAAGCCCATACATAAATAAAAGTTCAAACATATCATAATTTTATTTACTAGGCTATTTAAGTCCCAAAATTATACGAATCTCATAAGACCGCTTCATAAAAAACCAATAACCCGATAATCATAAATATAAAAACATCTATAACATATTGTGATTGTAAAATATATTTCGTGTAGCTAATTACAGAAAATCAAAATTCATGATTTTTAAAGATTTAGGAAATTTAGAAAAATAGAAATTTTTTAATTCGGAAGAATATCAGAATTCAGTTAAGGAGATTACAAATCTACCCTCCTTAAAGAAATTTTATCTTCAAAATTTAAGATGGACAAGATCAAAGCATAGTTAAGAACATATTTAACTTCACTTAAGCACGATAAAAAATAGCACGACTAAGAATAGGCAAATCTGAATATCAACAAAATTATTCATGCATGATCAAACCAATTTGGCACGATCAACATCATTATCAAAATACGGTCAAAACCATTTAGGCACAACCAAAATAGAGAAACGGTGCAATTTGGTATAATTAGGAATAATCAAATGTTTTGGCACGATCAAATTCTAAGGATTCAAAATTACTTAGTCAAGGTTTCGGACGTGATTAAGAATTTGGAAGTGATTAGAATCACTTAGGCACGATCTAGGAAAAAGCTACGAAAGATTAAAATCTATGCATGACTAAGAATGAAATCTAAGCATGAGCAACAATAGAATCAAAATTTAGTATGAATAGAAAATCATTCAGACATGATCTAAATCCAAATTCTGGCGCAATCAAGTACATAATCAAGATCATATACTCATGATCGAAATCATATGGCGTGATCGAAGATCAGGATTTAGGCACGGTCAAGAATAGGATCAAAATCTAATCATGATTAAAACAGAATCTAGACATGGTAAAGAATATAATCAGAGTTTAGGTACAAGCAATCTAAGCATGATCAGGAATAAAAATATTTGAGTATAGTCAAGAATCAAAAACTTTGCAAGATAAAGATAATCAAAATCGATTGGTCACGATCAAAGTGTATCAAAATTAAGTGATATTGAAATTAAAGGAATGATTCAAGGATAGGGAAATCAAATCTCTTTTATTATGATAGGCAAAACAAAAGATAGGATTTGCAAAAGGAAGTCAATGTAATCATCTCACTCTACTTCGACTACTACCAAGATTATTCGATAGTCATTTTTCAATTATGCTTTTATCTTAGAAGGCCAGATATACCACTAAAAAAAAAATTATAATCTTCAATCATGAAGATCAAACTCCTCTATAACTACTATAAGGTATTTGACCTTTATTTCAAAGGCACTACTTATGAATCATACTCTTGTTATAACTTCTCAATTCTTTTTTACTTCCCTCGATTCCTTAATCCATTATCAACTTAATTATCTTGAAAGTCCAAATTCATCCACCCTGTCTTTAATTTGGATCCAAAATCCTTGAATCAGGGTTTATAAAATTATTCAACATTGTTTAAATTTATGCTCCTTGTTTTACTTAAATATAATGCCATCACTATATAAATTTTTTATTCTCCATTATTTAAAATCAACCTTCTCATATCTTTCAATCTTATACCTTCAAATGTTATCCTTCTTAAAATTTAGAAGTCCTACAAAAGTATCTTAATTCTCTGCAACTCAAAAACTTTTCGTATTTTACCAATTCTTAGTCACTCTCCTACCCATCCGTTATTCAACTTCATATCATTATCGCATGTAGTTATATATAGTCTCTTTTTCATGTATTTTATATTCCTAAATTTAGTATTCTAGCCTTAATTCAATAATGAAATATATCAAGAGTTAGTAACTTAAAAGCATCTAAATTCTCTCAAAATCAAATCATCCTTAAATATTCTCATCCATTCTAACAATACAACTCTGAAAAAAAATAACAGTTCTCACCATTAATGTATATTCTACTGTTATTCTTTCTTGAAATCCTCCTACGCTTTTTCGTACATGAAATATTCCGTACTCGGAAGAATTCTTTGAATGTAATCATTTTCAAATTGATACTACCAGTCTCCTGATTTTGTTTCGATTCCAATCATATCCTTCTCCCACTAATTCTAACTCAATGTCCAACATTCCATATTCCTACCAGGATCGCCACATGATAACAAATTTCATCTTTTTTGAGCTAGATGATTATGATACTTCTCTCGGCCTTTCCCAAGTAAAGAGCTAGGAGAATTCAAAATATTTTAAAGTGTAGCTAACAGGCTTATATATGAGGTAGTTTGATGGATGTAAGTAGGACAAAGATAACACGACAAAAAAAAATGATGATAGGAATTTGTTCTTGCTCATCTGGTTATAACAAAATCATTGACCTTTCCTTTTCTTGTACTTGTCCATAATGAACAAAATCCTCCCCCCCCTTTACCTCAAAGTTGTTCACTTTTGTTTAATAATCAAACTCTTCCTAACCAAACCCTCTTCATGACTCAAAGTCACTAATTATCAACTACTGACAAATTTGTTGCCTACTCTTCATCCCTAACATTCTTTATCCAATTGGTATCCACGTAAATTCTTCTAGACTTTCACGTCTAAATTGTTATAGTCTTCTAACATCAAAAAAATTCCATCACTCTAATCATCCACTAATATCAACTCCATGTCATTGGAATTTCCTAATAATGAGATAAATAGAATTTTTTTAAAATCATCCTTTATTCTTTTTAAGCAACTTTTAATATTGTTCATCAGGCTTAGAATCACTTGTTCAATCTGTAGGAACAAAATCGTAAAGCAGAATACTCTAGAGGGGGGTGAATAGAGTAGGCAGCGGAATATTGCTAATTAAAAACTTGTTAGCAGTTAGATCACAGATATAATAATAATCACAAAAGTAAATGACAGAAATTAAAAAGTGATCAGAAGGCAAACGCAAACACCAAAATTTTACTGGTTTCCCTCTTGTGAGGACTAGTCCAGTCGGAAGAACTCTAGCTTCCAGTTGAATCCACTATTGGAAAATCCTGCAAGTTTTCATATGAAGTCCTTGCAACTTTTACAGACGCGAGCTTTGATACGAAGAACTCGACCAACTTCAATTGTGAAGAAATGAATCTTCTATCAAGCCTCGGATTACAATCGCTCTAAAACTTCTAGACCGTACCGCACTGGCAAATCGACTAGAGGATTGTAACTGGCTTGGAATTTGAAAATGTAAGCTTTTAGAACTCTTTGGAAGAATGTAAGCTCACGAAGAGAAGAGATTGAAAGTGAATTGGTGATTTGAAATGATCGAAATCCTTCTCTATTTATAGTTTTTCCAAAGACAGAACTCTGACAGAATTCGGGCAGAATTCGGACAGAACCCTTTGTAACAAACCGCAACTGAAGGATAACCAAGTTCAAAAATCCAACGTTCACTAACGTTCCAAATGGCCGAACTCTGGCCGAACTCGGGCCGAGTACTCCTGGGGTTCTGCCAGTTCATTTTTGGAGAAAATAAATTTTGACTTTTTGAAAAATCTTTCAGAAGCTTTTTGTAACAAGAATGTTTTTCAAAAACGTAGGTCATTTATAAAGAATAGGATGGTTTTGAAAAACGTTTTAGGATAGCCTATTTGCCAGTACGACTCGGTGTACAATGTATTCCTAGACTCAATAAAATAAAAAATTATATAGCATAACAGGAAGTACATTATAAATGGCAAACAGCTTCAGTCTTGAACAAAGTAGAGATCCATTGTTGAGCAGTATTTAAAATGTTGTAGGTAAACACCTGAGTTGACTTGCAATTATATCGAGACTGAGTTTGATCAATTATTAAAATCATGTTTGACCATGACCAATGGGCCAACAATCTCCCCCATTTTGATAATTGACAAACCTTGCCGATATAACATCTAAGCTGGAATCAATTCAAAATAGTAATCAAAAGAAATTATTCATAACCTGTATTTCACTTGAACAAAAAAATGTTAGATCCTTATTTCTCCCCCGTTGTCACTTAGCAAAATAATTGCAAAAGAGAAAGCTCCCCCGCAATTAATGCATAAGTAACATACTGTAGAAGCATAGAAAAGAATAAAGAAAGGTTCATGCGGCCAAGAACCCCCATGCGGCTCAAAGAGCCCATGCGGCTCAGGGATACAAGCGGCCCAAAAGTCTATGTGGCTCGAATAATTCCATGCGGCCCAGAGAGGAGCCACGTGGCCTTCAACAGCTCTTCCTTTCGTCTTTTGCTGTATTTAATGCCATGGCGGCTGACAGCTCTGACAAATGACAGCCCTGACAAAAAGGCACAATAATGACTAACGTAATGGCGCATCCCTAGGGAAGAGGAGAAAATCTTCTCACAGCTGACAGAATCCATTTAATCCCGAGGCATGCGGCTGCGGCCGTCCATCTTCATGCGGCTGCATCCTTTATGCGGCCGCTCATCAGCATGCGGCTGCATCTCTTATCCGGCCGCCCATTAGCATGCGGCTGCCCACTCCTATACGGCTGCCCACTCCCATTTGGCTGCCCATCTTCATGCGGCTGTTCATCCACATGCGGCTGTCCATCTTCATGCGACCATGTAGTCTCGTACGGCCCACTTATCTGCGGCTCTTCCAAGATGATTGAGACACGTGGCAGTCTTATTTTTCTGGAATTATGGGTGTTAACAAATCCTAATCAGATTTGTTGCAATAAGTGCCCAGATCAAATCAAATCGAGCAAATTAGACACGTGGCAGGCCATTACAAATTGCGAATATCCATGGCAATCAACATTTATTGTCCACAGAGATTTAATGCAATCACATTAATTGCTTAAATCTATTATATGCAAGATGGACGGCCCAGATTAATTAACTCTCAGGCCGCCGACTTTTGAGAATGGGCAATCATTGCAAAACCCTAATGATGTCCCCCACTCTTATAAATAGCAAGGTGCCATTCCCTTACAACAGACACATAGAAAAAGAAAGGAGACACAGAGAGAGAGAGACACAGACAGACAAAGGAGAGAGGAGCATACAGAGAGAACAAAGAGAACATTTCTTCATCAACGCCAAGTACTTCTTCTCTAGAGCCAAGGCTGCATCCGATCGTCCAAGGAGTAAGACAGAGCTGTCGTCGCTTTCCTGAGCCTCTATCGTCACCCTCCAGAATCTAAAATAAACAATTGTACTTAGATTGTTATACCTAGGTTTTCGTCCATAGGCTTTCTTTATACAAGCGAGTTTATATTGTGAGTCTAAGTTCAGTCCTCCGATAATTGTTATGTTCTTTTACAAATCAATGGCAAACACATACAGTAAAGAAATACAATAAAAATAAATAATCATGACAGGCATGGTATAAACAGTAAATATAGTAAGAGAAACAGATAGACTATAGAACAACACAGGCATGTATTTGTCATAGGCAGTATTTAATAAAGTGCGAGAATAATACTGGAACAAATAAAGTGCTGAAAAATAGACTAAGATGCCAAAACTGAGGCATAATCAAAAACCATGTCTATGAATAGTCACATAACGAAGAAAATTACTAATATAGCTAAAAAGTATTAATAAAATCTTGGAATATCGGAGCATTTCCAAGTAAACATAAGACAAAAGTAACAGTCTCAATATCTAACATCTCAAAAATCATCATCATCCTCATCATCAACGTCATCAGCTGCAGCTCCAGCATGTCCAGAAGGACCAGCTCTAGAAGTACCAGCACCAAAAGTGTGAGGAGTGGCACCAGTGTAAAACTTACCGACATAGTCTCGAGGAGGGACATGAGTAGTACATTACCATTCATAGGCGTTCCCTGGCTGGAACAGAGAGTAGACCGCCTCGTCGTCAATGCGGTAGCCAGAAACAGAAGGGTCTCGAGGTAGAGAGCTAGCAGAATGACCCGTCTAACCAAATCTCAGATCGGCGAAGGAGTTTACAATCGCCTGGAACTGAGTCACATCACGGAACTCGTGTTCTCTAGAGGTCTCAACATAAAAAGACTGCAGATCTGATAATTGCTGATGAATACCCTCAAATGTCATAGGGTAAGAATAAGGAGGAACAGGTGCTGTGGGTGCTGTGGGAGTAGGTGCAGGAGGAGTAGGTACAGTAGGTGGAGGAACAGTGGCAATGCTGCGACGAGAGAGTTTGCGAAACTTAGGCTCGGGGTCGACAGCACAAGTAGATAGGTCAATATCAAATCTCTGAAAGATGCGAGGAATAAGCATCGCATAAGATAGGTTGCGGATTCTCCCGCGACATCTACCCATCATCTGGATGATAGTCTTAGGGGCAGAAAATGGAATCCCCTTAAGATTATGATAAAGAGCAGAGAGCTCAAGTGCAGTGGCATCATCTTTAGAGGTAGATTTTGGAAGTAAGGTGGAATAGATGATACTGTTGGCCCATTGGTCATATGGTCAACCTGATTTTAATAATTGATAAAACTCTGTCTGGATATACAAAGCTAGTTTGGACATCTTGGTTTCTTGGACATAAGCAAGATTAGCTATCCACTCCGTTCAAGACTGAAGATCTGTTTGCCTACTCGAGTCTGTATTTCCTATGCAATGTAATTTTCATTTTATTTGAGTCTAGGAATATGTTGTACACCGAGTCGTACTGGCAAATAGGCTATCCCCAAAATAGTTCAAAATGTTTTTAAAATGACCTATCAAAATGTTTACAAAAAGGTTTTTAAAAAGGTTTTCAAAAAATTACCAAAACCTATTTTTAAAAACCCTAACCTAACCATGACAGAACTCGGCCAAAGTTCGGCCAGAGTTTGGCCAGAGTTCGGTTGGTGGCCGTTGTGATTTTGAATCTCTGGAACTTGGTCCTCCTGCAGTTGCGGATTTGATCGATCAAAGAGTTCTGCCCGAATTCTGCCCGAATTCTGACAGAAGTCTGTCTTTGAAATTCCTATAAATAGAGAAGGATTTCGATCATTTCAACTCACTCATTCACTTTTAATCTTCTCTCTATCTAAAGCTTTCAGTCTTCCAAAGAGTTTTCTAGAGCTTACAATTTCAGATCCCAAGCCAGTTAAAATCCTCTAGTCAATTTGCCAGTGTGGTACGGTCTAGAAGTTTCTGAGAGATTGTAATCAGAAGGCTTGATTGAAGAATACCTCTTCATATTTGAAGTTGGACGAGTTCTTCGTATCAAAGCTCGCGTTGTAGAAGTTGCAAGGACTTCGTAAGAAAACTTACAGTTTTTCCAATAGTGGATTCAACTGGTAGCAAGAGTTCTACCGACTGGATTAGTCCTCAACAGAGGAATACCAGTATACATCGCTGTCTTTGCGTTTGCTCTCTTAACTTTGCCTTTACATTATTTCAGTTGTGATTAATATTCTGTGATTGTGCTGCTAACATTTTTATTTAGCATTATTCCGCTGCCAACTCTATTCACCCCCCCTCTAGAGTATTACGCTTTACTATTTTGTTCCTACAATTGGTATCAGAGCTCTGTGTTACAGGTAAAGCAAAGGTAACAGTACAATTATTTATTCTTTTTAATTAACTGTTATATAGATCACAGCACATCACATGGCAACTGTGAAATTCACAAGTGAAGGCCAGGCCACAAACAGACCCCCACTGTTTGATGGTACAAATTATACTTATTGGAAAACACGGATGAGTTTCTTCTTGAAATCTCTTGATTTTGATTTATGGTCCATTGTTCTTGATGGCTATCAAAAGCCACCTCGTATAAATGTTGATAGAGTTTTAGTTGAAAAACCCCATTGCAGATATACAGAAGAAGAAGAAAAGAAAAGGGCCAGTCTTGACGCACATGCCATTAATGCTCTCTTTTGTGCTTTAGACAGAACTGAATTTAACAGGGTGTCTATCTGCACAACGGCTAATAAAGTATGGAAGCTACTCGAAGTCACACATGAAGGCACGACTCAAGTCAAGGAATCTAAAGTCAGCAGACTTACTCAAGAGTACGAGGCGTTCAAAATGAAGCCCAATGAAACAGTCACACAAATGTTCGAGAGATTCTTGGATATTGTAAATCCTTTGTCCTCCCTAGGCAAAGATTACAGTAACCATGAAAAGATTCGCAAACTCCTACGAGCTCTCACCAAGAACTGGATTCCAAAGGCTACTACAATCATTGAAGGGAACGACCTCACAACTATGTCTCTTGAAGTACTCATGGGTAAGCTACTCACTCATGAACTGGAGCTACAAGATTTTGAAGAGCCTGCACTAAAGGAGAAGACTATCGCCCTCAAGGCTCAGCACAGAAAAGCTGCTGAAGATAACTCAGACAGCAGTGGATCTGACGCTGAAGATCAAGCTCTCCTAGCAAGAAAGTTCAAAAGATTCATGAGACATGAGAAGAGAGTCAAAGAGAACAACAGCAACAACTGGTACCAAGAAGATGCTGTCTACTATGGCTACAAGAAGAAGGGACATATGAAGAAGGATTGTCCCATAAACTTATCATCGAGCAAGAAGAATAACAGGTATGAAAAAGGGAACCTGAAAAGATCAACTTCTCGGAGATATGCCAACACCAGTATATGGCATGAAAGTAAAGCCAGCGACTCAGAAAATGAACACTCAGAGGACGCTGCAAATGTATGCTTTATGGCAAACGATCAGGTACCTACTGAACCTGTAGAAACATATGATGACTTCACCTTTGAGCAATTAGGAGATGCCTTCAGTGACCTGATGCTTGACTACAGGAAACTGCGTAGTAAATATCAGACCGCTAAGAAGGTACTCAAAGAGTACAAAGGAGAAATATGTAGACTTACCGACCTACTAGCTGAGGTTAGAAATAATGTTAGTGAGTCTGGTGAGCTTTCTTCAATAAAGCTCTTATTACACGAGACTACCAAGTCATCTGAAGAGAAAGACAAAATTATTGACCAACTCAAGGAAGAACTTTCTATAGAGAAGAAAAGTCTTCAATGTGCACAAATCAGAATGGAATCACTCACTTCTGATTATACTAAGTTGTATGACACTTCCAAAAGATTGGAAATTAGGCTAGGAAAACAGCCTGAGCCTGCTGCTTCCTACCCTAACACGTGTCACTTACCGAGAAATCGGAACATTCCCAAGCCAAACACTGTCAGACCTAACCCTATCAAACCTTTACCCCAAAAGGTCAAGCCCAAACAAGATTATAGGTATGCTTTCTTCTATACTAGAAAACCCAAACCTACCAACCATGCACACCACTCAGCTTTCAACACTCGACATACACAATGTCATTATTGTGGCCTCATTGGTCATATATCATCTGCATGTAGAATGAGAAAGCTTGTAGATCTAAATGTTTATGCTTGGATACCTAAAGCTAACAATTCAGGACCCTACAAGAAATGGGTACCAAAGGTTTCATCTGCAAACTGTTTTGTAGGTGGAACATCCTTCACATGCTAGAAGCAAATGGATCCTCGACAGCGGTTGCTCACGGCATATGATCGGTGACGCTACCCTATTTGCAACACTGTCAAAGAAAAAGAAGGAAGGCTATGTCTCCTTCGGTAATAATTTGAAAGGGTATATTATTGGTATCGGTGATGTTGGTAAGTCTCCCTATCCTGTAATTAAGGATATCTGTCTGGTTACCGAGTTGAAACATAACCTACTCAGCATAAGTCATCTAGCTGATCATGGTTATGGCATCAACTTTGGCAAAGACAAATGTACTATAGTTGATAGCTCAACTGGTAGTACTATCTTTGAAGGTATCAGGGAAGACAATATATATGTTTTCTATTTGTTAGAAGAAACTAACATTTCATGTAGATGCTTAATGGCCAAGAGTGATGAGAGTCATCTGTGGCATATGAGACTCGGTCACACTAATATATATACAATATCAAGATTATCCACAAAGAAGCTAGTACGCGGTTTATCGGACATTACATTCAAGAAGGATTTGGTATACAGTCAATGTGAAAGGAACAAAGCTACCAGATCCACTTTCAAATCAGTAAACGCAGTATGTACTACTAGACCTCTACAATTACTTCATATGGACTTATTTGGTCCTAGCAGAGTTGCTAGCCTCGGAGGTAAACTTTATGCTTTCGTAATTGTAGATGATTTTTCTAGATACACGTGGGTATATTTCTTGATACGCAAGAATGATGCATTATTCGAATTTGTCGCCTTTTGTAAGAAAGTACAGAATGAAAAAGGTTACATGATCACTCGCATAAGAAGCGATCATGGTGGCGAATTCGAGAATGCTGATTTTGAGCAATTTTATGACACACACGGTTTTATTCATGAGTTCTCCTGCCCTAGGACTCCACAACAAAATAGAGTTATGGAACATAAGAACAGAACTCTAACCGAAATGGCCAGAGTAATGTTAAACCAGTTTAGTCTACCCAAATATTTCTGGGCTGAAGCTGTCAACACAGCTTGCTTTGTTCTCAATAGAGTTCTAATTCGACCCAAATCGAAGAAGACTCCATTTGAGTTATGGTTTGATAGAATTCCTTCAGTTTTATACTTTAGAATTTTTGGTTGTAAATATTTTATTCTTAACACAAAAGACAATTTGGGAAAATTTGATGAAAAGGCCGATGAAGGTATATTTTTAGGTTATGCGGCCAAGAGCAAAGGATACAGAGTCTTCAACAAACGTACCATGATTATCGAAGAGTCAATCAATGTCACCTTTGATGAATTAAATCAAATGACGATTGATGACAATGACGAAGATACACCTGTACCAAGCTCAACTCCAACTGATTCTCAACCAAGCTCTGTACTAGCTGAACCTCCTAGAGAAGATCTAGGAACCAGCTACCTTCAGAATGAAGCAAAAAGGTTAAAATTTTCAGCAAATCATCCAAAGGATTTGGTAATTGGTGATATTACCAAGGGAGTAAGTACTCGTACATCCTGTAGAGATATTGTTTCTAGTGTTGCATTTATTTCACAGCTAGAACCCAAAACCATTGATGAAGCATATAGTGATAGTTTTGGATAGATGCTATGCAAGAGGAATTAAACCAATTTGAACGGAATCAAGTTTGGGAACTTGTTCCCAGGCCTGTTGATCATCCGGTCATTGGCACCCGTTGGGTATTCCGAAAGAAACTGAATGAGAATGGTTTAGTGACTCGTAATAAGGTTCGACTCGTAGCTCAAGGATACAATCAAGAAGAAGGTATCGACTAGGATGAGACTTATGCCCCAGTTGCGAGATTAGAATCCATTCGCATGTTATGTGCATTTGTATGTTTTTATGATTTCAAACTTTTTCAAATGGATGTCAAGAGTGCTTTTCTAAATGGCTTTATAAAAGAAGAAGTTTTTGTAGCACAACCTCCGGGTTTCACGGATTTCAAAACCCAGATCATGTTTTAAAGTTGAAGAAAGCTCTATACGGTTTGAAACAAGCCCCTCGTGCTTGGTATGATCGTCTAAGCTCTTTTCTACTTGACAACGGTTTTTCAAAAGGAAAGGTTGACACTACACTATTTATTAAATCTTTTAATGGCAAGCTGCTTTTAATTCAAATCTATGTTGATGATATCATATTTGGATCCACTGATGAATCTCTTTGTCAAGAATTTTCTAAGTGTATGCAGAATGAGTTTGAGATGAGCATGATGGGAGAGCTGAAATTCTTTCTCGGACTGCAAATCAAACAAACTGATAATGGGACATTCATAAATCAAGCCAAGTACACAAAAGACTTGCTAAAGAAGTTCGATCTGGACAATGTCAAACCTATTGGCACTCCGATGGCAACTTCAACAAAGCTTGATTCAGATGAACAAGGCAAGCCAGTCGACACACGTAAGTATCGAGGTATGATTGGTAGTTTACTTTACTTAACTTCTAGTCGTCCAGATATAATGTTTAGTGTTTGCCTATGTGCACGTTTTCAAGCTAACCCAAAGGAATCACATCTGTCCGCAGTTAAGCATATCTTCCGATACCTTAAAGGCACTTCTTTTGTTGGCTTGTGGTATCCCAAAACTAAGTCCTTTGACCTTATTGGTTATTCGGATGCAGATTTTGCTGGATGCAAAGTTGATAGAAAAAGTACAAGTGGCACATGTCATTTCTTAGGCAAAGCTTTAGTCTCTTGGTTTAGTAAAAAGCAAAATTCTTTAGCCCTATCAACAACAGAGGCTGAGTACATCGCCGCAGGACGTTGTTGCGCTCAGATTTTATGGATGAAACAAACCCTAGAAGACTATGATTTATTTTACACACATATTCCTATTTTTTGTGATAACACGAGCACTATTAATTTGACTAAGAATCCAGTATGTCACTCTCGTACTAAACATATCGAGATTCGATATTATTTTCTTAGAGATCATCATCAAAATGGAGATATAAACCTTGTGTACATAGACACTGAAAATCAATTAGCTGACATCTTCACTAAACCTCTAGCGGAAGATCGTTTCAATTATTTACGTCGAGAATTAGGAATTTTGGACGTCAATAATATTAATTGATTTTGTTTTATGATTATATCTCAATACGCAAAAACTGTGTTAGAGACAAGCCAATAAAGAGTCTGTCTATCACCACAACTACGGTTGAAGCGAAACGGTATTTAAGAGTTCCTCGGTGAACCTCCGCCAGCTGGGACAGTACTCCTACAGCTAATCTGAGACACTCGCTGTGTAACGACATTTAATTCATAAAATATTATTAATTATGTTATTTGAAGGCTAAAATAACTAATCTTTGAATTAAATATTTGAAATGAGACAATGAAAAAGAAGTGGCAAAAAATTAACTTTGAAGAACCCTAGGCGAATTCGGCCAGAGCTCTGACCGAATTCGACCCGAGTTCGGTTAAGGGTATCTGTGTATATATCCAGAACCCGAGAGCTTCTTCTCTTTCATGGCTTCCAAACTAATTTCAACAGCAGCAGCAGCCGCCCGAACCTTCAAACCCTAACTTTTTCACCAATCCTTTTCTTCCAATCTACTTGGTGAAATCTCTCCAAAATTTGGAATCGTGCGGAGATCGACATTCTCTACAACATATCCAATTTTTGTGAGGTATAACTCCCTCTCTCTCCACCTTTCAATTAGTGCTTTTTATTCCAATGGCACCTAGATTTAATCCATCTAAGAGGAAGAAGACCACTCCTAGTGAGGAAGGGTCGTCTTCGAATCCACACACGGATTCACTTTTTTCGTCGATCCAAACGAGCGACGACGCTTTCGATGGGTAGTTCTTTCAAACCCTCGATCAAGCTCTATTATGGTACGGTGATTTTTCCACCCGATCCATATGCGGCGGCACTCCGATCAAATGGACGGTATTTCCCGATCACCGTCACTTCTTTAAGGCATTAGGGTTACACCTATTTGTTAAACTGTGCTTCCCAATAGCTACTAATGCCATTCGTTTATTCTATTGCAATCTCGTAGTTAACACTTTTGTTGTGAGCACACATGTTGGAGGCGTCGACATCGAGTTCGATGATGCCCACCTAGCGGAGATTCTTGGTATTCCCAATGAAGGTGAACCGCTAGTAGATATCACGAAATTCGAGTTTCCCGAAGGCACAACACTCACTAGTTTCAAAGCGAAACTCTGTGCTCCTGACAGAGTACGCTCTGGAAAGTTCAAGGCTAACAACCTGAACTTGTTCAACTACGAACTGCACCGCATCATCTACTCTACTATCCTTCCCAAATCCACTTCCAAAGATGATGTGACCTCACTTGAGCTGTCCGCCATGTACCATATTCTTAAGGAGATTCCTTTTTCCACCCCTAAGACGATCATTCAGATGATAGGACGATGTCGTGCTAGAGATCGAAATCTCTCTTACGCGATGATTCTCCCTCGTATCTTTCAGCGTTTTGATATCGATCTTTCGACTTGTACTCAGGACTCTGAGCCCAAGTTGCTTCAGCTATCTCGTCGCAGCCGGACTGCTTCAGCTCCACCTACTGCTCCTCCTACTGTACCTCCTCCACCACCTCATCAGTATGCCATGACATTTGAGGGCATACATCAGCACTTATCTGCTTTGCACGTCTCGTTGACGGACATGGCTCGCGAGCGTGAGTTCCACGATGTCACCCGTTACCAGGCGATGGCAAACTCCTTGGCCGATCTGTGTTTTGCCCAGACTGGTCACTCTGCTGCATCTATCCCTCGAGATCCAGCTTTTTCGGGTTACCGCTATGAGGATGAGGCTGTCCATGCCTACTTCCAGCCAGGTAATGCCTATGACTGGTATCGTGCACCTCGTGACTACGTTGGTGACGAGGATAGTGATGAGGAGATATGATTTGATTATTTAGTGACATTCTATTGTATACTTGGAAATGCTCCAACATTCCAAGTTTTTTATCTTTTTATCAGTATTTTTTTAGTACTTTTGATTTTTATCAGCACTTTGTAGTATACTTTCAGTACTTTTATCTTCATGGACATGCTTATGGTGTTTCATTTATGTTATTTCAGTTTCTTTCAGCACTTTGTTGTAGCACTATCTCTTTATACTGCTTCTTCATTACAAACTGCCTGTGAAATAGCATGCCTGAGATTTCTTTTATGTTTTTGTAACAATAGCATGCCTGTGATGATATACATTTACTCTTTATGTTTTATTTATTATGTTTTCTCACTATTTGTTCCTTATGCATTAATTGCGGGGGAGCCTACTGCATTAAATGCGGGGGAGCCTTCTCTTGTGCAATTATTTTGCTAAGTGACAAAGGGGGAGAAAATTAAAGATCTAACATTTTTTTGAGTTAAATACAGGACATGAACAATTTCACGTTTTGATTCTTTTTGAACAAGCTTAATGTTATATCATTCATAGTTTGTCAATTATCAAAATGGGGGAGATTGTTGGCCCATTGGTCATATGGTCAACCTGATTTTAATAATTGATAAAACTCTGTCTGGATATACAAAGCTAGTTTGGACATCTTGGTTTCTTGGACATAAGCAAGATTGGCTATCCACTCCATTCAAGACTGAAGATCTGTTTGCCTACTCGAGTCTGTATTTTCTATGCAATGTAATTTTTATTTTATTTGAGTCTAGGAATATGTTGTACACCGATTCGTACTGGCAAATAGGCTGTCCCCAAAATAGTTCAAAATGTTTTTAAAATGACCTATCAAAATGTTTACAAAAAGGTTTTCAAAAAATCACCAAAACCTATTTTTAAAAACCCTAACCTAACCCTGACAGAACTCGGCCAGAGTTCGACCAGAGTTCGGCCAGAGTTCGGTTGGTGGCCGTTGTGATTTTGAATCTCTGGAACTTGGTCCTCCTGCAGTTGCGGATTTGACCGAGATTTGCTCAAAGAGTTCTGCCCGAATTCTGCCCGAATTCTGACAGAAGTCTGTCTTTGGAATTCCTATAAATAGAAAAGGATTTCGATCATTTCAACTTACTCATTCACTTTCAATCTTCTCTCTATCTAAAGCTTTCAGTCTTCCAAAGAGTTTTCTAGAGCTTACAATTTCAGATCCCAAGCCAGTTACAATCCTCTAGTCAATTTGCCAGTGCGGTACGGTCTAGAAGTTTCTGAGAGATCGTAATCAGAAGGCTTGATTGAAGAATACCTCTTCACATTTGAAGTTGGACGAGTTCTTCGTATCAAAGCTCGCGTTGTAGAAGTTGCAAGGACTTCGTAAGAAAACTTGCGGTTTTTTCAATAGTGGATTCAACTGGTAGCAAGAGTTCTACCGACTGGATTAGTCCTCAACAGAGGGATACCAGTATACATCGCTGTCTTTGCGTTTGCTCTCTTAACTTTGCCTTTACATTATTTCAGTTATGATTAATATTCTGTGATTGTGCTGCCAACATTTTTATTTAGTATTATTCCGCTGCCAACTCTATTCACCCCCTCCTCTAGAGTATTACGTTTTACTATTTCGTTCCTACAGATGCGATGTAATTCGTAGTTAAACAAGTTCAAGTTATTAGCCTTAAACTTTCCAGGACGAGCGCATGCAAGCGCACAAAGCTCATTCTTGAAACTAACGAGTGTCGTGCCATCGGGAAAATCAAAATTAGTGATGTCATCGAGCGGGACACCTTCGTTTGGGATACCAAGGATTTTTGCTAACGTTTCATCAGTGAATTCGATATCAATTCCTCCGACACGTGTCCTCGCGGTAAAAGTGTCTAACACAAAATTACAATAGAATAATCTAATGGCATTAGTGGTAATGGGGAATTGTAAGGTGACAAAATGTTGTAACCCTAATACCTCAAAGTAAGGGCGGTGATCCGGAAAGATAGTCCACTTAATTGGCGATCCGGTGCAAATAGTACGCATGATAAAATCGGCGTACCACAATAAAGCTTGATCGGAAGTTTTAAACTAAAACTCATTCGATGCCCCATCGTCCGATTGGACCGGAGAAAAGAGGCAATGCGGATCTGAACACGATGCCTCTTCACTAGCATTGGTCTTCTTCCTCTTGAAGGGATTGAACTTAGGCATTCTTTCCCAAAATTTGTAGAAACCCTAAGTATGAAAAGTGGAGAAGAGAAGGGATTATACCTTCCAAGAATTGGATATGTTATAGAGGATGAAGTTCTCCGCACGAATCCAAAGTTTAGACGAGAAACTCCACAAGGATTGGAAGAACAAGGATGGAGAAGAAGCTAGGGTTTCGGAGGCGCACTGCTGCTGTTATGAGGATGTGGGGAAGAATGAAGAAGAAGGAAGCCTCGGATTCGTGCTGGTATATATATATATCCAGCCGAACTCTGGCCGAATTCGGACCGAACTCTGGCCGAATTCGCCAAGGGTTGCATGGCTATATATATATATATATATATATATATATATATATATATATATATATATATATATATATATATATATATATTCAAATGAGGCCACATTCTTTTTCATTAATTCGTTTCAAATGCTTAATTCAAAGTTTAGTAATTTTAAATCTCAAAATAATATAATTAATATTATTTTATAAATTAATATTATTTACTCAGCATCTATCTCATATTAGCTGTAGGAGTACTTTCCCAGCTAACGGAGGTTCATTGGGGAACTCTTAAGTACCGCTTCGCTTCGACCGTAGTCGTGGTGACAGACAGACTCTTTTTGGGCTTGTCTCAAAAATAGTTTTTGAGTATCGAATAAATTAATTAATAAAACAAAATTAATTAATGTTATTGACATGTAAAATGCCTAATTCTCGACGTAAATAATTGAAACGATCTTCCGCTAAAGCTTTTGTGAGTATGTCAGCTAATTGATTCTGTGTGTCTATGTATATAAGGTCTATATCTCCATTTTGTTGATGATCTCTAAGAAAGTGATGTCGAATCTCGATATGTTTAGTACAAGAATGACATACTGGATTCTTAGTCAAATTAATAGAACTTGTGTTGTCACAGAAAATCGGTATGTGTAAAATATAATCCATAGTCTTCTAAAGTTTGTTTCATCCACAAAATTTGTGCACAACAACGTCGTGCGGCGATATACTCAGCCTTGGTTGTTGATAATGTAACAGAATTTTGCTTTTTACTAAACCAAGAGACTAGAGCTTTTCCTAGGAAATGATATGTACCGCTAGTGCTTTTTCTATCTACTTTGCATCCGGCAAAATCAGCATCGGAATAATCGGTTAGGTAAAACAACGTGGTTTTGGGATACCATAAGCCGACAGAAGAAGTGCCTTTAAGGTATCGGAAGATACGCTTAACTGCGCACAAATGTGATTCCTTAGGATTAGCTTGAAAGCGTGCACATAAACGAATACTAAACATTATGTCTGGTCGACTAGCAGTTAAATATAGTAAGCTACCGATCATACCTCGATACTTACGTATGTCGACAGGTTTGCCTTGTTCATCAATATCAAGCTTGGTTGAAGTCGCCATTGGAGTGCTAAGGGGTTTTGCTGCTTCCATGTCGAACTTCTTTAATAGATCCTTTGTGTACTTTGCTTGATTTATGGAAGTCCTATTGTTGGTTTGTTTGATTTGCAGTCCGAGAAAGAATTTTAGCTCTTCCATCATGCTCATCTCAAACTCATTCTGCATACACTTTGAAAATTTTTGACAAAGAGATTTATCAGTAGATCCAAAGATAATATCATCTATATAGACTTGAATCAAAAGAATATTATTATTCAAAGATTTTATAAACAAAGTAGTGTCAACCTTTCCCTTTGAAAAACTTTTATCAAGTAGAAAAGTGCTTAGACGATCGTACCAAGCACGAGGGGCTTGTTTTAAACCGTATAAAGCTTTCTTCAACTTGAAAACATATTCAGGAAATTTAAAATCAGTAAAACTGGGTGGTTGAGCTACATAAACATCTTCTTTTATAAAACCATTTAAAAATGCACTTTTGACATCCATTTGAAATAATTTAAAATTATGAAAACATGCAAATGCACATAACATTCTAATCTCGCAACTGGGACATAAGTCTCATCGTAGTCGATACCTTCTTCCTGATTGTATCCTTGAGCTACGAGTCGAGCCTTATTACGAGTCACTAAACCATTCTCGTTCAGTTTATTTTGGAATACCCATCGGGTGCCAATGACCGAATGATCAATAGGCTTGGGAACAAGTTCCCAAACTTGATTCCATTCGAATTGGTTTAATTTCTCTTGCATAGCATCTAACCAAAAATTATCACTACATGCTTCATCAATATTTTGGGTTCAAACTGCGAGACAAAAGCAACACAAGAAGCTATATCTTTATTAGAGGAACGAGTACTTACACCCGTGGTAATCTCACAAATTACCAAGTCCTTTGGATGACTAGCCAAGAATCTTATCTCTTTTGGTGTAGTCTCAAAATTGCTAGTTCCGACTTCTTTGCTTGGAGGTTCATCTGATGCCTGATTTGATGGTTCTGCATCTTTGTGTGAAGGTTTTACAGTAGCTGTACTTGGTGTGATTATGTCTTCATTGTCATCATCGTCTAAGTGTTGATTTAGCTCATCAAACTTGACGTTGATAGATTCTTCAATGATCATGCTTCTTTTGTTGAAGACTCTATATCCTTTGCTCTTTGCTGCATAACCTAAAAATATACCTTCATCGGCCTTTTCATCAAATTTACTCAAATTATCTTTAGTATTATGAATAAAGCATTTACACCCAAAGATTTTAAAATAAGAAACATTTGGTGTTCTATCAAACCATAATTCATAGGCAGTCTTCTTCGATATAGGTCGAATTAGAACCCTATTGAGAATATAGCATGCTGTATTTACAGCTTTATTCCATAAATATCTAGGTAGACTAAACTGGTTCAACATAACTCTAGCCATTTCAGATAGAGTTCTGTTCTTACGTTCCACAACTCCATTTTATTGTGGAGTCCTAGGACAAGAGAATTCATGCAGATAACCGTGCGTGTCACAAAATTGCTTGAATTCTACATTCTCAAATTCGTCGCCATGATCACTACGAATGCGAGTAATCATGAATCCTTTTTCATTCTGTACTTTCTTACAAAAGGTGACGAATTCTGATAATGCATCGTTCTTGCGTGCAAGAAAATAAACCCATGTATATCTAGAAAAATCATCTATAATGACAAATGCATATAACTTACCACCTAGATTAGCAATTCTGCTGGGTCCAAATAAGTCCATATGCAACAATTGTAAAGGTCTTGTGGTACTTACAACGTTCTTGGATTTGAATGCGGATTTGGTAGCTTTGTTCTTTTCACATTCACTACATACCGTATCATTCTTGAAAGAAATATCCGGTAAGCCGCGTACCAAATTCTTCATAGATAATTTTGAAATTGTATCCATGTTTGCATGACCGAGTCTCATATGCCATAGTTGACTCTCAATACTTTTGGCCATCAAAAATCTACCTGTATTATTAGCATCTTCCAACAAATAGAATACATATATATTGTCTTCCCTAATACCTTCAAATATAGTACTGCCAGTTGAACTATCAATAATAGTACATTTATCTTTTACGAAGTTAATGCCATAACCATGATCAGCTAAACGGCTTATGCTGAGCAGATTATGTTTTAACTCAATAACAAGACAAACATCTTTAATCACTGGATAGGAAGCCTTACCAATGTCACCGATACCGATTATGTAACCTCTCAAATTATTACCGAAGGAGACGTATCCTTCTTTATTCCTCTTCGACAGTGTTGCAAATAATGAAGCGTCACCGGTCATATGCCGAGAGCAACCGCTGTCGAGGATCCATTTGCTCCTAGCATGTGAAGGGTGTTCCACCTACAAAACAATTTGCAGATAAAACTTTTGGTACGCATTTCTTGTAGGGTCCTGACTGGTTAGTTTTTGGTATCCATACATAAATATTGAAATCTACTAACTTTCTGATTCTACATGCAGAAGATGTATGACCAATGAGGCCACAATAATGACATTTAGCATGTTGAGTGTTGAAAGTAGTGTGAGGTGCATGATTGGTAGGTTTTGGTTTTCTAGTATAGAAGAATGCATGCCTATTAGTCTTCTTGGGCATAGTCTTGGTATGGTTTGGTCTGACAGTGTTGGGCGTGTTTCGATGATTCGGTAATTGACATGTGTTAGAATAGGAAGCAGCAACATCAGGCCGTTTTCCTAAACTAATTTCCAACTTTTTGGAAATGTCATATAATCTAGTATAGTCAGATGTGAGTGATTCTAATCTGACCTGTACACACTGGAGACTCTTTCTCGCCTTAAATAGGTTTTCCTTTAACTGGATAATAGTTTGGTCTTTTTCTTCGGATAGCTTAACAGTCTCGTGTAACAACAATTTAATAGAAGAAAGCTCACCAGACTCATTTGAAGAGTCATTATCTCTAACCTGATCTAGTATGTCGGAAAGTCTTTCTATTTTACCTTTGTACTCTTTGAGTACCTTCTTAGAGGTTTCATATTTGCTACGAAGTTTTCTGTAATCATCTAACAGTTCACTGAAAGCCTCTCCTAGTTGCTCAAAGGTGAAATCATCATAAGGGTCAAATAAAGGATTAGTGATTACCTGATCGCAAGCCATCAAGCACACATTTGCAGCGTCATATGATTGTTCATCTTCTGAGTCGCTGGCTTCACTTTCATGCCATATGCTTGTGTTGGCGTACTTTCTTGATGTAGATTTCTTTAGGTAGCCTTTGTCATATTTGCTATTTTTGTTTGATGATGATGCTGAGGGACAATCTTTCTTCATGTGTCCTTTCTTCTTGCATCCGTAGCAAATAGGATCTTCCTCATTGTTGTTGTTGTCTTTGTTGTCCTTTGTTCTCCTGTTAAATCTCATGAACTTCTTGAACTTTCTTACCAGCAGTGCTTGATCTTCAGAGTCAGAGTCGCTGTCGTCGGAATCATCTTCGATGGTTCTTCTATGTTGAGACTTGAGAGCGATCGTCTTCTCTGACTTCTCCTTTGGTGTAGCATCTTCAAAGTCTTGAAGTTCTAACTCGTGAGTGAGTAGCTTACCCATGAGTGTATCTAGAGACATTGTTGAGAGGTCATTCCCTTCAATGATTGTTGTAGCCTTTGGAATCCAGTTCTTTGTAAGGGCTCGTAGAAGTTTGTGAATCTTCTCATGGTTACTGTAATCTTTGCCTAGTGAGGACAAAGGATTTACAATATCCAAGAATCTTGTAAACATCTGAGTGACTGATTCACTTGGCTTTATTTTGAATGCCTCATACTCCTGAGTAAGTCTGCTGATCTTTGACTCCTTGACTTCTGTTGTTCCTTCGTTGGTTACTTCGAAAAGTTTCCACACTTCGTTTAATGTTGTGCAAGTAGACACCCTGTTGAATTCAGTTCTGTCTAAAGCACAAAATAAAGCGTTAATAGCACGTGCGTCAAGACTGGACTTTTTCTTTTCTTCCTCTGTATATTTGTCATGGGGTTTTTCAGCTAAAACACCATCAACATTAATACGAGGTGGCTTTTTATAGCCATCAATAACTACAGACCATAAGTCAAAATCAAGATATTTCAAAAAGAAACTCATACGTATTTTCCAATAAGTGTAGTTTGTGCCGTCAAACAGTGGAGGTCTGTTTGTGGCTTGGCCTTCACTTGTGAATTTCACAGTTGCCATGTGTAATGCTGTGATCTATATAATAATTGAATATTACTGCAATTTTACCTTGCTTTACCTGTATAACCCGCTCTGATACCAATTGTAGGAACAAAATCGTAAAGCAGAATACTCTAGAGGGGGGGTGAATAGAGTAGGCAGCAGAATATTGCTAATTAAAAACTTGTTAGCAGTTAGATCACAGATATAATAATAATCACAAAAGTAAATGACAGAAATTAAAAAGTGATCAGAAAGCAAATGCAAACACTGAAATTTATACTGGTTTCCCTCTTGTGAGGACTAGTCCAGTCGGAAGAACTCTAGCTTCCAGTTGAATCCATTATTGAAAAATCCTGCAAGTTTTCATACGAAGTCCATGCAACTTCTACAGACGCGAGCTTTGATATGAAGAACTCGACCAACTTCAATTGTGAAGAGTTGAATCTTCTATCAAGCCTCGGATTACAATCGCTCTGAAACTTCTAGACCGTACTGCACTGGCAAATCGACTAGAGGATTATAACTGGCTTGTGATTTGAAAATGTAAGCTTTTAGAACTCTTTGGAAGAATGTAAGCTCAGGAAGAGAAGAGATTGAAAGTGAATTGGTGATTTGAAATGATCGAAATACTTCCCTATTTATAGTTTTTTCAAAGACAGAATTCGGGCAGAATTCGGACAGAACTCTTTGTAACAAACCGCAACTGAAGGATGACGAAGTTAAAAAACCTAACGTTCACTAACGTTCTAAATAGCCAAACTCTGGCCGAACTCGGGCTGAGTTCTCCTGGAGTTCTGCCAGTTCATTTTTGGAGAAAATAAATTTTGGCTTTTTGAAAAATCCTTCAGAAGCTTTTTGTAACAAGAATGTTTTTCGAAAACGTAGGTCATTTATAAAGAATAGGATGGTTTTGAAAAACATTTTAGGATAGCCTATTTGCCAGCACGACTCGGTGTATAGACTCAATAAAATGAAAAATTACATAGCATAACAGGAAGTACATTCTGAATGGCAAACAACTTCAGTCTTGAACAAAGTAGAGATCCATTGTTGAGCAGTGTTCAAAACGTCGTAGGTAAACATCTGAGTTGACTTGTAATTATATCGAGACATAGTTTGATCAATTATTAAAATCAGGTTTGACCATGACCAATGGGCTAACACAATCCTCCTTCTGCAATTATTCATAAAATTTCTTGTGTCATAATTAGTTCCAAGTCTTGTGTGATCCTCTCGCTTTGTCAAATCCTCCAAATATGTTGTAACCTCGAAGTTTTCCTAATCCAATTCTTATTCATCACTCATATAAATTTATTGTAATCCTTCTACTATTTTTGTCTTAGTGATTCCTTGTAAATTCGGGATTCCATTTCTTGTAAAATAATCATATCTCATGCCATTTTCTTGGCTACTTGGGCAAGAGAAGACAATTCAACATCTTCTTCAATGGCTCGTACCACTGTAAGAATTATAGAACTTCTCTTTAGTTTTTCTTGTCACAAGTCCATACAGTACTATCCTCTAATCTTCAAAATACAATACACATCTACAAGTAATTTCCAGCTTGATTATGTAATCCTGGTTTCTTTTCTCTGAATTCAGTTGTGGCTTTTCGTTTATTTTCTCAAACTTATTTTGACAAACCCTCAAGCCCCAATTTACTATCTTGGTCAAAATTCAAGATTTCTTGAATATAACCCAAAAATAATTCTCAACTTTCATATATAAGATTTGGCTAATCATCTTCTCTTCTTAACCCTGATGGTTATAAGTTCAACTTATACTCCCATGTTCTTTCTAGAGTCTATAAAACTCATCTTAATGCAAGAATAGGGTTCGGCAACAGACAGGTATTCAAAAGTTAGGGTGAGCAAAAGCAAGTGAAAATAGGCTCAAATGAGTTTGAAGTAAGATTCTCAGGGGTCATCCCTGGAATCTATTAAGAGATCCTAATATGTGATTGAGTACCAAACCTCCTAAAATATTCTAGATTCAAAATTCTATCCTAGGGCAGTCTTGTAGTAGTACGGCTAATTCTAAGTACTACCACGACTTCGCACTAGTTGCAAAGACTGACTGCATGGGCCACCATAAAAATATGTCACAACCCACAACCGGATATTCGGGCAAGAGTATGTGGGCCACGTCTAGCTTACGTCGCAGTATCGACAGTAGAACATTCTTTTGTACCCAGTAAAATATCTCAACATTTATATGAACCATTATATCAACAAGTACTCAAATCACATACAGCTAAGGAAGACATGAATAAGAAAGATAGCAATAACACTGAACCACCAAGTATCTATAATAATGATACATATCAAGAATAATGTTAGAGACAAATTTGATAAACATAAACCTAAGCTAGATAAATAATATTGGCATAGAGGTCTCCAGGGGTCAACTCACGATCAAGGTACATCTAGATCTGTCTCCGCTAATATCATTTTGAAGTCCATTGTGTGGGGCATAATATTACCTAAAAAATAGTTATCCAGTCAGGATTGGAGCAAAGTACACTTCTAATAATAGTTCCAGTAAATGATAAAGACTACGTAATAGTAAATAGAGAGAATATACAAGATAATGTAACATGTACATAAATATAGAAAGTATGGAAAAGCTATAAATAACATAAAAGCAGGAAACATCATGTACAATAATCAGGAATTAACTAAGTGAGTGAGTACTAGCTTCAACATGTGATCGACTTAGGAACTAGCATAGGAATTTATGTCCTGGTTAATCATATGTGTGGTGTATGATTAACACTCACAGGGAATAAGACATGCACAGTAGGGCATTATCACATATCTACACTACTACTCCCTGCCCCCGACAAGTATAGTGGATCCAACCATATTACATTACGACACGGGAATCTATGAGAAGGTAGCAAGTCTTCCCAGGAATCAGAGTCTATATAATACACAAGAATGATAACAGGGCTTACACAGGGTATACCAGGACATACAAAGAATAATATCTCATGACGGGATCCGAAAATACCAATCCATGTAACCAATGTGTCAAGAGACCAAGGATATCTAGACTAAATGCATGAAACATAGAAGATATCATAAACGAGAAATTATCAGAGAATGTACTCGCCTCAAATTAGTTGGAGTCGGCATGCGCGATACAAACGTGTCGACATGGAAAAGGTACCGATGCTATGCTCCATAAGATAGTCCCAAATAATGACACAGGCGGTTCCATTGAGTCCAAAATAGTCCAAATTTATATAAAAAAGTCCAGATTCAGATTTCGGCACGATAACCGAAATTGAGATAGAAGTCCATGATTAAAGAATAAAAACGACTAAATTTGTCATGGTTATGATTTGAAGGAAACTGCATAAATAAATACATATAACTATTTGGGAATTATTTATAATATTTAGAAACTATATTTTATTAACCAAGATATTTTTAGATAAATTCTTGAAAATATAGAAATTCATATTTTTGGTCAAAACTATAATTTAATTTGATGAAAATAATATAACAATATTTTATGTGCTAAATCCACTTATGAAATCAATGTAGGGCCAAAGTCTAATACTACATTTGTGTTACACTATAATTTGAAAATAATAATAATATGTCATTCTCAAAATAGTAATAATTTCAATAGCTATAGTAATAAAAATAATAATGATAATAAATACAACAACATAATAATAATACTTATACATAATTATTTATATATCATAATACATACTATGTATAACATGCTAATAATAATAATAATAATAATAATAATAATAATAATAATAATAATAATAATAATAATAATAATGAAACAGCATCTGTTGTTCTCCATCGATTTTATCAACAACATTAATAATATATTAATAACCAATAAAGTCATTTTGTTGTTGTTCACAGCTTTAGATAATGAGAGATATCGTCTCTGACTGAGAGAGAAAGAATGAAAAAGAGGAAGGAGGAGAGGGAGAGGTTGTGAGAAGCTTACCCTGGGCTTAGAGGAATGTGCGCTCGCGATGGCTCAGCGCTGCTCCGACGTGCTCGGCGCCGGATCTGGATGGTTCAATTATGGCAGAGAAGTTTGACAGCAATGCGAGGAACGACGACGACTGGCATTGCTGAGACGAGGCCGGATCTGTTCCGACGGAGGTCGGCGGTCGACAGATCTGTGCGTTAGCGGCCCAGATCCGGCGATGAAGGAGGCAGTGGACACGAGGGCGTTTAGATGGAATGGAGGCGTCGGATCTGTAGCCGATGGACGTGGTCACTGGCTCGGCGAGGCTGGACTAGGTAAGCAGTGGTTGTTGTGGTTTTTGATGGTAGATCTGGGTTGGTCTGGCCGAGACAGGGACTAGCGGTGGTTGCCATAGTGATAGTCCAGTAGAAAAGAGTGTGGTGGTATTGGCGATGATGGCTGCGGTGGTGTTGTGATGATAATGGTGGTGGGTGCGATAGATAGCCGATAGAATGAGGGTTGATAGATCTATACCTGGGAGGAGTAGGGTTGTGCCGACGGTGGTGGGGTGCTGGTGAAGATTGTGGTGGTGCTGGTGTCAGTGGGTGTCGGTTGTCGACGAGGCAGCGGGATCTGTGTGGCAGCAGCGGGCTGTCCGCCGAAGATTAGGTGTGGGTGTGCGGTATTTTTTGTGTCGGGTGTATCCGACACAGACACATGGAATAGCTAGAGGGATGTAATGTCTGGTGTGTCGAACACAAAATAGGGTAAATATAAATATAAAAATGATGGAAGAAAATAGGATAGACACTGACACGATGCAAGGACACTTAGAATGTATTGAGGAATGGTGTGGTTGAGGAATGGGAATAGCCCACTATATGTAGGTGAAGGCATGCTCCCAAGCGTGTGAGAAGAAGCGTACAAGAAGCTCTTCCATGAATTGGACCAATAGCCCAATAATAATCAAGCCAATACAATAAATCCGTTTATATGAAAATATGGGTCTAAATATTAAAATTTGGCCCAACCCTAATTTATAGTAAAAATGGATGAACCCCTTTCACAAATAAAATTCAAAATAATAATTTAATATATGGAAATTCATATGTAATAGACTGAAGCCCATACATAAATAAAAGTTCAAAAATATAATAATTTTATTTACTAGGCTATATAAGCCCAAAAAATTATATGAATCTCATAAAACCGCTTCGTAAAAACAAATAGCCCGATAATCATAAATATAAAAAAATCTATAACATATTGCGATTGTAAAATATATTTCATATAGCTAATTATAGAAAATCAAAATTCATGATTTTTAAAGATTTAGGAAATTTACAAAAAATAGAAAATTTTTAAATTCGGGAGAATATCATAATTCGGTTAAAGGAGGTTATAATCGAGGCTTCGGTAGCCAAGTCCTGTCGGTCTTCCTCGGCTTCATGATCGATAAAAGGCTTGTGCGTCCCTTCGAGAGCTTGTCTTCAATCTTGTTGGTCAAATTTGACAACCAACGTGTCTTGCACGATTCCCATGAGCACAACATCGAATTGTCACAACTTTCTCATCTGTGGAGAAAGTCATCTTCAACAGAGTCGCCAATTTGTTTGTCATCTAAACAAAAAAATATTATTTCTTTTTCTTGATTAAAAGTATTGCTTTTAAGTACAAAGAATCCTATTACAAGAATGCCTAGGTACACAAGCACATACAAATATTCTGCGAAAGAGCAGCGATGGAGATCCAATTTGTACGTGATTACTTTACTCCATTGACAAATCAATGCTGAGCTGGGAAAATTTTACTAAGTCTCCATCTCACAAACATTCGAGAGAATGGAAACCGACAGTAGGAGGGCTCTGGCACAAGCCATAAAACTTTGGGCAATACATATCCTAATGTATTTATTGTCATTCATACTATAACGGCTATTTTTGGACTTCTACGCAAGCAATAAGAAAAATTTACTATTATAGCCCTTATGCGCATGTGTAATGTGATTGTATTAACTTCTGTGTGTAAAGTGGATTTAAACGCCTGCGTAGAATGCGGTCTACATGACACGTGGCATAAATTACAAGGAATAATAAATCCTCTTTAATACGATGTTTGTCGTTTTAAACTTCGAAACACATATTGTAATCTACACATTTAATGCGTGTGATCTCCTCGAATTCCCATTATATGCTTAATAACTGTTCACTCATGAAGGGAAAGAAACTTGTGGCTTAGACACAAGAAATTGCAAAAGAAATCCTCTGCATAGAGAATCACTGAATGCTTGTATAGACTGCTATGTAGCACTGCTCCATTGTCAAAGATATAAAGTGTCATTGTGATGCTGACAAAAGTGCGGCCAATGTCTCATTTCAAATATGAGCACCATGGAGCAAAGCAACTAGGATAAGTATATGGCACCATAGTACAACATGTAAATAGGAGCAACTCAGTGCAAATAAACAAGACTAGTACTGTAAAGGGTAACCAGGTATAAGTTAATACGAATACAGAGTCAACGCGATTACCTCGACCATAAAATTTCTCATGTATCAATATATGGGGATTGGATAATATATATGTAGTCTATCGATACTGTCACGACCCGCACCCAGTGTAGGGACACGAAAAGTGGGTACATCCAGCCTACGCAGCAGTGTCGATGGTAGAACGCTATCCTAGGTCACATATATCTAACAATTATAAGGTACCTGTACAGTATATACACTCCAAATGGTGGACAAAACAGAAATGTACAGCTCAATCACAACTAAGGTAGAAGTACGATAAGATAGATAATGAAAATCACCCAATAAAATACAACAGGATAAAAAGTCTAAGTGTCTAAGATAACATCTCCACAAAATCAAGAATAACAACAAGATCCAAAATATAAACATAAATGTATCCAAATGAGATAAGACATCAAAATAAGATAGAAGTCTAAGCTAATTACTAGCCTAAACTATAGGGGTGACATCCTCTACAGCTGATGGATCCTGCTGAAGGTCCAAGTCACAGGTGTCATCTATGGCAGCTCCATAATATGTAGGGCAAAGGTCCTCATCATTCTCTTTAATATTTTCAACAGGTCCAGTCAGGACAGGAACGAGCACAAAATCTCAACAGTTCATATCAAGACAGGAATATAAAGCATGCAATAGAGTAAAATACATGAAACACTGAAAGAAAGTACATATAGTAAAAGAAAGAGAACTGTAATATAATTAGCTACTATAAGTCGAGAACTATCAGTGACTAGTGATGTAGAGTACAAGATAGACATGTGAACGGCTTGAATTTGCACATGATTACACTAAAGAGTTTTCACAATGAATACACTACTTTGGAATTGTTCACATGACTGCTTCTACTCTCCGTACCCCAATCAATACACAAGGATCCAAACAAGTTACGTTATTATACAATATTTCACATGAGGGCCCATAAATGGGTGTATATTAAGTTATACATGAGGGCACTGTGAACATGAATCACAAAAGTATACATGAATAGTGAAAGCACAGGAGTACATGATGAAAGTGAAACACACATGACATGATGTACTCGATGCTTCCGAGGGGGATAATATCTCAATGTACGGATCCATATAGTACGCATCCGTGTTAATAATGTGAAAGCATCAAGTAAAGTAATATAGAGCAAGAATATAAATCTAACAAGTATAAAATGATCAGAGAATGTACTCGCCTGATATCCTGAGTATCTGATAAGTGTAGATGTCAAACAGAGTAGATGAGTCCTATTTAGAGCAACACTGGTCACAACATGTCCATAATGGTAATATTGAACTTTACAATACATTCTATATGATTTCTAGGTCATTCTAGACTAAAGTCAACTCTGGTCAACTTATGGAGTCAAACTAGGTCAACCAAGCTATTCTACGTCTGAGCCTAGTCTAACAAGTCATTCTAGGCCTAACCAAGCCTAGTCTATGCAATCTAGTCTAATCACAAGCACAAATACAATATGTACATATTTATAATACATATTTATAATACACAAGGTATATATATATATATATATATATAAAATATATATATATATATATATATATATATATATATATATATATATATATATATATATATATATTTTATATATATATATATATATATATATATATATATATATATATATATATATATATATATATATATATATATATATATATATATATATATATATATATATATATATATATATATATATATATATATATATATAAAATTATATATAAATATATATATATATATATATATATATATATATATATATATATATATATATATATATATATATATATATTTTTTTTTATATATATATATATATATATATATATATATATATATATATATATATATATATATATATATATATATTTTAAATATATATATATATATATATATATATATATATATATATATATATATATATATATATATATATGAATGTATGTGTGTATGTATGCATCTATGCATACATGATATGAATGTATGCATGTATGTAATGAATGTATGCATGTATGTAGTATATGTGGGTAATGTATAAATATAGATATATGTATATGATTTGAATGATTGATAGTATGAATATATATATATATATATATATATATATATATATATATATATATATATATATATATATATATATATATATATATATATATATATGTAGTATATGTATATATACTATATATATATATATATATATATATATATATATATATATATATATATATATATATATATATTCATACTATCAATCATTCAAATCATATACATATATCTATATTTATACATTACCCACATATACTACATACATGCATACATTCATTACATACATGCATACATTCATATCATGTATGCATAGATGCATACATACACACATACATTCATATATATATATATATATATATATATATATATATATATATATATATATATATATATATATATATATATATAAAATATATATATATATATATATATATATATATATATATATACAAATACAAACATATATGTAGAGAGATAAAGGAGAGTGTGTGTGTGAGCATGTTGTGGCAGTGACAGGGTGTGTGCTCAGATAAGTGCATGTGAGTGTAAAGAGTGTGAAAGAGTACATGAATTCTCAGATTTCAGTATTCCATTCATTCTTAGATTTTACATTTTTTTCTAAGTTAACATATTAAATTCAGTCCCTATTTCATTCTCTGCATATAAATCCATATTTCAGTTTTAAATCAAACCCAGGACACATGCATATACATCCTACCTATATCAATCATCTCAACCTACAACCAAACTCAGATTTAATTCCATACTCAAGTTTCATTAAAACATACAAATCAGTTTTATATATCAACTTGAATCTCAGGTTCAAGTATTCCAATCTCGGACTTTATGTGAATAGCAAAACTCAAAACCCATTTCATGGAAAAATCCTAAAATATAACATATCACAGTTTATTGTTATCATTGTCATCCTAATTTCAATTTGAAACCAAAATCTCAGTTCTTATTAACATGTAAACCTAATCAACTCAGAACTCAGTCACAGTTTGAATTCAAAACTCAAATTCAATTTTCAGGTTTTAGTATCCTAAAGTTAAATAGCATTTAACATGTAAACTAATCTCAGTTTTAACCCTTGAGTATCAGTAAAATGTCAACTCAAACCAATTTTGAATTCACAAACAAACCAAAACTGTGAACCAAAGTGAAAGTGGGCTGAACAATGTAAAAGAAATTCTAATTTCATTTTATTTGAAAACCTAACTAATACAACAGAAAACCTGTCACAATCTCAAGAATAAATCCAAATCAATTTCCAAAATAAAAACCTCAACTGAGAACTAAAATCAGTCTATATACATTGCATATTTGAAACCAATTAAAGAATTAAAATCAAAATTAATATGAATACATAGTGTACAGAGGCATGGGCATATCTGACAAGTCCACATGTCCATTCGTGTCCCGAAATTAGGACACAATGTGTCAAAACAGACAAAAGAAATAAGTATCAGTAAACACATTTCGAACATCAAATTGAAACCTAATTTCTTAAGAAACCCAAAATCTGGTGCATAGGACTGTTCCTCATATATAAACGTGTCAAGGGGGTATATTCGTGTCCACATAACTGGACACAAAGTATCCAATTTTAAAATAAACAGAGCATCAGTAACAGCAACAAGACAGGGTTTTGCAAAGATGTCACGTCCTTGTGGATACGCCACAGGACACGAACGGCCACATGCTCGTGCACAATGGTCGAGGGTGACAAGGGCTCGAGTTTGGTCACCCTAACTTGTGTCTTCGTCATGTTAGGACAGGACACGAGAGGTGTATCAGAGCAAAGAAACCGACTGTACAGTGACAGTACAAAACGTGTGCGTGCATGAGAACGTGTCCGATACGACACGTGGCTAAGCGTATCTTGGGGGTGACCTGTTATTCACTGCCCCAACCTACTGGCCAAGTGTCAGGCCACCATGTTGCGTGTCGTATCAAAAAACTAGGCCAGGTAGCAGGACACAGTGCGGGGTCATCGTATACAGGTTCGTATCCAATTTTGGACACGAATTTGACTAAAAAATGTGCTCAGTCCTCACAAAAATCAAAGTACACATGAATATCTACAAAATTATTCAAATACAATTTGAAAATAACAAAATAAAATTCATTGTGGCATTCCATCGAACACATATGCACACATACTGATACGTGTCCAAAATGGATACCAAATCAATACAAATTCTTACCAAACTCACTCTATAGATAGGGGACACCTAGATGGATGCATCTATGGAAAGAAATCAAGATTTAGAGGTAATTTGAAGGGATTACTGATGGAACTGGGGATTCCCAGGACCCTTTCTTTGGTGTGCGTTGTTTGCCATTAAAATCTTTTGATTGCAAATTTCAATTACAAATAGAACAGTGTTACAATGTAGGACTTAGATGTAGTCCTAGGAGTACACTTTTGTTTATCTGGGTCCCTTGTGCCGATGGAGCGAGTGGTAATGTATTGACTCCGTTGACGATCTGACGACGGTTTTCGGTTATCTTAAGGTCTGAGTTGCTCTGGGTGCTGGAGCTGGCGGAGAGGAAGAAGACGTTGAGTGTCTGTATCTGCCTCTCATACTGTGTGTAGGTCTCTGTATGTCGGTATGTCTCACTGTGTGTTCGTAGGTGGAAGAAGGAGATAATTTCCTCTATTTATAGCTTGCAGGCTGGCTGCTCATGCGTGCATAAGTAGGATACGCTGGTATGTGGGGATGCTACGTGGTGATTGCTGATGGAGGCGCATGGACGATGCGCTCTGATTGAGGAGTTGAACCCTTCATATTGCCTTTATGGGCTGTGGCCGAGCTGACACGTAGCAATGGAGAGGATCTTTCAGTTGCTGAGATCTTGGATGATTAGTACCCCTTCATAGGCTGAATCAAGTCAAAGGACACATGTCGTAGGTCCATGGCTCAAAGATCTTGGATTTGGTGGAGAGTCATCTGATAGGATGCGCCTGGGATTGGGTACATGAGGAGACTTTGTCTCGTAACCTTTAGGAGTCACGAACCAGTCTGGACGCATGCCTTTTGAGGCGCATACGGGGCTTTAGTAGTGACTTGACTTCTGTCTTTAGAGATCAGAGAAAATTCTGAGACGCATGGCTTTTAAGGCGCATGCAAAGATTTGGGCGCATGGCTGCGGAGGCGCATGGCTGCGGAGGCGCATGCAAAATGGTTGGGTGGCCACGTGGCTCGTGGCCGCCGGAGGAAAGTAATGATGATGTTGACGTCAACGTCGCTTTATTTTCTGAAAAAGCTGTCAACTGTTTCGTCCTCGGGGACTGGCTGCTGTCGTGTCAGTCTTCAGTATTTAATGTTCTTTGACGGGTAATGGATTGCTGAGTGGGCGCGTTGATCTGTATTCCACTAGGCATATGGGGGCACGTGGGATGCATCCTTATGAGGCGCTTGGTACTGATGGGCGCGTATATATAATACGCGGTCCGACTGGCACATCTGTTTGCATGACACGTCTTTATTGGTTCGACTGTTACGTTCTTCGAGTACTTTAAATAGCTATTTTTGACTTGGCTGAATTCGAAGCATCAGGTTCATCACCATTAATGCAAATTCATTGCACGGAATTCGGAGAGCCCGCCACTTGGTGCATGGGTTTGATTAGCCCGACCTATAAATAGTGACAAGGAGAGAGTTTGCTTCTCGTTCTCTCACGTCCTCCCGAATGAACTTGTTTGCTCGAGCACATTCTATTGACGAGATGCTCCCGAAGGTGAATATGCGATGACTTGTCTTTATTGATGCACTCGTGAAGGTGATTGTTACATCCAAAAGTCGGGGTCGAGGGCTTCTGAGGCAGACGGAAGGTGCCTGTTGCATCCAAAGATCAGGATACACGAGCCTCGTCTCCGTTATGCTGGAAGAGCCGTAGATCGGAATTGCGGTAGTCCCGGCTTTGGAGGCTCTTTCTTCTGTCATGGTGGGTGTCGCCCATTCTGGTTGTGTTGAAAGCCTCCTTTTGCCGTGGATCGATTGCGGTGCTCTTCTCTTCCTGCTAGGGGGTTGATTGCCCATGGTTCTGCTCAATAAATGATTCATTAGTCGAAGCACTTGATCGGGTCGAAGTAAGGTGCATATGCTGAGACTTCATGATGCACATAACTGAGACTCTTGAAGAGATACGCCTGACTGAGACGTCGAAGAGATGCGCCTGACTGAGATGCCGAAGAGATGCGCCTGACTGAGACGCCGAAGAGATGCGCCTGTTTGAGAGCGCATGGCGGTTGTTGCGCCTGGCTGTAGACTTATGGTTGTAGAAGTTCTCCTTTGTACAGCCTTTTTTAGACATGTAATAGACTTTTATATGAAATAAAAATCTCCTTTTAATGTTTATGCTTTTGTAGTTTGCTGTGCCAAGTACTTCATCTGAGCTTCCTGGCGCATGTAGTATAAGGCGCATAGGATTTCTGTTCCTGAAATTCTATGCTTTTACAAGACCCCCTTCAAAGTTTTCAAAACTTTTTGTCAAGTTTTGGAATACTTTGAATAAGAAGCATGGTGGTGTCTTCAACGGGGCGCATGACTGTTTGGGCGCATGAGTACTCCGCGCATCAGTGATGGGGCGTATGCTCCTCTCAGTTAATGCAAATGACAACGCTTCGAAGTAACCAAAAGGATTAATGATGATCTTTTTGGATTTATTTGCGATTATCACTTCATGGAACCTGAGGCGGCGGCTGATGTCACTCATCATCGGTTTTCGTGTATGCCTAAGCCTATAAATAGGCGTCTGATGGAGAGAGAGGGTTCTTCTCCACTTTGCTTTCTTCTTCTCTAGAGTTCTTCTTTCGAGAAATCCTAACTTTTTTTCACGAGATAGCCTCCAAGACTCCTCGCGGTGGTGCTGGCCGAGGACGAGGTAAAGGGAAAGAGCCTGTGGAGGCTGCTACGGATGATGTCCCCCGGACGCCCGTCGACGTTCGGCCGACGATGATTGGTGGGTTTTATCATTCTTTACTGTATCTTTCTGTACTCGAGTAGGCCATTTTTTTAGAACTCACATACGCCGACGCGCATGGACCTTGAGTCCTGATGATGTGCTGAAGCTTTTCTGCCGACGCATATGGGTTTAGGCCTTGATGATGCGTCGAAGCTTCTACTGCTGACAAGCATGGATTTATACCCTGATGATGTGCCGAAGATTTATTTCTGACGCGCATGGGTCTAGACCCTGATGATGCGCTGAAGCTTTGCTGCTGACGCGCATGGGTCTGAACCCTGATGATGCGTCGAAGCTTATTTTTAGATACGCCTGAGCATTGGTTCAGGGTATGCGCTTTTGATGAGATTGTGGCTCAGATTCTTTTATATCTAAATCTATGCCTTCTTTTGCTAACCCCCAGTGTCGATGACCATCCGCTCTTGAATGAAGTGCTTCTGGACGCTGCCCTCTGTCAGATGGGAGTAGATTATAATGAGGACGTTATTAACCCTGCGAAGGCTGCTATCCTATTGAATCAGCCTTCCGAAAGACTGCTGTAAATCTGGGATCAGTCGCCTATTTACCTCCAGAGTATGATGGAGAGCGGCAAACTAAAATCTGATGAGTTCGAGGATGTGACCTTCTTGAAACCTGCCTTTCTATTTGGTGACCGCTTGACTTCCACCGAGGCGAAGGTGCTGAAGATCAAGGAAGACTGGTTCTTCTCTGCAAAGGGCATGGTTTTGTACATGCGGCAACTTGAACGCCAATTGCCGCTGACGGCTTTCTACCATTTAGCTTCCAAGAGAAGGATGCCATAGGAACTTACTCTTTCTCAAGGAGGGGCCGTAGGGGGCACCCTTTCAATCGATGTTTCTTCGAATCAAAGGGATACCTTGGCCACCTCGCGAGCCAGGCCTTCGTTCAGTTATCGAACTTTGTGCCCTGGAAGCCTTTATAGTGATGTCCCTAATGACACCTTTGCCTTTAATGCTTCGACATTTGCAAATCGGATGCTAATATCGAAGGTTATGTATCCGAAAGGTGGCTTTAGGGTTGAAGGTTAGTGTCACCACGTGCCGAAGTGGGACGAGTTGACCCTTTGGGTGTTGTCAAAGTTCAAGGCCGAGCTTAAAGAGATTGGACTGACGACCGCTATCCGTGCCACACAGGCCGGCGTGGATCTCAACAAGCATATGTTCCTTGCACTCTTGGAAATGTTTAATACCCAGACTGGCACTTTCTTTACTCCAGTGGAGGAGTTGGGATTGGCTTTCCATGAGATGTACGAGGTGTCCAAACTTCCCTGGGGCTCGAAACCTTATGAGGAATACTTCCCAACCAATGAAGAGATCTTTGTTCTGGAAAAGAAGGACCCGAAGATGATGGATGTCTTCAAAGAGGTGGCGAGCCATCATTATTTGCTGTAACGGAAGGACAAAGCCAAGTCACAGCCTCATGTGACTACTTGGAGGAATTATGTCTTCAAGCAGGACCTGGCGGACTCTACAAAGGTTCGGTTTACGACTCCACAGGGACTGAAGCCTGCGGAAGTAACCTCCGAAATGAGCCAACTAGGCGAGAAGGCTCCTCGTTCAAATGAGAGTGGCGAGGATGTATACAGCTGTTTCTGGCATTGCATGCACCGGATGTCATCCAAGGCAGTATTGACTGCATACTTGATGATATGGCTCCGGGACTGTGTGTTCTCAGGTGGGTCTGGCTCTGTGGAGAGGGTGACCCGGAACCTCATTTTGCCAGCAGTGAAACTAGTTTTTGGTCGCTCTTTGGCTCTCCTCCCCGCGATGGTGTGTAACCTGCTGCAGGGTTTGAGGGATTTCGCGGACGACGTGGTCCATGAGAGGGGCAGAAAAGACAACTTTTCCCGTGCTGAGCTACCATTCTATTATCTGATGGGATGGTTGATTCTACATCACCCGAACGTAATGAGTCCGGGTCCTGAAGACGATCACATAGAAGGAGACGCCTTTATCTGCCGCTTCTACAAGAGGAAGTGGCTGCACACTGGCGTCCCCGTCTGTAGGAGAGTCTTGTCTTATCTTCAGGGGAGGGAGATCGTCAAGTCAGTCCCATCTTCAAAGATTTCGAGGCTGACCAAGATTTAGAAGATTCTGGTGAGGATGCGATCACCCTACCGAGGTTTCGTTGGTTGCAAAGTATTCGACCTTCCCACTTAGTCTACCGCAACTAGAATAAGTGTTATCTGGAGCCATATCTGCCGAGCCGATTTGATCACCAGTTTGGTTACACCCAGCTAATGTTACGGAACGCCAGTAACAGTCTAGGGTTTGCCGGAAGTTTACTGGATGGAGCCCGGGGTTGGCAATATTACAATGTCGGGTGCACTGGGGTTCGTTTCAATACACCAGTTCACAACCCTCGGCCACAGATCCTGTATTCGGCTGTCAAGCTATATTGTGCCTTAAATAATGTGCCTCCTGAATATGACAGAAAGACTAGTTTTATTGTTAGAACTCAGCTAGAGGCTACGAAGAACATGTTGGCGACGGCCCGGTCATATCGTCCATCAAAGTTGGCGGGATATCGGACTGCTGTTGCGGCATCAACGGGGGGCACTCGAAAAGATTCCCCAGCTGGAAAGAGGCGGGCTGATGCAGAAGCCGGTTCGTCTGTACCAAAAAGGCTGAGAAGGGCGACAACTCCAAGGGCGGGAGCTACGGGAGTGCCGCCTGTAATGTCAACGAAATCAGTTCCTGCCGAGGTAAAGATGTTCCCCATAATCTGGCTCCTTCTGTCATTTTTGTCACATGTGCTTCCCTTTTGTGGGAACCGTTGAAGAAGAAAACCCGAGTTTCAAAATCGGGCGTCAGTAAACCGAAGGAGGTAGTGAGCTCTTCTGACGAGTGCAATCCTCCAATTGTAGTGTCTTCCGTAGAGGAAAATACTGACAATATCGTTTTTGGGGAGATTTTAGTATCTCCAGACTATGTTGGAAGGGAAGCTGAGGTTGAAGTAGTTCCCGGGAGGGTGCAAGCTGCCGTAGGGGCCTTTGACATTGAGGACCCAGCAGATAAGGGGCTTCCAGATAGAAAAGTGGAGTGGAGTTCGTCGTCTTCAGATGACGTTCCTCCAGAGATAAGTGAGCCTGTTGCAGGAGCAACAGACATGATTGAAACAGAGGAGAGGGCTGATTGCCATCCTTGTCATAATGAGGGGAGGTCGGCTATATCGTTGCCGAGCCCTACCCTAGACTCAGTAGCGGAGGCTGAGGAGGCTGCCGACCAGGAGGCAGTGACAGATTCTATCCCCGCGGAGGGATTTGATGAGGAAAGTGAGACTCGTCTGCCGAGCCTGACTCCAGGGGAGCCGAGTCAGGAAACAAGTGCTGATCTCGCTGCCTTGCTAGAGGAGAAAGGTCCCGTGCGGCCTGCTGATAGTGTATTGGATGCGGAGGAGATAGCCCCTGACGTCGGAGGTACCTCCGAGCTTGAGAAGGGTAAGGGTTTGTTGGAACCCCCTGTTGCTCCTTCTACTTGGGGCACGATATCGATACCCCTCTTGGCTCCTTCTGCTCTTTTGGCTGCTCGGACCAGTAGCGAAGTTCAATCACCTGTTAAGGGAGAGTCCATTGATGCCAAGGTTTCAGTCTCACAGATTAAAGCCGGCGGGTCTTCTGCCGGTCCGTCGTCTAGAGCAGCTCCTGCAACTCCTGCTATGACACTGCAAGTGCTGGCGGATGCGGATGAGTACGTGAAGTTTATCGTTGAGGCGGTGTACAAGATGCTGTAGAGGGGCGTATCGGCAGTGATGAATGCCAATAGGAGTTTCATAACGACAAAAACCATGGCGCTCCCTCACATCAGTCCGATACGTTCTCACCAAAGTCATGATCATATGGTCGAGATTCTGGAGGCATCGGTGGCCGAGCTCGACCAGCTGCTTTCTGAGTTTCAGAGTATCCAGCGAAATGATCTCTCCGCTCTGATAGAAGCAGAAAAGGAGAAGTTGATCGCTGAAACTGAGTTATCTTATCAGGCCACTGTGGCTGTCTGGGAACGCGAGGTGGTCGAAACTGAGGCTGCGGTAGAGAGGCTTTCTCAGTCCATGCAGGAGAAGGTGGAGTTGCGAGCTGCGTTGGACGCTAGTATAACGGAGGTTAATGCCAAGTTTTGCCTCCTTGAAGACCAGCGGGCCTAACTCTTATTAGATGCTGAGCGAGTTCAGGCTGAACATACAGCATCTAAGGAGGAGGAAGCAGCTTTCACCAGCCAAGCTTTTTTTTTGGCCCAGCAGCGGCAACAGTTGGACGAGAAGTATGAGGATGACACTTCCCCTGAGGCCATAGAAATGATACATCAAGAAGCCGAATGCCGAGTCCTGGCGACCGTAGAGACTCGGGCGGAAGACTTGAAGCGTCGGATCGAAGAGCTTTCAGCCAATCCCGGTGATGCTTAGGGATTGTAGCCTATCCTCTTTTTTTGTTTTGGTGTAATTTGTAACTCCTGCTGGGGATGAAATCCTTTACTTTTAAATAAAAAATAAGGAGTTTTGTGGTGTGTTCATTATTGCTGTCATAAATTTGATGATTTGTGTTGACCTATTATCTTTTGCACACCTTGGTTTTTAGGTACAGATAATAAGTTTGAGAGAATCAACATATTTGCTCAGAGGTAATGTGGACGTGGCAAATATGGGGTTCGGATGATGAAGTCTTCCTACTCAGAGGTGTTATGGACGTGGTAGGAGTGACTCTTGGGGGATACGCGAAACTACTCAGAGGTAATATGGACATAGAAGTTCTGTGATCAATGTACGGCAACACAGGGGTTGTCTGTACGGGATGTTTACTTAGAGGTAATGTGGACGTGGTAAACATGATAAGCAGCATAATCCTACATGGTGTCAGATTATGTTTTGCGGGGCGTAGAAGAGCAACTCAGAGGTAATGTGGACGTGGTCATTCTTCTACTGAGGATAGAACGCCACGGAACAGCTGGGTTCCGGAAGGGTAAGATTTTATGGAAAGGAGGCATACGTGAGCCCTGATGATTGGGTCCACAGACTCCCTTGTTGGGTGGATATAGAAGTACATGTCTGAAGGATGTCAAGAGTAGTACTTCTTTAGGAACTTGCCGTTGAAGGGTATCATGAACATGTCCCCATTGGGTTTGGCGAGGCGGTAAGCACCGTTTGAGTATACCGTCTCTATGATGAAAGGTCCCTCCCACGTGGGCTCGAATTTTTCTGGTATCTTGTGAGTCAACACCATCGGCCTCCTGACTGCCAGAACCAGGTCGCCTACTTGAAAAGTCCTCTGCTTGACCTTCTTGTTGAAAGCCTGTGATATACGGGCTTGATAGAGTTCGATGCGCTGTTGAGCTAGGAGACGTTTTTCGTCAAGTGCCTCCAATTTTTGCAGACGGTGACGTTGATTGTCTTCTTCTGTGAGTTGATTTGTGATTGCTACACGGAGTGAGGGTATCTGGATCTCGATAGGCAATACCGCTTCGCTCCCGTAGACTAAGGAGAATGGTGTATTGCCCGTCGGGGTCCGTACCGTTGTACGGTAGGCCCAAAGGCATTCGTCGAGATTTTCGTCCCAGTCGCGTTTGTTGGATGACACGACCTTTTTGAGTAGCTTGACGATAGTCTTGTTAAATGCTTCGGCCAATCCGTTAGCTGCCGGATTGTAGGCAGTTGATGCCACGTTCTGAATGCGATTCTTGTCACAGAATCTGCTGAAAACATGGCTGATGAATTGTGGACCGTTATCGTGGATAATCCTTCGAGGTACCCCAAAACGGTAGATGATATGATGCTTGATGAAGCTGATCACCCTAGAACTCTTCACTTCCGCTAGTGGAACTGCTTCTGCCCATTTGGAGAAGTAGTCAGTGATAGCTAGAATGAAGCGGTGTCCCCTTGATGAAGGAGGGGTGATAGGTCCCACAATGTCCATGCCTCAAGCTTCAAAGGGCCAGGAGGCGATCGTAGGATGTAGTGGTTCCGACGGTGTATGGATGAAGTCGCCATGAAGCTGGCAAGCATGGCACTTTTTGGCATAGTCGACTGCGTCGGCTGCTATGGTTGGTGTAGCACCCAGTTTCCCAAATGAGGGTAATTTTAAAATTTTGTGTTTATAATTATTTTAATAATGATATTTAATTCATGATATAATTTTTGGTGATTTTAAATCATTTTAAAATTATTTAAATCAATGACTTGTGGTTTTGACGTTTTGCTAGTGAAACCCTAGAGACTGTTTGACCTAGATCCTAACCATGTGATTATGATATTTTAATTTCATTTTTGGCCTAAGGATATTTTTGCATTTGACCTTTTTGAATTATTTTGAGATTATTTTATTATTTATGATATTGTTTTGGGATTATTTGAGTCGGGTTCGAATTTTAACTCAATCCGACTTGAAACAGGGACCCGGGGGTAGTTTGACTCTAGTGGAACCCACACACTAGTTAGGCATGGCCCACGTGATATTAATTTTAGTCAACATGATAGAAATATTTTAGTTAGAGGTTAGACTAATTATTATGGATAAGGTTAGTATGATTAGAGACTTTAGAATGACTAATTTAGCCCCAACCAATTAGCCCTTTCCTAATACTCATAAAATAGGTTAGTGGGGGCATTTTGGACCTTACCATAATAGGACAAATAGCCCCATATGGCCAGCCACTTTGGGAGAGGATAGGCTCAAGTTCATTTCATTATTCTCATCCACACTCTCTCTCTTGTTCTTCCCCAAATTTCTAGAGAGCAATCCCTAGAAATTTCTCCACCAAATCCTTCCATTTTGCCACCAAATCTTCTTCTTTCCTTCTCCATTATAGCCAAGGAGGAAGCTACCCAAGTTTGGGAGGATTCGGAGCTCGTTCGTGTCCTTTTGGAATCTCTACGTGTCGGTTTCGCTCCGGGAAGGCTTTTCTTCGATTCGATCTACCGGGAGGTATAAATCCCTTCTCCTTTTCATTTCCTCATACATATAGGTCTATTTTGAACCCATAGGAATGACCCCCATGGTTGTATCTCCATTTGGTCCATTTCGTGTCCATTTGGAGGTCATAGGAGTGTCCTTTGTGTTGTGGTTGTGTCCATGTGGAAAAATCCCAAATTTGGACACACTATGTGTTGTTGTTATGTATGAATGAATTATTACATGTTTAATCTCATATTTTTGTATTGGAGATGTGTTCTATAGTGTCTCATATATATATATATATATATATATATATATATATATATTAGTGTAGAGAGTGAGTTCTTGATATATTATGTTATATACTTGTGTTCTTTTGTCTCAAACTACCCAAATCCGTCATGATTTTTATCCACGTTTTTAATTTCGGCCCTAACTTAGAAATGTCATAACTTCTAGTTGAAAGCTCGGTTTAATATCTCGTTTTTTTAGAAGAAGCGTATTGAAGTTAGCTTTCCAAAAACTTGTATTAATCGGCCTAATTCTTTCTGTAACTTTCTGGAGAATTATTTGAGTGTCAGCTGTACGAAAGACAAACGCGTTCTCGGTGTTTTCGGGATTTCGGGAGTTTTCGGAAACGAAAACGCGATCCGTTTGAAGTTTCGGAAAGCTAACACATAGATCTATAACATACTTTAATCCTAAGTTTTAATTCATGCTGAGATGGTACAGTATTGATTATTAGTATGAGTTACTATTCGGCATATGCATTTTGTGCACCCTTGTATGTAATATAATATTCTATTTGATTTTAACCCATGTTAATGTATATACATTATGTAATTAAATAGAGAATGCAAGCATAAGTAAATAGTTAAATAAATGATGTATGAGGTGTAAGTATCCTATCTAATGTAAGCATGTATAAGTATGGCTTGTAATGAATATGTATGTTCCATAGTATGTAATGTATGGTGCATATAGTAGTGCAAGAAAATAAATGAATGATGAATGAATGCAAGCATGAATGTAATATAATAATAGATGTAATGTATGCAATATACAAGTTAATGAGATGTAATGTTCTATGTTAACACAAATCCTATATTACCTCATGTACCCCCTTACACTATGTTGACACTATCACACTTGACACATTGTTCACTTACACTTTGACACACTTTGATATGTATACACTATGTATGCCCATTTAACCCTCACTTGCCCCTTTGTCATGTTCACATACACACACATAGCCTCTTAAATAAGTAATTATGAATATAGTTAACTTAGCTATGTATGTATATTATATATATGTTAGCATATTGTGTTGTAATATATAAGTTTATATAACCATTTGAAATGCCATAATTATAGACCTAATGTTGAATACCAATATATGCATGTGTATATATGTGTAGACATATATAGCTTAAAGTAATAGATTACCTAGTGTATATCCAATATGAATTCTTGCCTATTTGAGTATTGAATATTTGCATGCTATATAGAGTTGGGTGTATGTTGGCTTGTATAGCCTTGTATTGATGTGTGCTTGCTAGGATAGTCTTGGTTAGGCCTAGTAAGACTTGCTGGGTTAGGGCATGACCTAGTTTGACCTAGTTTGACTAGTGCAGTTGACCTGAGTTGACCAAGGGTTGTCTTTGGCCTAGTTTGACCTAGATTCATGTAGAATGCATTGTAGTGCTTTATATTACCCTTCTGGACATGTTGTGACTTGTGTTGTTCTAATTAGGAGCCAGACACCTCTCCTCGGATAGTACCTTTCATATTGGACACTCAGATACAGGCGAGTACATTCTCTGATTATTTCATATCCTGCTTAGAATTAGTTCCTGCAGTAGATTACTTTACTTGTACTGTCACGATGGTCACACGGATTGGTACTATATGGATCTCTACATGCGATGTTATCTCCCTCGGGAGCATCGGGTATATTGTGTCATGTGCGTTTCACTTTCATCATGTACTCCTGTGCTTTCATTATACATGTACACTCCGGTAAATCTTGTACTCTCAGGTTCACGGAGCCCCCATGTATACTATTATGTACACCCTTTCATGGGCCCCGATGTGATATCATGTACAATAACATAACCTGTTTAGATCCTTGTGTATTGATTGGGGTACGGGGGAGTAGAATTGGACATGTGAATAATACCCAAGTAGTATCTTATCAGAATCTCTTCCATAGTGTCTTATCAGAATCTCCTATGCCATTTACATGTCTATATTGTACTCTGACTCACTAGCCACATGTTAGTTCTCTATTTATAGTAGATATTTCTGTTACAGCTCTCTCTGTTTACATACAACATTTCTTTCAGTACCTGTATCTTACTTTACTGCATGATTATATTTTCTAACCTGCTATGAACTGTTGAGATGTAATGTGCTCACTCCTGTCCTGACTGGACCTGTTGATAAATTTTACAGATAGTCTGGAGGTTGCCTGCTAGCCTAGAGGAGACAGTAGAGGTTGCATAGATAGCTAGGGTTTTTGCTTATAGTTTATTTTCAGTCATCTTGAGTTGTATTTATGGATTACTGTATTTGGATTTTGAGATGTATTCTGAGTTTGTATCTTAGACACTTAGACTTCTATCTGTTGTATCTCTTTTCGATTTTATGTTTTATCTATCTTCTTTTATGCTCTACCTTAGATGTGATTGAGTTTACATTCTGCTATGTCACCCCTATTCGGGGAGTATAAACTGTTTAGTCTTATACTGTTAGATGCATTGAGACCTAGGACAGCGTTCTACCGCCGACACTGCGGCGTAGGCTGGGCGTTGTTACGTTCTCGTGCCCTAACTCTAGGGTGCGGGTCGTGACACGTTTTTAGTGGTGGCCCATGCAGGTCGAGATTCGCATTAGTACGATTTCGTAGTAGCGCAACGACTTAGTTGTACTACTACGAGCCTGCTATAGGATATATAAATTAAGGTGTTAGGATGAAAGGATACTCAATCACTGTTAGGATTCCTTGAGAGATTACTAGGATGACCCTTGAGAATCTCATTTTGAATTTCGATTTAAACTCCTTTTCCTTGTTTTGATTCACCTTTTTCCTTGATTTGAATTTGATTTTGTGGATTCATTGTAGAACTTTGAATCCTGGTATTAGTTGATAATTTTGATAAAATTTTTTAGTTATTGATTTAATTTTGTATTTAGATTAATATTTTCAAATCCAAGGTACTCAATCACACTTAGGATTCTTTGAGAGATTTCTGGGATGACCCCTGAGAAACTCATTTTGAACTTCAATTGGAATTCCTTTTCCTCTTGTTTGGATTCACCCTCATTCCTTGCTATTGAATTTAAGCTTGATGGGTTCCTCTCGTTTGAACCGATGAGAAGGAACATATCTTCATTATTCTTTCTCGCCATTATTCCCTTGCATTCTTATTTACCTCTTATCTTAAACTCTCTCTCATTACATTAATTATACATATCTTGTCGTCCCTACCAGATGTACTTCGAAACCCTTGAATCTTTGTATCCTTTGCATGGGAAAGGCTAAGGAAGTGACGTAAATTATATAGCTTAAAGAAGACGTAACTGGTTATTTTATGATGATCTAAAGGAAATCAAATGTGGAGTGTTCCATATGGAAACGTGAGATAGAAATGTGGTAAAGGTCTCGAATAGAATAAAGAGATGTATACTGCCAATCTGAAAACAATTACATTTAGAGAAATTTTGGGGTTATGAGATTGTTTATAGGTGTATTCAAAACTAATGAGGATATCAGAGGTCAACCTAGTTTTGAGAACTTAGAAAATCTTGGTTATTGATTCTGGGGAAAACTTTTACTCTGAGGCTATGTAGAAGGTTAGTAATGGAAAAGAGAAGTTAATTGTGTTTAATAAGGATATTAAACAAGATGTTGTGAGGAAATGACTAGGGATAGAGAGAGCACAAAGTTATGGAAGTTTAGAGATTGTTGTGAAATATTTTTAGGAGAATAATATTCAAGGGTGTATGTCGAAGAAAATACGGAAGTTGATTTTATAATGGAAGATAAGTTTTGTAAGGCCTAGAGATTTAAATTAAATAATACGAGGAGAACAATTTAAACAAGTTCGAGGAATTCGTAAAAGGGATTTAGAGGTTTTGGGTCAAATTTAAGACAAGGTGAAAGAACTTGGAAACTTAAATAAATGGTTAATGTTGATTCCTAAATGTGAGGTTTGTGCTTCAAGAGTGATATTTGGAAATTGGGAATTGCCTACGGTAGTCATGGTAAGGGTTTAAGTAAAGGTTAAATTTTCATATGGAGACTGGTGAGGTAAAGATATGATTGGCAAGTTATGACCAGATGAACTTAAGAGTATCAGAAGCAGATGACTAACTCGATCTTCATTATTTTTGTGTATTAATTACCACCTCTTGAACTCCCACTTTCTAATTGAGATCCTTGACGTTCCTTATCGTGACTTTGATATTCGGAATGTAATACTAGCTGTTACCCTCCAACAAATCTTATATGTAAGACCTAGACGAGCTCACCTTCGTGTAGGTATATCATGTCCCACTAAAACCCGTCTTCTTGTACTCTATTTTCTTGATATGATTTTCTGGTCAACTGGCTAAACTATAACCTCTACCATTATACTAAATTTCTTCTTATTTCAATTAGAAATCCAGCCTTGACTCAATTCTTTCGACCCGACATGTGATGGTGTTCTGCTTGTTTCCTTAGATGCTTAACCTTGTACCTTATCTGATTACTTGACCCGTTGGTTAAGAAACTTGGACTATGTAATTCCTTTCATCATTACCACCCTTATATCTTGTGCTGCTAAATTAGCCTTAGTTTTGGAAGCTTATCTATTTTCGAGCTTGGTCATGACATATTTTATTAGGTGGCCACCCACTAACATATTGTCTAATCAGAACCGGTACATGATGGTCTGATCAACCTATTGCACTTTGGTTCGCTTTTTCATGTATCAATCTACGAGAATGGAGACATAGTTAAACTTGACCCTAGAGTCTCATTCGCGACAGCCTTGACAATTCTCCTTGAAATCTTTTCATCGTCTATGAACCTCGTATTCGTACTCAGTCGAATTAAATTTAATCATGACTGTAGAAGCATGGAAAATACTAAAGAAATTGACTCATGCGGCCAAGAAAGACCCATGCGGCTCAGAAAACGCATGCGGCTCAGGGAGTCATGCGGCATAAGGAGCTATGCAGCCGGAGGCATCTCATGCGGCTCAGAAGACACGTGGCGTGACAGTGCTCCCCTCTGATCCATGCTGCATTAATTGCTTTGACGGCTGACCCCTCTGAAAAGTTGACAGACCTGACACCAAAGCAGGTAATTATGACTCTGTCATGATGATGAATCTCTAGGGAAGAGAAAGAAATCTCTGACATGATCCCCCGAGAACAACAAAATGCCACGTGGCCCTGCCACGTGGGTGTGCTTATGCGGCTCGAAGTGAAGACTTCCCATGCGGTTCAGAGTGAAGCTGTCCCATGCGGCTCGAGTGGAATCATCCCTATGCGGCTCAAGAAGATCATGCCCATGCGGCTCAAGCAGACACACCATTATGCGGTTCATGCGGCTCATCATATGGTTCAGAAGTCTGAAGGAGGGGGCCACTGCCCAGACAGTCCTGACACGTGTCCCAAGTCTTATGCGGCCCAAAATTCATGCGGCCCAAATTTCATGCGGCCCAATCTGCATGCGGTTCCAGTCTCACCATTGGCTCTCAGGACACGTGTCCTCAGCCGATCAATCTTCCAGATTTATGGCAATCCAAGATCGGGTCGAATCCCAATGATCTGGGGCACGTGGCAGGAGAATAAATTTGATTTATTTGCAGATATTAGAGAATCATTATAAGGAAGATTTATGCCAATCAGCATTGATTGCTAATGGGGATTTGGTGTAATCTACCCTTAATGGTTCTGATTCGTCACAATCAGAAACGAACGGCCTGGATTGATCAATCCCCAGGCCGCCGCCATCTCCAAGAGCTAATCATTGGCAACCCTAGTGATCACATCCCACTATTATAAATAGCAAGGTGCCATTCCCTTGTGAGATATAGAGAGATATACAAAAAAAAGAATCAGAGAAGAATACGTATACACAGGGAGACTTCCCCCATAGTCAGAGAGAGAATATCCACAGAGAGAGAGAAGCCAAGAGAGCAATCAGAGAGAGAGCAAGAAGGCATTTCTTCGTCAACGACCAAGCAGATCTTCCCCGAGTCAAGGCTGCGTACCGATCGTCCAAGGAGTAAGGCAGAGCGGCCGTCGCTTTCCCGAGCCTCTATCGTCACCCCCCAGAATCTAAAATAAACAATCGTACTTAGACTGCTGTACCTAGGTTTTCGTCCCTAGGCTTTCTTTGTACGAGCGAGTTTGAATTGTGAGTCTAAGTTCAGTCCTCCGATAATTGTTCTGTACTTTTACAATCAATGGCAAACACGATGGCGACTCTGCTGGGGACTAACTTCTCCACGGCTGAGGAGTTGGTGACGCAATCGGACGCAGCCAAACTTGGCTCTACACAACAGAAGATGGTCGTACGCTTCGACCAACAGGCGTTCGAAGAGATGCTCTCTGAAGGTAGCACTGGCCCGGTCCAGAAGCGCACCCGCACCATAAAGGCTCGCAAAGAATGGAGGCCAAAATTATTTGCTCCTCCGCAAGCCCTTGATGAGGTGCTCTCTATTGCTCAAGATGGCGAGAAAGACTCCCCTGCGGCACCACTTCAGACCGTAGACAACTCTGCTGTCCCCAAGTTTGGCAGAAGAAAACACTATGATGCTGGACTTGCAGGGGCAAAGAGGAACTCTACGCGATCCGAGCCGCAGAAGAGTATTAACCGCAGGAAGAAAACCCATACGGCTACAACCGCTGACCGCATAAAGAAAACTCATGCGGCCACATCTGTCAGCCGCATAACTTATGCGGCTACAGTTGCCAACCGCACGGATGAGACTCATGCGGCTATTAAAGTCAATCGCTTGCAGAAAACCCATGCGGCCACAGATGCCAACCGCATACGGTCAGCCTGCACGGTCGTGACTCCTAACCGCATAAAGACTCATCCTACAACAAAAGACAGCCGCATGCAGACAGCCTGCACGGTACCCAATGCTAGCCGCATAGCATCCGTCCTACGCTTCTCTCAATCAGTCTTCGATCGGCTCTCATGCGGTCCTGACTCTGATCATTATCTGGATGATAATCCAGACTCTGTGGTATTCGACTTAGACTCCTCCTATTACGCACCCACAAGTGCTAAAAGGAGGAAGTCTAGGGCAGCGCGGGCTCATCAAGTCCAGACGACTGCCCCAACCTCTGACTATGGGGGCGTCCCGCTGATTATCACGCGGGCCTCTGATGGGAAGTTGTATAAGACCACTCAAGTCCAGCCCCCAGCGGCAAACAGACAAAGTGGTTCCTCTGACCTGCATGAGATTATCCTCCACAAACGCAAGGAAAGAGAAGGAGCTTCGGGGTGTAAAGAGCCCTCACACGGACATCAATGCACCCAGATCATCGTCAACTGCTGTTGCAGCAACGCGGCGGAAGACCGGCCATCCGTCTTCCAAAGACTACATCACCCGAGCTCAGAAGACGAGACACCTCCTGTTGTCTCCTGCAAATCCGCGTAGAAAGTTCTCGCCAAGGAAAGAGGGAAGAAAACGAGCATCTCCAGCCCAAAGGTGTCAACTACTACAGCTAAGAAACCGTCGTCTAAAGGGATATCCTCCACTGGAGTATTTCAACACACCCGTTCGAAGACGAAAACTGCTGCAGTAGGAAGTTCGTCGTCTGCAACATTGGGGGTCGTCGGAACTGGGGGTAGTACTCCTCCAAACATCCACGACAATCTGACATTCCAGGAATACGGACTGGAGGAAGCAAATCCTCCGACGGATACAACAGATACAGACGTCCCCAAGGACATCCTAGACGAAGCAAGCTCCGAAGTCGGGGGTAGTGTTCCTTCCGAGTCTGAACCTGAAGAGAACATCCCCACATATCCTGATGATTTCTCGATGCACGGGTACGACTCGGAGGGTACATCCTCCACCACTCCTTCCGTCACTCCTTATGTGAAGACGGTGTTCATGACAGACAGCAATCAAGGCGGTTCCGGTGATCGCCAGCGCATCGACACTTTGGAGGCCATATTGCACGCCTTAGTCAAGTCTGTAGACGAGATCAAAGCGGCGCTTCCTAATCTGCAGGGGGTGACACCTGGCCAGACAAGTACGGGTCCCCCAATCAACGTAGATTCAAATTCGGCGGCACCGAACCCGGGCAATAATCCTCCCGAAGTAACGGCTCCGACTGCGACAGATGAGACCCGAGAAGTAAGAAGAAAAGTTCAAGAGCTCCGAGCCATGTTCCACGCCAGAGAAAACTCTCAAGACTTCAGAATACGGCAACCATATCCTGCTGAATGGAGGGATGTTCCATTCCCACCAAGATATAAGCCGTTCAATATCAACCCCTATGATGGCAAGACCTCAGCAAGTCGGTACATCACTTACTTCGAGGTCACTACCGACCATCTGCCCCATGATGACGCTATCCTGACACGGTTATTCATTGGGGCATTGGAAGGAGTCGCCTTCGATTGGTACCGCAACCTGCCGGACAATTGCATCCATTCCTTTGCTGGCTTCAAACGCCTGTTCTTGGAGAGGTTCTATGAGGTAGGGCAGGACGTCACGATGTCTACCCTCATGGACGTCATTCAAGGAGAGAAAGAGCTGACGAGAAATTACATTGAGCGGTTCCGTCAAACCGCAATGAAGTTACCATCTGGCAACCCGGACTCTTCCTTGATCGAAATTTGCCAAAAGAGACTACTCCCAACAATCAGTCTCTGGATGGGCGAGAGTCAATTCAAGGACTGGAAGGCTTTTATCATTAATGCTACAAGTGCCAAAGAACGATTAAAGAAGGCTCGCCAACTGGGATTACATATCTCAGAGGGAGAGAACAAGAGCAAGCGTCCCAGCACCACCAACGACAATGGGGGTAGCCCCTCCAACAATCAGAACAACAGAGACAAGCAGGCTATGGTGGCCGATACAGCCCAGAAGCCTGATTCGCAACCTGCGGACAAACAATGGCCTCAAATCACTTACTCTTTTGAAGACGGTCACGTCAAGCCTATCTTGGACATGCTCATACAAGGAGATAGGATTCAGCTTCCTCCACCAAGACGGAAGCCTCGGCCGGCTGATCTGTAGAACCCAAAGTTCTGCCATTACCACCGCTATGTCCACCATGCTACGCACGACTGCTACCAACTAAAACGATATATCCAGAACCTCATCGATTCGAACGCTCTGGCCATCGATTTCGAGGAGATAACCGTGGCAGCCAACATGGTGTCCGTACAATTCGGCAGCTTCCCTCCAACAGAGACCCAGGACGGGGTTATACCCATTCCTCTGGCAACGATGGAGATTGCTAATCTCCCGCCTGCTCAAGCTGCTGGTCTAGTATCCCTCACCACATCACGAGGGGAAATCATGTGGGTCCATCCGGACCTAGTCCACGAGGTAACTCAGTCCACTCCATCTTCAAAAAAGAAAAGTGGAAAAGTCAGATCCTGCCGTACCACCTCAGCAGATGAAGAGGAAGTCACGGCCGTTGTTACTCGATCCGGAGCACAATCTCAACCTGTGGCTGAAAATTCGACTGATGATCATCCGCCCATTACCACGGATGCTCCGGGACCGGCTCAGCCTTCGACGACCGACAAGCCTAGGCCGAAGGAGACTCGCTTCGATAAATCCCTCCGAAAGGAAACATCTCAGGGGCTGGAGAGGCCCTACAACTTTGACATCTTGGCGCAATTGGCCAATACACCGGCCAAATTGTCCTTATATGAACTCCTGAGGCTCTCGAAGGATATCCGCACAGCTTTGAGCGATGCACTTCAAAATGTCGATGCGTACCTGGCTCAGGTCAACCTCACGGGAGAAAATCAGCCCGCAGACCTCCAAGACAGCGCCTGTACGGGAGCAATGCCCAACATCGTCTTCACTCCACAAGACATGCTCATCAAGACTAATCTACACGATCGCCCATTATACTACACAGGCTACATCGGTGACATAAAGGTGGACAGGATGCACATTGACCCTGGGTCTTCCATAAGCATCATTCCAAAAGGACTACTGCATCATCTTCGTATCCCGATGCATCGCCTGACCCCTACAAACACCGCCATCAGCGGGTTCAATTCGGGCATGAGCTACCCAATCGGGAAGATCCGTCTGAAATGTCAGATTGGCGATCTCCAATCAGAAGTCACTTGCTACGTCATAGATGCCGACACTTCATACAACATCCTTTTGGGGTGCCCTTGGATACACGATTACATGATCGTGCCTTCCATGCTACACCAATGCTTCAAATATGTCGACAAGCACGGCTTCGTGAGGACAGAATTTGCCTATACGAAAAGTCGAAGAGGCACCTTGAAGGAGGAAATAAACAAACTGATGTTGAAGCAACCACAGGATCAGAAGAACCTCTGACAATCCACCTCCAGGCTCGCAAACCAGGCAATTCCGCACCCCTTACGGCCACGCTGCGTAAGGACGCGATCAGCCTCTCGGCACAGGAAGAGCAGTTGAAAATCCGGCTGCCAAGGTCCGACCAGGTACCGAGACCCACGACAGGGCCACTTACCATCAGATTGCCGAGAGTCGGTCAATCCCAAACAGAGAAGCTCCGTCCCTCCGATAGACCTCTGACGATACGCCTGCCTAAGAAAGGTCGTCACCCCGATGCGAGGTCTGACACTTCAAGCGAACCAGCCACCCCTCGCTCCACATCAAGTGTCGGACTGGGGGTTGCTAGTCTACCAACAACCCCACGCTCCGCTCCGTCAGTTGAACATCTGAAGATCAAGCTGACTAGGATGCCCTCTCAATCTTCATTCACACAGGGGGTAGCCGAAGAGGAACCAGAGCTAGCCAAGTATGTGGCTGCCCACACTGACGCTCCCTCCGCAGATGATGTAATTCCTCTAAAAAAGATACCTTACTTCATCAATAAAGGGTTATCTTTGAACTACACCGAGCTCAATAAGCTATGTACAATGTATGCTATGGAACACGGTATAGGCGCTCACCTACATACACAGATGACAAATGTGTACACCACTATCCAACTTACTCCAGTAGAAGACGCTTACCGAATAATCGAGGGAGGGGACTACCCAATCATCTTCGGCCGAACGAATAACCCGCATCCCCTCGCCATGGAAGAAGTCGACTTCGGGTCAGATGCTGGAAGACTGCCTCTGTATCTCTATAGCCCTCAATCCAAATATCTCATGCAGAAACAGGGGTATGATCTAGAGACAACGCCAGGACTGAACTACGGCACTGGACGACGATTACCTTTGAAGACGCCAGCCCCGGCGGGCAAACCACGGAACTACTATAACAAAACTCGATGCGGTTTAGGGTATGTAATGCCTACTACGACCCCTGAAAGCTCAGATGAAGAATGCGACTGGCAGTCACATTCAACCGGATCACCGACTTCCGACTCAGATACCAGCATCGGAGATGTGTTCAGACAAGTCATGTCAGTCATTATGGCATTCACCGACGCTTACGAGAAAGACGAAGACATCCCCGAAATCCTTGAGCTAGAGCCATGGGCCCAGCAATTAGACGCACAATAGAAAAAGTGGTTCGAACTGAGAGAACCTCCTACTGAAGATGAAGTCATACAAGTGGATCTCGGCAGTAAATCTTCTCCAAAACCGATCTTTATCAGTAAAAGCCTAACTGACGAAGAACGAGAGTCGCTGTTAGAACTTGTCAGAGAATACATTGATGTGTTCGCCTGGAGCTATGAAGACATGTCGGGGTTAAATCCTGACATTGCTCTCCACAAACTCAATATACGGCCAGATGTAAAGCCAGTCAAGCAGCAACAATGACGCTTTCGCCCAGGCGTCATGGATGCGATCGAAGCCAAAGTCAACAAGCTAATAGCCAGCGGCTTCATTCGTGAAGAGCAACATCCTGATTGGGTCGCCAATATAGTACCCGTCCTCAAGAAGAATGGGAAGATTCAATCTGTATCGACTTCCGCAACCTGAACGAGGCATACCCCAAAGATGAATTTCCCCTTCCTATCACAGACATCATGATCGACAATACATGCGGCTTTGAACGTATGTCATTCATGGATGGATTCTTGGGGTACAATCAAATCAAGATGTCTCCCGACGACGAAAACCACACTTTATTCCGAACCACGATTGGCACATACTGCTATACAGTCATGCCATTCGGTCTAAAGAATGCTGGCGCTACATATCAGCGAGCCATGAGTATCATTTTCAGAGAACATTTGCGCAAGACAGTGGAATGCTATGTCGACGACATCGCCATCAAGAGTCGCCGTAAGGAAGATCATCTGCAAGACCTGAGAACGGTGTTCAACTTAATGCGAGCCCACAATCTGAAGATGAACCCTACAAAATCGTTCTTGGGCGTATCCAGCGGGAAGTTCTTGGGCTTCATCATCACTGCACGGGGTATCCATGTAGACCCCGAGAAAACGAGGGCAATCATGGAGATGGGTCCCCCGAGAAATCTCCGTGAACTTAGAGGCCTCCAAGGCAGGCTAGCTTATATCAGGAGGTTCATTTCCAACCTCTCCGGGCGATGCCGACCGTTCACCTACCTCATGAAGAAGGGAGTCTCATTCGTATGGGACGAGGAATGCCAGCGCGCTTTCGATGACATCAAAGAATATTTATCAAATCCTCCAGTCCTGGTGGCCCCGGTCCCTGGAAAACTATTCCTGCTCTATGTACGAGCAATAGAACACTCCCTCGGTGCCCTGCTGGCACAAAACAACGACGCAGGCCACGAGCAGGCCATTTACTATCTCAGCCGAATGATGGTCGGGCCCGAACACCGACACACCGCTGTGGAGAAAGAATGCCTCGCCCTGGTATTTGCCATTCAAAAGACGCGGCACTATGTCACGGGGCAAACCATACATGTGATCTCACGAATCAACCCTCTCAGGGTCCTCATGACCAAACCAGGGGCACTCAGCTCCCGCCTCGCTACATGGGCGATATTGCTGTCCCCCTATCATATGATCTTCGTCCCGCAGAAGGCTGTCAAAGGTCAAGCCCTGGCAGACTTTTTGGCGGCCCATCCAGGATCGAAATCATCCAGAATATACGAAGAAATCCCAGATGAGGTCGCCGATTCAAATACAACCACCCACGATAACATATGGCAGATGTTCTTCGATGGCGCTTCAAGAACCGGACCCAAGGGAAACATCGTCGTCGGAGTCGGAGTAGTATTGGTCTCTCTTACCGGGCTAGTGATCAATCGCGCCTACTCTCTCACGGAACCCTGCTCTAACAATGTGGCCGAGTACAACGCTTTGGTCATTGGCCTCCAACTCGCAAGAGAACTGGGGGTAGAATACCTTAAAGCATACGGCGATTCGCAATTAATCGTCAACCAGATTTGGGGGACGTACGAAGTCCGCCATGAAGACATGATCCCCTACCACCAAATAGCGATCAACATTATCTCATCATTCGAGGGATTCTTCATCGAACACGTCCCCAGACTCTAAAATATCGAAGCTGATGCCCTAGCAGGCCTGACTGCTTCCCTAGCAGTGCCAAACCACTCTCATCATTCGGTCGATGTAATCAGCCATGAGCTGGTCTGCCCCAAGAACAACGTTCAAGCCATGGCAAGTTATTCTGCTCAGATGATCGACGAAGCGCCAGACTGGAGACAACCATTCATAGACTTCGTGGTCTACGACATTCTGCCCGAGAACCCGAAGGAGGCGACTTCTATCAGACGGCGTTCTCTCAGATTCTTCTACGATACAGAGACGAAAATGCTGTATCGCCGCTCCTACGATGGATTACTACTTCGGTGCTTGTCGAACGCAGAAGCTAAAGAAGCCGTACGAGAGGCTCATGACGGTGTCTGCGGGGCCCATCAGCCTGGCCCTAAGCTGCAAGACCGCCTTCGCCGGATGGGCTACTACTGGCCCACGATGGTGGCTGATGCAATAGATTATGCCCAAAAATGCAAGGCCTGCCAAGTCCACGCAGACTTCATTCACCAACAATCCGAATTTCTACATCCGACAGTGGCTTCCTGGCCATTCGAAGCATGGAGAATGGATATCATTGGTCCAATCACCCCACCTTCCTCCCGAGGACATCGCTTCATACTGGCGATCACTGATTACTTCTCAAAGTGGGCAGAAGCTGTCCCACTCGCTGAAGTCAAGACTGCGAACATAATCAGCTTCCTGAAGCACCACGTCATTTACCGCTTTGGACTGCCCCGAAGGATCATCCATGATAATGGTCTGCAGTTTATCAGCCACGCATTCTACCGATTCTGCGACAAACACCGCATTCCGAATGTCGCTTCGACACCATACAACCCGGCAGCAAACGGGTTAGCAGAGGCATTCAACAAAACAATCATCAAAATCCTCAAGAAATTTGTCTCCTCCAACAAACGCGACTGGAACGACAAGCTCGGCGAGTGCTTATGGGCTTATCGCACCACGGTTCGAACAGCCACCGGGAATACACCATTCTCTCTGGTGTACGGGAGTGAGGCAGTTCTCCCATTAGAGACTCAGATTCCCTCACTCCGAGTCGCCCTCACTTATCAATTGACAACGGATAATAACTACCGACGTCGACTACAAGAGTTAGAGGCCTTAGATGAAAAACGCCTCCTAGCTCAGCAAAGGATCGAATTATACCAAGCATGCATCTCAGGAGCCTTCAACAAAAAGGTCAAAGTCAGAACATTCCAAGTAGGCGATCTTGTTTTGGCAGTCAGGAGGCCAATGGTCATGACTCACAAGACCACCGGCAAGTTCCAGCCAAAATGGGAAGGCCCATTTATCATCGAGGCCGTGTTCTCCAATGGTGCTTACCGCCTCGCTAAGCAGAACGGAGACTTGCTCATGTTGCCCGTCAATGGCAAGTTCCTGAAGAAATACTATGTTTAAACAACATTTTCCAGAGTTTCGAGTTATGTGCCCGCTGGTACCTCTGAACTCAATCCCCTAATTTTCTAACTTATCGAGTCACGTACCCTCTTGTACCGCTGAACTCATATCCCAAGTTCCTAAGTCATGTACCTGCTGGTACCTCTGAACTTACACTTTGATTCCAACATGTTCCAGATCTTCGAGTCATGTATCCGCTGATACCACTGAACTCACCCTCATAGTTTTTTTTAGATTTTTGAGTCATGTACCCGCTGGTACCGCTGAACTCACACTCACCATTCTCCAGATTCTCGAGTCATGTACCCGATGGTGCCTCTGAACTCACATCCCGGTCACTCTTTCAGGTAGGAAGTCATGTATAATCATACCGCTGAACTTTCTTCCTACAAGAGATCCTCCCTCATGATCTAATACCTGCACTCCCAGTGCACAACAAAGGTAACAGATCCACAATTTCCAAGACGACCATGTCGTCATCACCTCTGAGTCGTCCCACTTCCGCCAAAAATAAATCACCCCTACATAGAACTTCCATGTCCTTATTACCTCTGAGTTATTCTATGTACCCCCCTGTCAAAGAGACCCTCATGCTCACCATGTCCTCAGCACCTTTGAGTCAGTATGATTGGTTCCTTTCTTTTAAACTTATTATCCGTATCCAAAACCAGGGTATGTTAGGGACAATGGGTCCACGCAAAATGACCCGATAAAAGGATTATTACAAAGCAAAAGAGTGAAGCAAATATATATTCCATTCAGTCAGAAATCAGTTACATCCACACAGTTACAGGAAAGTTCTTCATTACAGACAAGACACCTCAAACCCCAAGTTACAAAAATACGTATACAACTCCTTCAACCATATTACGTATGAAGGGTGCAACTGAGGAAGATCCTCGTCCAGAATAAGAGAATCAGGATTCCCAGTGGTGTCACCCTCAGCAGTCTCGACAGTGGGGAGGACGTCGTCCCTCTCAGGCTCCAATTCTTCTTTCATTGTCTCCTTCTTAACAGAGGAAGGCCCCTGATTGACGCCAGGGAGCGACGGATCCTCTACCACTGCAATATCAGCACTCGGTGGAGACACTATAAGAACCAAAAGACAGAAAAAAGTGATAAGAAATGATGAAAACAGTCAGAAGATATTCAGAAGTGTTCATGCGGCTCGTTTAAAGACAACTCTTATGCGGCTTGGGCATGGAATATATTCCATGCGGCTCATAGGATGTGTATGCGGACCACGTAATCTAAAAAGCTTGCATCAAAATGATTATGCATGAAGCAATGCAGCAGAGCAGCATCTTTTAGGATTTCAGAGCACCCAATCTTCCGCACAGTCCTTACCTTCGACGACAACATGAACATCAAGACGAACGGGGGGTGCGACAATTGAAGACGAAGCCGACTTCCTACTCCTAGCCACAACCTTCTTCACTGCCTTGGAAGCCCTAGGTGCCATCGTGGTTTGTCAGTTGGAAGAAGGAAGCAAGACAGAAATCTTAATCAGAAAGAGTCTAAGAGAGAAATCCTTCTAAATACCCTTCCATTTATAGAGAAAGGAGGACCAAGACCGACGCTTCGTACAAAGTAGTCGACTCTTCGGCTATCGATACTGACTAGTTTATTAGAGGTCAGAAACTCCTAGGATCCTACCCCAAAAAGGTTTAAATGCATGACATAATGGCGTGGCGAGCAGCTATGCGACTGAACAATCTATGCGGCCACGATCTCTATGCGGTCAGGGTTTCATATGCGGTTAGAAGAGCACGGCCATGCTTCTTATTCAAAGTATTTCAATTTTACAAATTGAAAACTTTGAAGGGGGTCCTGTAGAAGCATGGAAAATACTAATAAAATTGACTCATGCGGCCAAGAAAGACCCATGCGGCTCAGAAAATGCATGCGGCTCAGGGAGTCATGCGGCATAAGGAGCTATGCGGTCGGAGGCATCTCATGCGGCTCAGAAGACACGTGGTGTGACAGTGCTCCCCTCCGATCCATGCTGTATTAATTGCTTTGACGGCTGACCCCTCTGAAAAGTTGACAGACCTGACACCAAAGCAGGTAATTATGCCTCTGTCATGATGATGAATCTATAGGGAAGAGAAAGAAATCTCTGACATGATCCCCCGAGAACAACAAAATGCCACGTGGCCCTGCCACGTGGGTGTGCTTATGCGGCTCGAAGTGAAGACTTCCCATGCGGTTCAGAGTGAAGCTGTCCCATACGGCTCGAGTGGAATCTTCCCTATGCGGCTCAAGAAGATCATGCCCATGCGGCTCAAGCAGACACACCATTATGCGGTTCATGCGGCTCATCATATGGTTCAGAAGTCTGAAGGAGGGGGCCACTGCCCAGATAGTCCTGACACGTGTCCCAAGTCTTATGCAGCCCAAAATTCATGCGGCCCAAATCTCATGCGGCCCAATCTGCATGCGGTTCCAGTCTCACCATTGGCTCTCAGGATACGTGTCCTCAGCCGATCAATCTCCCAGATTTATGGCAATCCAAGATCGTGTCGAATCCCAATGATCTGGGGCACGTGGCAGGAGAATAAATTTGATTTATTCGCAGATATTAGAGAATTATTATAAGAAAGATTTATGCCAATCAGCATTGATTGCTAATGGAGATTTGGTGTAATCTACCCTTAATGGTTCTGATTCGTCACAATCAGAAACGAACGGCCTGGATTGATCAATCCCCAGGCCGTCGCCATCTCCAAGAGCTAATCATTGGCAACCCTAGCGATCACATCCCACTATTATAAATAGCAAGGTGCCATTCCCTTGTGAGATATAGAGAGATATACAAAAAAAGAATCAGAGAAGAATACGTATACACAGGGAGACTTCCTCCATAGTCAGAGAGAGAATATCCACAGAGAGAGATAAGCCAAGAGAGCAATCAGAGAGAGAGCAAGAAGGCATTTCTTCGTCAACGACCAAGCAAATCTTCCCCGAGTCAAGGCTGCGTACCGATCGTCCTAGGAGTAAGGCAGAGCGGCCGTCGCTTTCCCGAGCCTCTATCGTCACCCTCCAGAATCTAAAATAAACAATCGTACTTAGACTGCTGTACCTAGGTTTTCGTCCCTAGGCTTTCTTTGTACGAGCGAGTTTGTATTGTGAGTCTAAGTTCAATCCTCCGATAATTGTTCTGTACTTTTACAATCAATGGCAAACAATGACCTGAACCTCCATCATTGGATGCTCGTGCTCATACTTTGATTTCATTGATTTCCCTTCTTGTCCAAATCTCGTTTTATCCCAAAATTGATCAACTTAGATCGTGTCAAGACAAAAATCTATTTGTGATTTGTTGTGCCTAAATTTTCAATTTTTGACATTTTATGGAATAGTAACCTTTTAATAATTTCTTAGTTGCTTGTTAATGACCAATTTTTATATAGGATGGTAGACAGCCTACAACCTTGATGATGGTTGTTCCCTTACCTTCCCAATTAGGACACCTTAGATTGTTTGTGTGTTGATACCATAGTACTGTTTTAACCTAGAATAACCAGTGCACCTAGGTGAGACTTCCAACTGCTACGGTATGCCCTGACCTTGTATACTATTCCTTCAAATTGCATGATTTAGATAAAAAAAATTTAGACCTTGATTGTTGGGAAATAGGGACGTCACTCCATTAGTATCAGTTGTAGATATATATGGGTTAGTCCTTGATGTGGGGATGTGTGTCTATAAACATGTAGCTTAGGAGATTTATGAGAGATTATAGTATCAGCCTTAATAGGATGTACTAGTCTTTTGGTGAGTATAAATGTGTTATGAGAGATAGGGGCCTATATGTCTTAGTAATGCATCGTTTCTATGGTAATAGAATGTATTAATAGATGGTTAATAGGAAGATAATAGTTTGAGCATATCTATAGCCTATGATCAGTTCCTTTTCATCCTTAGTTAAGACCACTTTAAAATAGGTCCAGTCCCTTGGATATAGGTTCCAGTCCATATTTTATTGAAGTTCTATTACCGCCGTACAGCAGAGCAGTATTGGAGGTATTTCTAGATTGACACTTTTTAGATGTCCGTTTATTATTCCAGTGTTAGGAAGTATTACCTTAGATATTGGGTAGGTTAGAGGCTCTAGAAGGAGTACTATCGATCTTAAATTTTGAGGACGAAATTTTTCTAAGGTGGGTAGAGTTGTAGCACCCAGTTTCCCAAATGAGGGTAATTTTGAAATTTCGTGTTTATAATTATTTTAATAATGTTATTTAATTCATGATATGATTTTTGGTGATTTTAAATCATTTTAAAATTATTTAAATCAATGACTTGTGGTTTTGACGTTTTGCTAGTGAAACCCTAGAGACTGTTTGACCTAGATCCTAATAATGTGATTATGATATTTTAATGTCATTTTTGGCCTAAGGATATTTTTGCATTTGACCTCTTTGAATTATTTTGATATTATTTTATTATTTATGATATTGTTTTGGGATTATTTGAGTCGGGTTCGAATTTCAACTCAATCCAACTTGAAACAGGGACCCGGGGGTAGTTTGACTCTAGTGGGACCCATATACTAGTTAGGCATGGCCCACATGATATTAATTTTAGTCCACATGATAGAAATATTTTAGTTAGAGGGTAGACTAATTTTTATGGATAAGGTTAGTGTGATTAGAGACTTTAGAATGACTAATTTAGCCCCAACCAATTAGCCCTTTCCTAATACTCATAGAATAGGTTAGTGGGGTATTTTGGACCTTACCATAATAGGACAAATAGCCTCATATGGCTAGCCACTTTGGGAGAGGATAGGCTCAAGTTCATTTCATTATTCTCATCCACACTCTCTCTTGTTCTTCTCCAAATTCCTAGAGAGCAATCCCTAACAATTTCTCCACCAAATCCTTCCATTTCGCCACCAAACCTTCTTCTTTCCTTCTCCATTCTAGCCAAGTAGGAAGCTAACCAAGTTTGGGAGGATTCGGAGCTCGTTCGTGTCCTTTTGGAATCTCTACGTGTCGGTGTCGCTCCGGGAAGGCTTTTCTTCGATTCGATCTACCGGAAGGTATAAATCCCTTCTCCTTTTTATTTCCTCATGCATATAGGTCTATTTTGAACCCATAGGATTGACTCCCATGGTTGTATCTCCATTTGTGTCCATTTCGTGTCCATTTGGAGGTCATAGGAGTGTCCTTTGTGTTGTGGTTGTGTCCATGTGGGAAAATCCCAAATTTGGACACACTATGTGTTGTTGTTATGTATGAATGAATTATTACATGTTTAATCTCATATTTTTATATTAGAAATGTGCTCTATAGTGTCTCATATATATATATATATTAGTGTAGAGAGTGAGTTCTTGATATATTATGTTATATACTTGTGTTCTTTTGTCTCAAACTACCCAAATCCGTCATGATTTTTATCCATGTTTTTAATTTCAGCCCTAACTTAGAAATGTCATAACTTCTAGCTCAAAGCTCGGTTTAATCTTCTGTTTTTTTAAAAGAAGCATATTGAAGTTAGCTTTCCAAAAACATGTATTAATAGGCCTAATTCTTACTGTAACTTTTTGGAGAATTATTTGAGTGTCAGCTGTACGAAAGACAAACGCGTTCTCGGTGTCTTCGCGATTCCGAGAGTTTTTGGAAACGAAAACGTGATCCGTTTGAAGTTTCAGAAAGCTAACACATAGATCTATAACATACTTTAATCCTAGATTTTAATTCATGCTGAGATGGTACAGTATTGATTATTAGTAGGAGTTACTATTCGGCATATGTATTTTGTACACCCTTATGTGTAATATAATATTCTATTTATTTTTAACCCATGTTAATGTATATACATTATATAATTAAATAGAGAATGCAAGCATGAGTAAATGGTTAAATAAATAATGTATGAGGTGTAAGTATCCTATCTAATGTAAGCATGTATAAGTATGACTTGTAATGAATATGTAGGTTCCATAGTATGTAATGTATGGTACATATAGTAGTGCAAGAGAATAAATAAATAATAAATGAATGCAAGCATGAATGTAATATAATAATAGATGTAATGTATGCAATATACAAGTTAATGAGATGTAATGTTCTATGTTAACACAAATCCTATATTACCTCATGTACCCCCTTACACTATGTTGACACTATCACACTTGACACATTGTTCACTTACACTTTGACACTCTTTGATATGTATACACTATGTATGCCCATTTAACCCTCACTTGCCCCTTTGCCATGTTCACATACTCACACATAGCCTCTTAAATAAGTAATTATGAATATAGTTAACTTAGCTATGTATGTATATTATATATATTAGCATATTGTGTTGTAATATATAAGTTTATATAACCATTTGAAATGCCATGATTATAGACCTAATATTGAATACCAATATATGCATGTGTATATATGTGTAGACATATATAGCTTAAAGTAATAGATTACCTAGTGTATATCCAATGTGAATTCTTACTTATTTGAGTATTGAATAATTGCATGCTATATAGAGTTGGGTGTATGTTGGCTTGTATAGCCTTGTATTGAAGTGTGCTTGCTAGGATAGTCTTGGTTAGGCCTAGTAAGACTTGCTGGGTTAGGACATGACCTAGTTTGACCTAGTTTGACTAGTGCAGTTGACCAGAGTTGACCAAGGGTTGACTTTGGCCTAGTTTGACCTAGATTCATGTAGAATGCATTGTAGTACTTTATATTACCCTTCTGGATATATTGTGACTTGTGTTGTTCTAATTAAGAGCCAGACTCCTCTCCTCGGACAGTACCTTTCATATTGGACACTCAGATACAGGCGAGTACATTCTCTGATCATTTCATATCCTGCTTAGAATTATTTCTTACAGTAGATTACTTTACTTGTACTGTCACGATGGTCACACAGATTGGTACTATATGGATCTCTACATGTGATGTTATCCCCCTCGGGAGCATCGGATACATTGTGTCATGTGCGTTTCACTTTCATCATGTACTTCTGTGCTTTTATTATACATGTACACTCTGGTGAATCTTGTACTCTCAGGTTCACGGAGCCCCCATGTATACTATCATGTGCACCCTTTTATGGGCCCCCATGTGATATCATGTACAATAACATAACTTGTTTAGATCCTTGTGTATTGATTGGGGTACGGGGGAGTAGAATTGGACATGTGAATAATACCCAAGTAGTATCTTATCAGAATCTCTTCCATAGTATCTTATCAGAATCTCCTATGCCATTTACATGTCTATATTGTACTCTGACTCACTAGCCACATGTTAGTTCTCTATTTATAGTAGATATTTCTGTTATAGCTCTCTCTCTGTTTACATACAGCATTTCTTTCAGTACCTGTATCTTACTTTACTGCATGATTATATTTTCTATCCTGCTATAAACTGTTGAGATGTAATATGCTCGCTCCTGTCCTGACTGGACCTGTTGATAAATTTTACAGATAGCCTGGAGGTTGCCTACTAGCCTAGAGGAGACAGTAGAGGTTGCATAGATAGCTAGGGTTTTTACTTATAGTTTATTTTCAGTCATCTTGAGTTGTATGTATGGATTACTGTATTTGGGTTTTGAGATGTATTCTGAGTTTGTATCTTAGACACTTAGACTTCTATCTGTTGTATCTCTTTTCGATTTAATGTTTTATCTATCTTCCTTTATGCTCTACCTTAGATGTGATTGAGTTTACATTCTGCTATGTCACCCCCATTCGGGGAGTATAAACTATTTAGTCTTATACTATTAGATGCATTGAGACCTAGGACAGCGTTCTACCGCCGACACTGTGGCGTAGGCTGGGCGTTGTTACGTTCTCGTGCCCTAACTCTAGGGTGCAGGTCGTGACAGTTGGCCAGTAGTAACCCATGTGTCGCAGTCAGTCCTGCAACTTAGGCCCAGGTTGATGAGCCCCGCAAGTTCTGTCATGAGCTTCTCGAAGGGCTTCAACTGCTTCTTTGTTGGACAGGCATCGAAGGAGAAGTCCATCGTAGGAGCGTCGGTACAGCATTTTAGTAGCTTTATCATAATAGAATCGAAGGGAACGCCTCCTGACTAAGACGGCTTCTTTCGGGTCTTCTGGGAGAATTCCGTAGACAGCGAAGTCAATGAACGGGAACCTCCAGTCTCGGACATTAACACCAGCACTTGCTGCCATGACATGGGCTATTTGTGAGCATAGGTTGTTTTTAGGACAGACCAAGTCTCGACCAACTACCGTGACGTATTATTGAGTCCCGAAGGGTACTGCCAACAAGGCTGCAAGGCTAGCCAGAACGTCAGCCTCTAGGTTTTGTAACCGGGGTACGTGTTCTATGAAGAACTTGGTGAAGGTTGAAATAATGTTCAAGTCCACTTCATGATAAGGAACTAGATTTTCATGGCAAACTTTGTATTGCCCTCTGATCTAGTTAACGACAAGTTTTGAGTCGTCGTAGGCTTCCAGATGATCCACCCACAGCTGTTGCGCCAGCTGGAGTCCCATGATGAGAGCGTTGTACTCGGCAACATTGTTGGAGCATGGCTTCGAAAGGAAGTAAGCACGCTGGATGACCAGCTGATCGGGAGAGACTAAGACTACCGCCACTCCTGCGATGATTTGGCCTTTGGGACCTGTTCTTGAAGCGCCATCGAAAAACATCCGCCAGACGGAGCTTTCTTCGATGACATTTGATTCTTGGACCTCATCCGGGATATCTTCATAGAGTCTGGAGGACTCTGGGATGGGGTGTGCAGCTAAAAAGTCGGCCAGAGCTTGACCCTTGACGGTTTTTTGTGGGACGAACACCATGTTGTACGGCATCAATAGGATTGCCCATGTAGCTAGCCGGGAGTTCAATGATCCTGGCTTTGTCCTGAGAACCCTGAGTGGATTGACTCGAGGGATGACATAAATTTTCTGGCCCGAGACATAAAGGTGAGTCTTCTGGGTGGCGAATACCAACGCCAGACACTCCTTTTCAACGGGGTTGTACCGGTGTTCGGCCCCGATCAGTGTCCTACTTTGGTTGTAGATAGCTTGTTCATAGCCCGCATCGCTGTTCTGAGCCAGCAGAGCACCGAGGGAATGATCTATGGCACGGACGTAGAGGAGAAATGGTTTGCCGGCGATGGGTGCCACCAGGACTAGCGGACTCGTTAGGTAAGCTTTGATGTCATCGAAAGCTTTCTGACATTCCTCTGTCTAGACGTAGGAGACCCCCTTCTTCATGAGCTGGATGAAGGGTTGACATTTTTCGGAAAGGTTTGCTATAAACCTTCGGATGTATGCCAGACGCCCCTGCAGGCCTCGAAGTTCTCAGAGGTTCTTCGGAGGGTCCATGTCAAGGATGGCCTTGGTCTTCTCGGGATCGACATAAATGCCTTTCGCCGTGATAATGAAGCCCAGGAACTTTTTGCTAGAAACCCCGAGGAAGGATTTAGCAGGGTTCATCTTGAGTTAATGCGCTCGCATGAGATTGAAGACTGTCTTCAGGTCTTGTAGATGATCACCTTTGAGACGACTCTTGACTGCGATGTCGTCAGCATAGCATTCAACTGCCTTGCGAAGGTGTTGACGGAAGACGGTACACATAGCTCATTGGTATGTAGCACCAGCGTTCTTCAAGCCAAAGGGCATCACTGTGTAGCAGAAAACACCCTTCGGAGTCCTGAATGACGTGTGTTTTGCATCATTGGAGAACATCTTGATCTGGTTCTAGCCCGAATACCCGTCCATGAAAGACATGCTTTCGAAGCCGCATGTATTATAGATCATTACGTCGGTGATCGGAAGCAGGAATTCGTCCTTCGGGCAAGCGGTGTTGAGGTCCCTGAAGTCGATACAGACTCGTATCTTCCCGTTCTTCTTGGTGACAGGAACGACGTTGGCCACCCAATCCGGGTGTTGTTCTTCACGTATAAACCCGCTGGTCAAGAGTTTGTCCACTTTTTGATCGATAGCGTTCATGATGTCCGGACGAAAGCGTCGTTGTTGTTGCTTTATAGGCTTAGCATCAGGCAAGATGTTAAGTCTGTACATTACGATCTGGGGATCAAGTCCCGGCATATCTTCGTAGCTCCAAGCGAAGACGTCGATATATTCCTTGGCCAATTGGACCAAAGACTCCCAGTCTTCTCTCTTCAGACTCTTGCTGATGAAGATGGATTTGGAAGAAGATCCATCCCCAAGGTCGATCTGCTCGACTTTATCTTTGGTAGGGGGTTCGCATAATTCAAAACGAGACTCCCACTATGCTCCTAGGCATTGAACCCAAGGTTCTTCCTCGAAGAATTCTGGCGTTTGGTCTTCGCCTTCATCTTCTTAAGATTGTGCAGATGCCATGTTGACTGATAGCACCTTCTTGAAGACCGAGCCGATACTGGTATCGGAATCCTAATTGATGCTTCGGACGAATGAGAATATTCTACTTCTTCTGCCTCCGAACTCTCTGGAGTTGCCGGTGGCGTGACATAGTCCACCCCCCCGTCAAGTTCGATGATAGTAGTCCTGCGGCTTTCTTTTAGGTATTGGGAGCTGGAGAGGAAGACGTCGACCCTTGCCGTAGTTTAGGTCTTTGTTGCTTTTTAGGTCATAACCCATCTTTTGGATGAGGTACTTTACCTTATCCGTGTACCAATAGACTTGTATTCTGCCGGTATCTGGTTCTTGCTCGAGTGGTGGGAGGTCTTGATGACGCTCGACTTTGCCGAAGATGATGGATTCTTCGTCTCGATTCCGTGGTGGGACTACAAAACAGAACCCTTGGGACGGGACTACTCGATTTACATGATTGACGATCGTTATTTGTGTTTACAACGACCGTAGAGCGTTATCTAATGGATACATGGCATTCCAATGTGGAAGACTAGAATAATTAAAAGACACTCTATTATTGATAAAATACGAGATTTTGTCCCACGGGATTACATTGTCTAGAAAGGGTGCATCTACATCAGCAGATATGTATTCCCTTAGCTCTTCATCTGTGAGTACTAGGGTTGGATAGGGAAAGTCCACCGCAGCTTTGACCTTGGAGTCCGAGAGGGCTATGTGAGCCTTCTTCGGCAGCTTGGATGAGATGGATGATTACGGAGGCTTGCCTTTAAGACGCACCTTCAGAGGTGCCTCAACTGCGCCTTCAGTGATTGGTGCATTCCCTTGTAGTTTTGCCACAATGGGGACCGATGTTTGAGGCGGCTTTCCCTTGAGCCGTATCTTTAAGGGAGCTTCAGTGGGTGTTCTACCTAGAGCAGTTGGTGCTTTTCCAGGTAGCTTGATTGTCATGGGAGGCAGCATCTGAGGCGGTTTCCCTTTGAGTCGAATTTTCAAAGGAGGGTCGGGAATCATATATGGCTCCATGTCCGGCTCTGCTGCCGCTTCGGCTTCATCGTCAGCATCATTAGCTTCCCCTTCGTTGGGCGACTTGTACAGGGTAGAATCAGTGAAGTAGGCTTCGACCCATTTGAAAGGGTCAATATCCGTGAACTCTGTCCGGATGATGTCGTTGGTGGATACATACTCATACATTGGTGGAGTATAGATGGCACCACCATGTACTCATGCAGCCACGGACGACCCAGTAGGAGGTTGTAGTTGACATCGGCATCTACGACATAGCAAGTCACCTCGGTTCTGAGGTTACCGATATGACACTTCAGTCGTATTTTGCCCAGCGGCTCGCTTTTGCTAGCATTGAAGCCGCTGATTGTAGTGTTGGAAGGCGACAGACGGTACCTTGGGATCCCCAATATTGAGAGCAGCGTCTTCGGGATGATGATGAGGGAAGACCCTAGATTGATCTGAATCCTCTTCACCTTGACGGAATCGACATATCCTGTATAATACAGTGGTCTATTGTGTCGATTGTGCTTGAGCAACATGTCTTATTGGGTGAAGGTTATGTTGGAGATAACTTCATCCGCACAATAGCAGTACGCACATGTGGTCGAAATATCTTCAGGCTGTTTGACCTGACCGATGAAGGATTCAGCATCCCTCAGGGCTTCACAGATAGCATCACGAGTGTCTTTGGAAAGACGAAGAAGCTCAAACAGAGATAGGCGGGCGGGAGTACTGGCAAGTTGTGCCAGTATGTCAAAGTTATAGGGCTTGGCTAGCCCCGAAGCATTCTCCTTTCGTAAAGGCTTGTCGAAACGGGCCTCTACATGCTTCTGTTTATTGGCCGCTGGAGGCTTGGATGGAACTCCTTCTTCGGCGGCAGGGGCAATGCAGGGAGGCACCACCTCAACGACAGCTTCGTCGGGTTGGATATTCAGCTGCGAACGGGTTTGTACTGGAAGTGCCTTTTCCGCAGAGGAAGAGACCATACGGCAAGACTTGATCTTCCTGCCCTTGATTTTGGAGGCAGAGCGTGCCTCCGATTGAGTAACCTCGGAGACGAGATCGGGGTGAACCCATAAGATCTCTCCCCGAGATGTGGTGAGTGGGATGAGTCCACTTACGTTGTCATGAGTAGGTGGTAGATTGACCACCTCCATTGTCGCCTTTGGGATGGGGACGACGCCATCTTGTGTTGTGGTTGGCGACAAGGTGCCAAATTGGAGTGACACCAGGTTGGCCGAGACCGTTTTCTCCTCGTAGTCGACGGAGATGACATTCACATTGATCATGCACTGGATGTAGTTTTTGAGGACGTAGCAGTCCTTAGTTGGATGTTCGACAAACTGATGGTAGTGACAGTACCTCAGATTATCCACTCTCCCAACCTCGTCGGGACGCTTCGGGTCTGGCAACTTGATCTTGTCACCCTGCTTTAATATCTCGAAGAGTTGCAGGGTGTCTTCATCGTTGAAAGAATAAACCTCTTTTGGCCTTGGTGCAAGTGGAGGCTTCTGAGTGGGTGCTGATGCACCTTTGGAGGCATTGACAGTCAATGTCTGCTTTCCCTTCGTCTCTCGTCCCGGGTTGTTGGCTGCAGGCCATTTTTTTTGTCCTCAAAGGCAGGGAAACTGACCCCCAGAAGACGAGCATTGGACGTCTTCTTTTTTGCTGCTTCGGCCTCGATGATCAAAGAACTCCAGTCGGGAGGAGGAGTGGAGTTGAGCCAAAGTTTGATCGTAGGCAGCATGTTCATGCTGCAGGAGGAAAGGAGTGCCTGTTCTGGCATACCCGAAGGAAGTCTGAAACAGGCTTGTCGGAAGCGTTCGATGAATGCTCAAACTGTTTCCTTCTCCTTCTGACGTATCTCTATGAGGGACGCCATTGTCATGTCCTTCCCTCTGTCGTAGAAACGATCGAGGAAGAGACGCGTCAAGTCATCGAAGGAAGATATAGAGTTGTCGGGGAGACTGCAATACCAGTCGTAAGCCACTCCTTTCAACGCCCCGATAAATATGCTGGTGAGCAGCGCGTCTTCTTTCGGAAGATGTCCCGTTTGAGACTGGAAGTACGTCAGATAGCGGCATGGAGAGTCCTTCTCGTCGTATGGCGTCAAAGTTTGCGGTTTATACTTGGGAGGATAAACCACTTTGTTCCATTCGAGGAGATATGGTTGGGGGATCCACATCTTCTGGCGCTCCTCCTGTCTGTTCTTGGACTCAAAGCGCTCGCGCAAGTCCCTGATCATCTCCACCACGTCTTCTGTGGAGCTGGGAGTCAGAAAAGGTGGTACATCCTGGAGTTGACCATTTGATGGCTCTGACATCCGAGGTGCTTTACGGTGATCTGTATCCAAGGATACCCGTTGAAGGGGTATACTTGATTCTCCATTGGCCCCTGGGTCAGGACCGATAGACGGTGCCCCGACCAAAGCTGACCGTATCTCAAATACTGCTTGAGTCAGTATTTGCATGGAGGCAGAGAGGGTTTTGAGTCCTCCCTCCAAGGTATCCTTGCGCTGGACGAGGTCTGCTGGTAGCACATCAGGCTCGGCATTACCCCCAGTCATGTATACTGTCATGACACGGCTGAAAGTGGATGGATCGTTTGAGGCTTCACTTTCGGCCTCACTCTCCTGTAGGGGAGTTGCCTCTCCTGGAGCTTCGTCTTAGCTACCTCCAGCTATGTCCTGGGGGGTATCTTCGCCTTCAGAAGGAGGATCGACAGGGGCTTGACTACCCCCAGCTTCCTCCAAGATCTTCTTTCTTCCCCGAGTGCCTTCAAACACACCAGAGGACGGGACAGTCGTCTTGGTTTTCCTCGGCTGGCTTTTGGATGAGGACGAGGAATTACCAGTTGCCTTTCGGATAGACGAGGAGTTAGTGATTACGTTGCATGAAGCAACCATTAGTTTCGGTTCCTCTTCAATTAATACCTTCTTCCCGAGGCGACGTCGGAGGGGTGTTGATGATTGCAGTCACTGGAACACAGACTGCCTTGGTGGTGGGACTGCTGTTTTGTAACAACAGTTGATGGTGACTACAGCATAGGTGTGCCCCGTGAAGGGCGTATTGTGCTTGTCAGTCGACTCTCCTGATCGGCGCTTGTGACTAATCACATTACGCAAATATTAGAGGAGAGTGCCACCTTTGCACCCCCATCAGGCGCATGGCTAGGCCAAGCGCCGGGGTGGTCAGGTGAATGCTGTGCCCCCTGATCCAACGTAAAACATGCGCTCAGATTAGTTGTGGGAAAAAAACATTTATAGTGACTTGAACGAACCTCAGACGCACAACCAATGGAGGCGCGGGAGTTCAAGACCACGGGGTTTGCCTTGCTCGACTTGGTTACGAACGCAACAGATGTGCCCAAGTGAGGCAAAGACTTTGAAGGTCGGCTCGTTTCTGGCACAGAAGCACCCGAGTCGACCTTATACAGCTTACCTTCAGCAGCGTGCATGATTGTGAGCGCATGCGTCTGTTTTGCTGCCGACATAGCACGTTTGAGGTACATGGCCCGTGCTGCCTTGGACTTCTTCGTACCAGCCCGCTGGGGTGCATAGTACTCAGAGTCCAAATTCTCTTCGCTACGACAGCGAGTGAGTCTGTCAAAGACAAAGGCCCTTTGTGGCGCATCAGAGGTGATGTGCAGGGCATTAGCTGCGCCCTTGCTCCGTCGGTGCATCTTCCTTGTCTGAGAAGGAGATGGCTGAGGAATGTGGTCAGCAGCACGCTTTCCTGAGAGATGTGCTGCACCGATAGGCGCATCCTGGCTGCTGAGGTCGTCAGCAAGAAGGGTGGACTGCATCGACGCATCCCCTTCAGTGGTGGTGCCAGGGGCCTCGACCTTGCGCACCCAGACTTGGCGAGTCTTCTTCGGCTTTGCCAGCCGCTTCGAAGGATTTGCACTACCTTCAGAGATGAACTCCTTATACGTCTGTTGATTGAGGCGTACGACCAGTGTCTTATGGGAGGAGCCCACCTTTACGTCGTCGGATTGCGACACAGCTTTCTCGGTGGAGGAGAAAGAGGTCCCCAGCAGAGTCGCCAGCTTGTTTGCCATTAAAAATTTTTGATTACAAATTTCAATTACAAACATAACAGTGTTATAATGTTGGACTTAGATGTAGTCCTAGGAGTACACTGTTGTTTATCTGGGTCCCTTGTGTCGATAGAACGAGTGGTAATGCGTTGACTCCATTAGCGATCTGACGACGGTTTTCGGTTATATGGGTGCTGGAGCTGGCGGAGAGAAAGAAGACGTTAAGTGTCTGTATCTGCCTCTCACACTGTGTGTAGGTCTCTGTCTGTCGGTATGTCTCACTGTGTGTTCGTAGGTGGAATAAGGAGATAATTCCCTCTATTTATAGCTTGCAGGCTAGCTACTCATGCGCGCATAATTAGGATGCACCGGTTTGTGGGGATGCCACGTGGTGATTGCTGATGGAGGCGCATGGACGATGCGCTCTGATTGAGGAGTTGAACCCTTCCTGTTTCCTTTGTGGGCTGTGGCTGAGATGACACGTAGCAATGGAGAGGATCTTTCAGTTGCTGAGATCTTGGGTGATTAGCACCCCTTCATAGGCTGAATCAAGTCAAAAGAGACGTGTTGTAGGTCCATGGCTCAAAGATCTCGGATTTGGTGGAGAGTGATCTAATAGGATACGCCTGGGATTGGGTACATGGGAAGACTTTGGCTAGCAACCTTTAGGAGTCACGAACCAGTCTAGGCACATGGCTTTTGAGGGGCATGCGAGGCTTCAGTAGTGACTTAACTTCTGTCTTTAGGGATCAGAAAAAAGTCTAAGGTGCATGGCTTTTGAGATGTATACAAAAATTTGGGCGCATGGCTGCGGAGGCGCATACAAAATGGTTGGGTGGCCACGTGGCTCGCGGCCGCCGGAGGAAAGTAATGATGATGCTGACGTCAGCGTCGCTTCGTTTTCTGAAAAAGCGGTCAACTATTCAGTCCTCGGGGACTGGCTGCTATCGTGTCAGTCTTCAGCATTTAATATTCTTTGACGGGTGATGGGTTGCTAAGTGGGCGTGTTGATCTGCGTTCCACTAGGCGCATGGGGGCACGTGGGGCACATCCTTATGAGGCGCTTGGTGCTGATGGGCGCGTCTATATGATGTGTGGCCCAACCGACACATCTGTTTGCATGACACGTCTTTATTGGTCCGACTGTTACGTTCTTCGAGTGCTTTAAATAGCCGTTTTTGACCTGGCTGAATTCGAAGCATGAGGTTCATCACCATTAATGCAAATTTATTGCACGGGATTCGGAGAGCCCGCCACTTGGCACATCGGTTTGATTTGCCCGGCCTATAAATAGTGGCAAGAAGAGAGTTTGCTTCTCGTTCTCTCACGTCCTCCCGAATGAACTTGTTTGCTCGAGCACAATCTATTGATGAGATGCTCCCGAGGGTGAAGATGCGATGACTTGTCTTCATTGATGCACTCGTGAAGGTGAATTTTACATCCAAAAGTCGGGGTCGAAGGCTTCTGAGGCAGGCAAAAAGTGCCTGTTGCATCCAAAGATCGGGATGCATGATCCTCATCTCCGATATGCTGGAAGAGTCGTAGATCGAAAATGTCGTGCTCCCGGCTTTAGAGGCTCTTTCTTCTGTCAAAGTGGGTGTCGCCCATTCTGGTTGTGTTGAAAGCCTCCTTTTTCCGTGGATCGATTGCGGTGCTCTCCTCTTCCTGCTAGGGGGTTGATTGCCCACCCTGGTTTTGCTCAATAAATGTTTATTAGTTGAAGCACTTGATCAGGTCGAAGTAAGGCTCATATGCTGAGACTTTATGATGCACATAACTGAGACTCTTGAAGAGATGCGCCTAACTGAGACGCCGAAGAGATGCGCCTGACTGAGACGCCGAAAAGATGTGCCTGACTGAGATGCCGAAGAGATGTGTCTGTTTGAGAGTGCATGGCGGTTACTGCGCCTGGCTGTAGACTTAGGGTTGTAGAAGTTCTCCTTTGTACAGCCTTTTCTAGACATGCAATAGACTTTTATATGAAATAAAAATATCCTTTTAATGTCTATGCTTTTGCAATTTGCTGTGCCATGTACTTCATCTGAGCTTCCTGGCGCATGTAGTGTTAGGCGCATAGGATTTCTGTTCCTAAAATTCCATGCTTTTACATGCGTATTGATCGATAGAATTAAATATATCTAATACGTGTTCTAACCCTTCATAGGCGGAAACTAGGATTCACGAATTATACCTGCGATGGAAAAGAGATAAGTAATTCCTGGCAATCTCGAGCGGACGACCCTAAGATCTTCTACACGTATTCCTTCCTCGAGTTGGACGTCGTGTGGGCGACGATCTCCTAACCTTTTTTTCTCCTTGGCAGCCCTCTCTTTCTCTCCTTTCGTGAATCATGAATTTAGAGAAAGAATTTGATTTCTGATCAGTAATCTAACGGCCAGAGAATAGAGGATATATATATGCTACGGCAGGGACCATAAGGAGAAATTAGGGTTAGGCCTCCTAACGGATCTGGATATCCCGTGTTCAGTCCGAACACACAATCCAGGCCCATTAACAATAGCTTGGTCCACTAATGAGCTATTGTTGCACTACCTCCCTAATCCCAAATTATGTTTGTAGGCTCCTTTTATTATATGCTCGTTTGGCTCCCCATGTTAAGATATCGTATGTCCGTCGATCAAATTAAGTTACTGACAACTATATTGATTCGACATCTTTTATCCTTAAGTAGTACCGCTCAACTTTATTTATCATGTCGGATATAATCCACCTGCAGGGTTTACATGACAATCCTTATGAGCTCCTTAAGGGGACATCATCAACCCGATGTATCGGGACATGGATTCTATTTATAATCAACAGCCCATCATACATAAAATGTTATTACCCAATTCATAGAGGTTGTTGATCCATAATGAATCTCACTCTTTTATGAGTCAAAGTAATGCACACTGCATATACATGTCTGTTATTATATCCGGATAAGAGCACAAGCATTCATAATAACAGAGGTGTTTGTTCTCTTATGTAGTCAGTACAAAGAGAACAACCTCAAGTGGTCATGTTCAATACACACAAAGTGTACTAGTGTAAACCTATAGTCAAGATAGACTAATTGTCAACCCCTTGACCAATTTTATCCTCTGATTTTTTGTTTATTATTTATTTGTCACATTTATGTGTTTTATTGGTTTTATTTAAAATATCCATAGGGGATCAAAGGGTAAAAAGTGTATCGTCAGGGACCACAATGCAAATATCCCTATTCAAAATTTTTCCTTTTTAAAACCAAACCCATGACCTAGTGTTCGAATTCCATATAAATTATGGATAACTCTCATCAACTGAGATGAGATCAAATCCTTTGATTTCCCTCCAGGAAATCGAACACTGGTATGAATATAGAGGATTAGCCTTCTGTGATTCAAATCTCTTTAAACCAAACCAAGAATTTAAACAGGCTCTGCTAGATTAGACAATAAAACTTTTCCATATCCAATTTGTGATTTCAACCCGACCAAAACCTGTATTGGATCAATTCAAACCTGATTTTTATAAGGATTCCCTCTTATCTGTTCTCCTCCTGGATCAAATCCAATAATGTATATATATAGAGAGGAAATCAAGGCATTCGGTTCCTGACCTCTGAAAACCCTAGAAGCTTTGTTCGCAAGGAGGAAATCGCAGAAGGAATTCCTAATCGAACACAAGGTAAGTCTTGACTTTATGAAGTATTAAATAACATATAAGTGGTTCGGTTATTAAATCTTACTATTATGTTTGACACTCGATTTACAATGTTACACTTGGTACCAGCCTAGTATAGGTCATCTAATCCTTGTAGGTATCAGGGATGAACTGACTACTGTTTCACCTTGTTACACGAGAATTTATGTACAGTGTAAGAGGGAAGTCTTCAATTTATCCTTGATTTCGATTTCATATCAACTGATAGGAGTTTCCCCAATGGCTATAAAGGACCTGTTGGGCTAGGCACATAGAACAGTAGCTAATGCATCAGACTAGAGGCCATGGGTTTAGGGGACTTAGTGTATTCTTAGGATATACATGTGAGCTAGAATATCTCTTCTGATACATGTTTTGAGTATAAAGTAAAGCAAGAGCAGGACACCTGGGTAATTGGCCTAAATACACTAGGGAACACTTTAACTTCTGCCATGTCAGAGTATCAGTACTTGCTGATACATTAATTGCATAACCTAGCAAACCAAGTAATGGCAACAATAGGGCCTTAGGGATGAGTGATGCCACAGGACCAATATGTCAGCAAGGATACAGTAGTCTCAAACGAGACAGGTTCCATGAGTAACTGTTATGTCATAAAAAAGAAAGGAGAATAGAGTGAAGCCACTATGTCTAATTGGGCACAAGTACAGCCTATAGGTGGTTGAGTACAAGAGAATTTATACTGTATGCATACACAGATAAGTATGGAGCCATCCCCTGATACCTAGGTACACAGGTAGGGTATCATAGTATCTGGAGGAAATCAAGCCTATGGCAACCAAGTATCACAGGTACACAATGTAGGAAGACCCCTATAGAAGCAGGCAAGTGCATTTACTATAGCTTATGAGAAGGTTGTCCTGGTCCTGTCCTTAGAATGAAAGTATGGGATGGATACCTAATCCAAATCAAGGATTTGGGATATCAGGAACACTCATAGGAATGCTAGGACAACAGTAGACTAAGGTAAACCATGGGAGTAGTAATACACGAATAAAAGGGGCAAGGGTCTTACTGTATATCTTAGCAAGAAATAAAGGAGTACCCAAAATCCTGAGCCAGGTTTAGGACACTCCAAGTCCATGTCAGACTTTAATTATGGCCCAATCCCGTATTAGTACCCCTTCCTTATGTTATGGATACTATGTTTCAAGAGGAAACCAGAGTATCCAACCTGTACCTGGTGCAAGAATAAAATTGTGTTGCCATATAATGTAGTTCTTTGATTCCCTTTCACTTTAACTACCTTATGAATTTCCAGCAACTAATGATTAATGAAAAATTACCACGAACTAAGAGGTGGAAATAATTTCCAATCTGGACAGTTTAGTAAGTGCTTATAGCCTTGCCACTTGTGCCATTTTCCACGAGCTATCTCAAAACTGTAGGCATTTTAATATTTCCTTATCATAGCCCTTCTTTTATGGAGGCTATAACGAGGAAATCTATGTACCTTCATTAATGACAATTTTGTAGATTTTTGGGGCTTAGGAATGGTTGTATATATAGGAAGATATGATAGTGCCATCACCTATGTAGCATGTTAAGAGTAGAGAATTAAACCTCTAAGTTTACTTAGGGGATACCTGAGTATCCTACTAGAAGGATGCATACTAATATTGGCAACCCATGCATATTCCTATGCCAGTGGGCCAGGGTATCCTGAAGTACCAGTGGGCAACAACAGACTATTGAGTTCACCTATCAACAGACTAAGGGTGTCATGAGAGTTATTTGACTAAATAGTAGGTTATGCAAGAAAAGGGAAAACTAGATTTAGAATAGGAAGTAAACCTAGAAGACTAAATAAACCAATAGATAGCTTATTTCTACCTTTAAATTGTGTATTGATCATATCGAACTATCTAAACAGATTAATTGGATTTGAATCAGTGCTCTGAACCGTATTCACAGCTCAGGACCTAAGGCAAGTATACCTTGCCTTCCTCTACAATTTTAATTACATGCATTTCATTTCAGTTTTCAGTCTTTGATTGTTTACGGACATGTGTTTTTCGTATCATATTCTTTTGAGTTGTTTTTATTGTTTATAGCCGTGTTCATGTTTGGCCTTGTGTTTCATGCTTGGAATTTCTCACCAGTACCGTACTTGAGTCGTGTCATAGAACGAGTACATATAGTGAACTGCCAAAGCCTTAATTATCGTTTTACACAACCAGAGAGTCCACACTCGGGACGAGGGTTGTTTGGTGCACCAGAGAGTCCACACACGGGACGAGGGTGTTTGTCGTGTTCAATGGCACCAGAGAGTCCACACTCGGGATGAGGGTTGACCATTTACACCAGAGAGTCCACACACGGGACGAGGGTGTCTTGCCGTGAGCTAACCAGAGAGTCCACACTCAGGACGAGGGTTAGTGCTTAGTTCAAACACGTGAGTCCACACTCGGGATGAGGGTTTGGTTCTTCCATTGATCTCGTGTATCGTTCATCCGGCAGTTCATTTACGCGTAGTTGTTCTAGTGTTCGTGTTCGTAGTCATTTGTCGTGTTCTTGTTTTTTTTGTTTATTTTCTTTCGTATGATAAAACTGTTAGATAGGCATGTATATTATGTATCTTGCTATGTCCTCTGAGGACCTGATGATCCCTTCAGGTTAGCCGAGTTTGAGTCAGGAGCAGGCGAGTGGATTTGAGTTAGCATCAGACCGCAGTACTTTGCAGTTTAAGGTTGCTTGGTTAGCAGGTGGTACTTAGTTAGTTATTTCTTGTATTTCTCTATTTTTCCTTCTATTGGTAGTGGATTTGTGTCCACCGGACGTGACATTGATTTTGGATACATTCAGTTTATATTCATTATTGCTTAGTTTCATGGATATTCATTGATCTTGATTGTGTCTTGATTATTCTATGGATGAGATATAGATTTTCCGTGACTCTAGATTGCAGTGACTTATGAGTATAGACAACGTTCTACCGCCGACACTGCGACGTAGGCTGGGCTTGGACATGCTTCGTATCGGAAAAGCGGGTGCGGGTCGTGACAAGTTTTTTTGGTGGCCCATGCAGGTCAACGTTAATCACTTCGGTTACGTTTCTGTATCATCGTGAGCCTGCGAATAGGATTTGACTCATAGGATCTCATCCACATGTCTTAACTCATTATTGGCCTCTAGTCCTTGAATTCATTGAATCCTTGATTTGCATCCTGCTTGAAATTCTCTTCAACGGCTAAAGTGTTTGCTCTTGTTACAGTTAAGATGAACTCTCAAGACAGGAACAACGCTGCACTGAACACTCCACCAGTTACAGGAGGTTGTTTAACGTACATGACTCCACCAACACAAGGAGGCCAGCTCAATCAAATGGGCAATCCGTCGCCGCAGTTTTTGAAATTTCGTAGAGACGACCTTCCACCACCTTCGCAGTTTCCTCCGTAGACTCCACCACCAGTACCCGGTCTGCCACCAGCATCTGTCCTACCGCCAGGGGTTCCACGTCCAGTTCCAGCCAGGCAACCAGCACCAGCGATGTACCCGGCTCCTATGATATATCCAGCACCTCCGATGTATCCAGAACCAGTTCTGTCTCCGTCCCCAGTACTGGACAATGTCACACTCTTGGGGATCTTCCAGCAGTAAGCCAACATGTTCCGCGACGCTTTGAAGGAGGCGCTTCAGATTAGAGATGCTCCGCGACAACGCCCTGGGACGTCCGAACACTTCATGGACCTTGGGCCTAGAGAATTTCATGGGACAGAGGAGATTATCTACGCTGATGAGTAGTTGGAGAACGTTGAACGATATCTGAAGATGGCCCGAGTTCTAGAAGATCTGAAGATTGAGTCAGCCAGTAGACAGCTTTTCGACATCGTGCAAACGTGGTACCAAGGCGAACCCCGATTTTTTGCTCCAGACGTGACTTGGGAGGAGTTCAAGCGACTGTTCAAGAGGAAATTCTATCCATACATAGCTCGAGAGGCGTCGATTAGACAGTTCGAGCACCTAGAGTGGGGCAACCACACCGTCGACGAGTACACATCGGAGTTTTCTCGTCTCAGCCGCTTCACAGAGAACTTGGTCAGCACCCCTGAAGACAAGGCGCGACGTTTCAGAAAGGGACTATCTCACGAGATTCGCCTAGCCATCGCCACCAGTCGAGCCGCCACTTACGAGGAGATTCTAGAAGTTGCCCAAGCTGTAGAAGAAGAGCTGAGTCACAAGCCGAAGAGGAATCGAGACGCATTCGGAGGAGGCAGCGACCAATCAGCACCGACAAAACACCCCATAATTCTCGAGAAGATCTCAGTGCAGCAACATCAACAGCAACCACGAGCAGCCCCGCAACAAGTCCAAGATGCTCCCACCTGCCAGTACTGAAAGAAGAGAGGCCACGTCTAAGAAAACTGCCGAAGATGGTTAAGGTTGTGCTACACTTGTGGATCCAACCAACACTTATGTCGAGATTGCCCAAAGAAGAACGCGACAGCACCAACACTACCAGCCGCACAAGGAGGACAAGCCTATGCCATGAACACGGTGGATACGACAACACCACAGGGGGCAGCTGGCGAGAAGTTTCAGTAGGATTGACAGTATTATAGATGGACCATATTAGACTTTGAATTGTTTTAGAAAAATTGAATTTCTCTTATAGCGATTTGTTCTAGACTATTCATTCTAGAGGATCACGGCTCCTTAAATTTCGAGGACGAAATTTGTTTAAGGGGGGTAGAGTTGTCAACCCCTTGACCAATTTTATCCTCTGATTTTTTTATTTATTTTATTATTTATTTGTCACATACATTTGTTATGTGTTATATTGGTTTTATTTGAAATATCCATAGAGGACCAAAGGGTAAAAAGTGTATTGTCAGGGACCAAAATGCAAATATCCCTATTCAAAAATTTTCCTTTTTAAAACCAAACCTATGACATAGTGTTCAAATTTTATATAAATTATGGATAACTCTCATCAACTGAGATGAGATCAAATCCTTCGATTTTCCTCCAGGAAATCGAACACTGGTATGAATATAGAGGATTAGCCTTCTGTGATTCAAATCTCTTTAAACGAAACCAAGAATTTAAACAGGCTCTGCTAGATTAGACCATGAAACTTTACCATATCCAATTTGTGATTTCAACCCGACCAAAACCTGTATCGGATCAATTCAAACCTGATTTTTATAAGGATTCCCTCTTATCTGTTCTCCTCCTGGATCAAATCCAATAATGTATATATATTGAGAGGCAATCAAGGCATTCGGTTCATGACCTCTGAAAACCTTAGAAGCTTTGTTCGCAAGGAGGAAATCGCAGAAGGAATTCCTAATTGAACACAAGGTAAGTCTTGACATTCTGAACTATTAAATAACATATAAGTGGTTCGGTTATTAAATCTTACTATTAGGTTTGACACTCGATTTGCAATGTTACACTTGGTACCAGCCTGGTATAGGTCATATAATCCTTGTAGGTATCAGGGATGAACTGACTACCGTTTCACCTTGTTATACGAGAATTCATGTACAGTGTAAGAGGGAAGTCTTCAATTTATCCTTGATTTTGATTTCATATCAACTGATAGGAGTTTCCCTAATGTCTATAAAGGACCTGTCAGGCTAGGCACATAGAACAGTAGCTAATGCATAAGACTAGAGGGCATGGGTTTAGGGGACTTAGTGTATTCTTAGGATATACATGTGAGCTAGAATATCTCTTTTGATACATGTTTTGAGTATCAGGTAAAGCAAGAGCAGGACACCTGGGTAATTGGCCTAAATACACTAGGGAACACTTTAACTTCTGCCATGTCAGGGTATCAGTACTTGCTGATACATTAATTGCATAACCTATAAAACCAAGTAATGGCAGCAATAGGGCCTTAGGGATAAGTGATGCCACAGGACCAATATGTTAGCAAGAATACAGTAGTCTCAAACGAGACAGGTTCCTTGAGTAACTGTCATGTCATGGAAAAGAAAGGAGAATGGAGTGATGCCACTATGTCTAACTGGGCACGGGTACAGCCTATAGGTGGTTGAGTACAGGAGAATTTATACTGTATGCATACACAGATAAGTATGGAGCCATCCCCTGATACCTAGGTACACAGGTATGGTATCATAGTATCTGGAGGAAATCAAGCCTAAGGCAACCTAGTATCACAGGTACACAGTGTAGGATGACCCCTATAGAAGTAGGCAAGTGCATTTACTATAGCTTATGAGAAGGTTGTCCTGGTCCTTTCCTTAGAATACAAGTATGGGATGGATACCTAATCTAAATCAAGGATTTGGGATATCAGGAACACTCATAGGAAGGCTAGGACAACAGTAGACTAAGGTAAACCATAGGAGTAGTAGTACACGAGTAAAAGGGGCAAGGGTCTTACTGTATATCTTAGCAAGAAATAAAGGAGTACCCTAAAGCCTGAGCCAGGTTCAGGACACTCCAAGTCCATATCAGACTTTAATTATGGCCCAATCCCATATCAGTGCCCCTTCCTTATGTTATGGATACTCTGTTTCAAGAGGAAACCAGAGTATCCGACATGTACCTGGTACAAGCATAAAATTGTGTTGCCATATAATATAGTTCTTTGATTCCCTTTCACTTTAGCTACCTTATGAATTTTTAGCAACTAATGATTACTGAATAATTACCACAGAATAAGAGGTGGAAATAATTTCCAATTTGGACAGTTTAGTAAGTGCTTGTAGCCTTGCCACTTGTGCCATTTTCCACGAGCTATCTCAAAACTGTAGGCATTTTAATATTTCCTTATCATAGCCCTTCTTTTATGGAGGCTATAACATGGAAATCTATGTACCTTCATTAATGACAATTTTGTAGATTTTTGGGGCTTAGGAATGGTTCTATATATAGGGAGATATGATAGTGCCATCACCTATGTAGCATGTTAAGAGTAGAGAATTAAACCTCTAAGTTTACTTGGAGGATACCTGAGTATCCTACTAGAAGGATGCATACTAATATTGGCAACCCATGCATATTCCTATGCCAGTGGACCAGGGTATCCTGAAGTACCAGTGGGAAACAACAGACTATTGAGTTCACCTATCAACAGACTAAGGGTGTCATGAGAGTTCTTTGACCAAACAGTAGGTTATGCAAGAAAAGGGAAAACTAGATTTAGAATAGGAAGTAAACCTAGAAGCCTAAATAAACTAATAGGTAGCTTATTTGTACCTTTAAATTGTGTATTGATCATATCGAACTATCTAAACAATTTAATTAGATTTGAATCAGTGCTCTGAACCGTATTTGCAGCTCAGGACCTAAGGCAAGTATACCTTGCCTTCCTCTACAGTTTTATTACATGCATTTCATTTTAGTTTTCTGTCTTTGATTGTTTATGGACATGTGTTTTTCGTATCATATTCTTTTGAGTTGTTTTTATTATTTATAGCCGTGTTCATGTTTGGCCTTGTGTTTCATGCTTGGAGTTTCTCACCAGTACCTTGCTTGAGTCGTGTCATAGAATGAGTGCGTGTAGTGAACTACCATAGCCTTGATTATCGTTTTACACAACCAGAGAGTCCACACTCGGGACGAGGGTTGTTTGGTGCACCAGAGAGTCCACACACGGGACGAGGGTATTTGTCGTGTTCAATGGCACCAGAGAGTCCACACTCGGGACGAGGGTTGACCATTTACACCAGAGAGTCCATACACGGGACGAGGGTGTCTTGCCGTGAGCTAACCAGAGAGTCCACACTTGGGACAAGGGTTAGTGCTTAGTTCAAACCCGTGAGTCCACACTCGGGATGAGGGTTTGGTTCTTCCATTGATCTCGTATATCGTTCATCCGACAGTTTATTTACACGTAGTTGTTCTAGTATTCGTGTGTTCGTGTTCGTGTTCGTAGTCATTTATCGTGTTCCTATTTTTCTTGTTTATTTTCTTGTGCATGATAAAACTGTTAGATAGGCATGTATATTATGTATCTTGCTTTGTCCTCTGAGGACCTGATGATCTCTTCAGGTTAGCCGAGTTTGAGTCAGGAGCAGGCGAGTGGATTTGAGTTAGCATCAGACCGCAGTGCTTTGCAGTTTGAGGTTGCTTGGTTAGCAGGTGGTACTTAGTTAGTTATTTCTTATATCTCTTTTTTTTCGTCTATTGGTAGTGGATTTGTGTCCACCAGACGTGACATTGATTTTGGATACATTCAGTTTATATTCATTATTGCTTAGTTTCATGGATATTCATTGATCTTAATTGTGTCTTGATTATTCTATAGATGAGATATAGATTTTTCGTGACTCTAGATTGCAGTGACTTGTGAGTATAGACATCGTTCTACCGCCGACACTGCGACGTAGGCTGGGCTTGGACACGCTTTGTATCCGAAAAGCGGGTGCGGGTCGTGACACTAATACCGGATTACACTACAACGTTTTCAATAGATTGTCCAAGTCCATCTAGGTTATGAACTATTTATATACTCCATAGGGAACTGATAATATGATCTTCTGTGTAATACCATACTCCATATTATCTATAATATAGAATATCTGACATTTGCATTAACACTTGCAACAAATACAATATGCAAACATTTGCCCATATGATTCTCATTCAAAATTTAAGGAAATAAGGTTACTACAAAAGTGATGCTTTTAGTATATAACCCTAACAATCTCCCACTTATACTCAAAGCATTGCTTTTCAGTATACTGTTACAAATCTCTCACTTATACTTAAAGCCATGCTGCTACACATCTGACTCCCATTCCCTCAATATGACTATCAAAAGCCTAAGCTGGTAAGCTCTTTGTAAAGGTATCAGCTAGGTTGTCGGCTGATGCTATCTTGATCACAGCAACTTTTCCTTTACGAAATCTTGTATCAGGTGGTGCTTGCGCTCAATGTATTTGCTTGTCTTATGGGCTCGTGGTTCCTTTGAGTTTGCAACTGTACCACTATTATCACAATAAAGTGTAATAGACTTAGGCAAACTAGGTACCACATCCAAGTCCAACAGAAAGTTTCTGAGCCAAACCGCTTCTTTGGCTGCCTCAGAGGTTGCCACATACTCGGCTTCAATAGTGGAATCAGCAATACATTTTTGCTTGATACTCCTCCACACAATGGCTCCACCTCCCAAAGTAAACACATAACCTGAGGTAGATTTTCTGGAATCCCTATCTGACTGAAAATCTGAGTCTGTATACCACAAGGGAACTAAACTATTTGCCTGGTAAACTAGCATATACTTTTTAGTCCTCTTCAGGTACTTCAAAATATGCTTTACAGCAGTCTAGTGCTCTTGTCCTGGGTTAGACTGATATCTGCTGACCATGCCTATGACAAAGTAGATGTCTGGTCTCGTACATAGCATTGCATACATTAAGCTTCCTACTGCTGAAGCATAAGGAACTGCCTTCATGTTCTCTATCTCTTTAGGTGTCCTCGGACACTGCTCCTTTGATAGGGCAATTCCATGTCTAAATGGTAAGAAACCTTTCTTAGAATTTTGTATACTAAAATGAGTTAGTACAGTATCGATATAGGATGCTTGGGATAAGCCCAACATCCTTTTCTTGCGATCTCGTAGAACTTTGATCCCAAGGATGTGACATACTTCTCCCAAGTCCTTCATATCAAACTGTTTGAATAACCATACCCTTACATCAGATAACACCTTCACATTGTTTCCAATGAGCAAGATGTCATCCACATAAAGTACTAGGAACACCACCACGTTTCTATCATACTTTCTGTATACACATGATTCATTCTGACATTGATCAAATCTATAGGATTTTATCACCTGATCAAAACATATGTTCCAAGATCTGGAAGCTTGCTTAAGTCCATAAATGGACTTCTTGAGCTTACAAACAAGATGCTCCTGGCCCTTTTCAATGAATCCGTTTGGTTGCTTCATATAGATGTCTTCCTCAAGACTTCCATTAAGGAAAGCTGTCTTGACATCCATTTGCCAAATCTCATAATCGAGATGAGCTGCAATAGATAAAAGAATCTGGATATACTTAAGCATGGCTACATGAGAGAAGGTTTCCTCATAATCGATACCCTCTCTTTGAGTAAAACCGTTTGCTACAAGCCGAGCTTTAAAGGTTTCAACCTTACCGTCTGATCCTCTTTTTTTCTTATAGACCCACTTGCATCCAATGGATTTTACACCAACGGGTGGTTCTACAAGCTCCCAGACCTAATTAGAATCCATAGATTCTATTTTAGATATCATTGTTTTTTGTCAAGACTCTGTATCTTTATCTTATAGTGCTTCATTGTAGGTACAGGGATCATAATCTTGTTCCTCAGGGACGAAGTCTGACGACTCTCCCAAGAACATATATCTATCAGGTTGTATCACAACCCTCCCACTACGACGAGGCACTATCGGTTGTGGTGTAATATTTGTGACACGTTGTGCAGTTATTTGTGGTTCATCCTCTTGTACTGTTGGTATTGAAGTACTTGGTGTCTCACGTCTCAGTTCTTCTAGAACAACTCTACTTGTAGGTTTATGGTTCATCACATAGTCTTCCTCTAAGAATCGGGCATTGGTGCTAACAATGACCTTCTGATCCTTAGGACTATAAAATAAACCTCCTTTCATTCCTCTTGGATAGCCTACAAACAAGCATACTTCTGTACGAGATTCTAACTTATCTGCTTTCCTATTCAGCACATGTGCTGGACTACCCCAAATGCGAACATGTTTCAAACTAGGCTTACGCCTAATCCACAGCTCTGTAGGAGTAAGAGGTACTGACTTAGAAGGAACCAAGTTCAAAATATAAGCTGCAGTCTTTAAGGCATATCCCCAAAATGAATCTGGCAAATCCGAATAACTCATCATTGATCTAACCATCTCCATAAGAGTTCTATTCCTTCTTTCGGCTACACTATTCTGCTGGGGCGTTTCAGGTACAGTCAATTGGGATACAATCCCAGCCTCTGATAAATAATCCCTAAACTCTCCAAAGAGGTACTCGCCACCATGATCTGATCGTAATGACTTGATACATTTCCTATGACGTTTCTCCATTTCAGCCTTGTACTCTTCGAATTTCTCAAAGCACTCAGACTTACGGCGCATCAAATAAATATATCAATACCTTGAATAATCGTCAATAAATGTGACAAAATATTCAAAGCCACCTCTAGCTTGGATAGTCATGGGTCCACACAAATCAGAATAAACCAATTCCAACACATCTTTGGCCCTATACCCCTTTGCCGTAAACGGCCTTTTGGTCATTTTACCTTCCAAGCAGGATGCACAGACTGGTAGTGCCTCCACTTCCAATGAACTCAAAGGTCCATCTTCAACTAGTCTTTGAATCCTTCTTAGGTTAATATGCCCCAATCGCAAGTGCCAAAGATATGTTTGGTTTATACAAGAAGGTTCTTTTCTCTTATTTAAGTTAGATGACATATTATTCATTTCCATAAGTTGCATTGTGGGCGAAGTAGGATAAATGACATACAAATTATTAATCAATAAACCAGAATAGATAAAATGTTTATTCTTTCTAATAACAATATTGTCATTAAAATAAACTGAATATCCATGCTTAACTAACATAGAAACAGAAACTAAATTCCTTCTAAGTGATGGTGCACAAAGATAATCTCTCAATGTCAAAGACTTATTTCTACCAAAAGATAAAGTAACATCTCCTAATGCAAAGACCGATACTTTTGTAGCATCACCCATGAACAAGCATATCTCTCCATCACTGAGCCGTCTGGTTTCCTGGAACCCCTACAATATATTGCAGACATGATTACTGGCTCCTGTATCTACACACCAGGTGCCGGTAGATAACACCGCTAAACATGTTTCAACTACTAGTAAATGAGATATACTTTCTTTGTTCCCTTGTTTGAGAAGTGGACAATCAGTCTTCCAATGTCCTGACCCTTTGCACTTGAAACATTTGTCTTTCGGCTTTTTCACCGCGCCTTCAGGTCCCATGCCCTTCTTTGCTGAGTTTGCATGTTTCTGAATGTTATTGTTCTTCATACCGTCTTTTGGCTTAGAAGTAGAAGCCTTTTCAGAAACAAAAACATGACCACTCTGTCTAAAGAGAGATTCATCATCATGTAGCTTTTTTGCAAGTTCTGCCAAACTATACAACCTTTTGTTCATGTTGTAATTAAGGCAAAAATTGTCAAAACTTTTAGGCAGAGTCCCGAGAATGATATCGACTTGGGATTCCCCATCGATTTCAGCTCCAAGGATCTCCATCTCATTCAGATGACCCATCATCTTGAGAACATGATCCCTTACTGGTGTACTGGCAGGCTATTACAGGAGGTTCGTACAGGATTTCTCCCGGATTGCAGAGCCGTTGACCAGGTTGACCCAGAAGGATGCAGAGTTTGTTTGGTCAGAGGAGTATCAGGCTGTTTTTGATGAGTTGAAGAAGCGGCTAACGACAGCTCCGATTCTGACTTTGCCATCAGGTTCAGGAGGGTTCACTATCTATAGTAATGCTTCAGGGAAGGGGTTTGATTGTGTCTTACAGCAGCATTGGAAGGTGATTGCCTATGCTTCCAGGCAGTTACGTCCTTATGAAAAGAACTACCCTACCCATGACTTAGAGTTGGCAGTAGTGATTTTTGCTTTGAAGTTGTAGAAACACTACTTATATGGAGAGAGGGTAGAGATCTTCACAGATCATAAGAGCTTGAAGTATGTATTTACAGAGAAAGAGCTCAACATGAGACAGCGTAGGTGGTTAGAGCTGATGAAGGACTTTAACATCTCACTACAGTATCACCCAGGGAAGGCCAACGTGGTTGTCGATGTCTTGAGTAGGTATCTGACAGCCATGTGTTTGACTATGGATCGTCACTTGCTTGCTGATTTGGAGAGCCTGGGATTGAGGTGATTGTGCCCGGAGTTCAGATGCAGATGTGGGGCCTTCAGATTCAGTCAGACTTGATAGAGAAGATCAAGTCGACACAGTTTGAGGATGTTACTCTGCGGTGTATCCGAGAGCAAGTTCGAGCAGGGCTGGTGGATGGCGAGTTTTCTCTTGCAGAGGATGGTGCTTTGAGGCACGGTTCCAGGCTGTATGTACCCAGTAGAGAGCTCAGGGAGCAGGTCATGCAGGAGGCCCACAGATCTCAGTACTCTATACATCCTGGTGCCAACAAGATGTACAGGGATCTGAGAGAGCACGTCTGGTGGTATGGGATAAAGCGGGAGGTAGCTCTCTTTGTAGCCAGGTGCTTGGTACGTCAGCAGGTCAAGGCAGAGAGGCAGAGGCCAGGAGGATTATTGCAGCCATTGCCCATTCTAGAGTAGAAGTGGGAGCATATCACGACAGATTTTGTATCTGGATTATCGCGTACACCAGGAGGGAAAGACGCGATTTGGGTCATCATAGACAGGTTGACCAAATCGGCCCACTTTTTGCCATTTAAAGTGGGTACGTCTACTGAGAGGCTTGCAGAGTTGTACATGCGGTAGATTGTCAGGATTCATGTTCCGGTCAATATTGTCTCAGATCAGGATAGTCGCTTTACTTTCCATTTCTGGAGGAGTCTGCAGACTAGTTTGGGCACTCAGCTCAAGTTTAGTACTACATACCACCCTCAGACGGACGGACAGTCAGAGAGGACTATTCAGACGCTCGAGGACATGCTACGAATGTGCGTCTTAGATTTTGGAGGATCCTGGAATGATCACCTGTACTTGGTGGAGTTTGCTTACAACAACAGTTTCCTGGCCGGCATTGAGATATCACCTTTCGAGGCTCTGTACAGGCGTAGGTATCGTATACCCTTATCTTGGGATGATGTTCGTGAGCGAGCTTTATTGGGACCTGAGATGGTTGTTGACACAGCCGAGAAGATGAAACTTATCAGGTACAGACTTCGCGTGGCGCAGGACAAACATCGACACTGGAACGATAGCCATCGGAGGCCCTTGGAGTTTGAGGTACAGATTAGAGATAGGATTAGAAGTAGGTTATTTGTTTTGTTGTTTGATCATGTTTGATTATTTAGTAACATGAGACCTTATTTGTGTTTAGGTCGGAGACATAGTTTTTCTGCGGATATCTCCGACTCGTGGTACCATACATTTTGGTGGAGGTGGGAAGCTTAGCCCTCGCTTTATCGAACCTTTCATGATCAATAGAAGAGTCGGTGATGTCGCATACAGGCTAGACTTGCCACCTGCACTAGTGGGTGTCCACAACGTATTCCACATATCACAGTTGAGACGGTACGTGGCTGACCCTAGCCATGTACTTGATCATTCGGAGATTGAGGTGGGACCTACTCTCAGTTATCCAGAGAAGCCAGTAGAGATTCTGGATCGCCGAGAGAAGGTACTTAGAAACCAGGTGATACCCTTGGTTTGTGTCGCATGGAGGCATCAATCTCCAGGAGAGTACCTGGGAGTGGGAGGATGAGATGCGCGAGCGATACCTTTATCTTTTTGGACCTTGACGTATGTTCGTCTATCCTTCTCATCAGTTAGTTTTGCCTTTTAATTTCGAGGACAAAATTCTTTTAAGGAGGGTAGATTTGTCACTACCACATTTTAGATTGAGGGTATTATGGTCATTTAGTATTTTTTGAATTTATTTTAAATTATTAAATTGGTGATTGTGATTTTTGACTTTGACTAGTTGAGACTTTGTAGACTAACCTAGGAGTTGACCCTAGCTATGGTGACTTAGTTAGCATGGTGTGACCCTAGTCTAACTTAAGTCAATCTAGGTTAGTCATTTAGAAATCAAGATTTCAATAGGAGAAATAGGAATAGGTTCAATGACTTGACTTGTGAATTGATTCATGACTAGTACAACTAGGCCCATAGCCCAGAGACTAAATCCTAACCCTAATTCTATACTACATTGCCAGCCACTTAGGGCTTCCCTCTTCCCTATAAATAATCTCTTAATTAGTTCTTGCCTCTTTTGTATCATTCCAACACATAGGAAAAGAAAGTTTTGTCCATTCTTTCCCAATCCATAGATTCTTCATTTTAAATCCTTTTCTACTCTAGTTTCTTGCATTGGAGCCTAATACTCTCCTATTTTTTGTTTGTGGAGATTAATCCCAGCTTTGGGTGAATTTGGAGCATTTGGCTAGCAAGGAGAAACCCCTCATTTGAAGCTTTTTCTTACTATTTGCACCTATAGGTAAAACTCCTCAAATTGTTCTAATATTCTGTTTTCTTTACATATTAGGCTAGATCTAGGTGTACCCTAGCTGTCCCTAAAGTTTGGGTTGAAATCGTGTCCATTTGTTATCCGTATCAGACACGTGTCATAGTGTATATGAAGGTGTTTGATAGAATGTCACTTAGGATTTTATTTTCGATTTTTGTTGAACTAATTACATGAATACCTAGATCTATGTGTGTGCAATGATGTTTGTGAAGATTGAGTTGTATTTATGTCGGTTTTTGTGTCCTAAAACACTCTGGACATGCAGTAAGGGGGCTCGGCCAAGTGTCTTGCTACCCGTGTCTGATATCTCCACGGACACAGCACTTTGTGACACCAAAATTGGTGTGTACATTCATGAGATGACTGACACGAAGACCCTTAAGTTTCGTGGGATCTCATTTAGTGATTTGGTAGATTTTCGACCCGCACAGATTCATGCTGTCGAGTGCACAGTCGGCCAGTAGGCCCTGACACTGTCTTCATGTCACACGAGGACACGGTTTGGACACACGGTTTGGACACGACTCAGGGTGGTGAACCCCTAGCCCTATCCTAGGCAAACCTCTAGACACGAGCACGTCCTATTTCGCATCGTGTAGTGTCCACGAGTGATGTGCACGCGTGTACGCCGCTGTCAGTGTATAGTTTCATGTGTCTGTGTATTATTTTGGTTTTGGACACATTGTGTCCAGTTAGTGGATACTGGGACACACTCCCAACACTCTCTCATATGACCCATTGATTACCAACCATTATTTTGAATTATCAGTTCTTATTTGAATTCGATTTGGGAATTCCCCATATTTTTTGATATGTATAAACTGTCAGTTTGGTTCTGAGTATTTAAATGTATGTTAACTGTTTATTTTGTGTGTTTGATTCAAATATAGATTCACCTGTACACATCTAGGATTAGCTTAGCATGTTAGGGTTGTTGATGGCATAGGAATTAGTTTTTAATTTGCATTAGGTTTTGAATTGAATTGTTAACTGATACACACATGATATGCATTGTTTTGAATAACCCTGATATTTTCACACTGTTAACCTGGGAATTCAGATTGTTGGGGTTATATTGTTTCCTTACGATGATTCATATTGCTAACATACTGATTTATTTAATTTACTATGGAAATCTGAGATTAATGATTCATTACACACATTCACTGTTATAGGCACTGTTTTTCTGTTTTTCCTGAGAACCTATGACTGAATCTGAGACACTATGTATCTACACACACACATTTATGACAAGTACACACATACACACACACACACAGATTTGTTCCCCCATATACACACATATGTACACACTAGCTTATTTACACAAAATTTGAGATTCAAATCTGAAATCTGAGAATGATTCATTACATACACACACACAGAGGAAACTGTTATGCACACACATGTACTCCAGACACACACATATTATTACTACATAAATCACTCCTACACACATACAATGATTCACATGCCTGACACACACTCATGTACACACATATAGCACACTGTCACACACATTCCCTACAGGATATCTGAGATTGACACATTGAACACACACACACATTGAATCATATGTTAACACACATAACACTTTCTACACTATGCAACTGAGATGCACTCATGCCATGTACACACACATGCACACATTGATTTCTATGTACCCACACACACACACACATAAGCATGAACCCCCTATCTTTCTTTATGTTTATATGTATACATATATATATGTAATCCTTGTGTGATAATGTAATATATGTAAACGTCTATATAATTAGGATGTATGTGGATATGGTAATTGATATGTGTGTATTGCCTATATTGGTGTATGGCATATAGTCTAGGTTAGCATAGCCTATGGCATATGGCCTGTGTAGTATAGTCTAGTGTATATGGAATATATACACATGAGTGGGGTTATGTAGATTTGTGTGACTTGTATTGATGTGTGTTTGCTAGGATAGTCTTGGTTAGGCCTAGTAAGACTTGTCTGGGTTAGGTTGACCTAGTTTGACTAGAGTAGTTTGACTAGAGTTGACCAAAGATTGGCTTTAGCCTAGATTGACCCAAACATCATGTAGAATACATCGTTGCAGTTTATTTTACCAGTTTGGATATGTTGTGACTTGTACTGTTCTGAATATGAGCCAGACACCACTCCTCAGGTAGTATTTCATTCAGACACTCAAGATATCAGGCGAGTATATTCTCTGTTCGTTTCATACTTTCTAGGACTATATTCTTGCTCTATATTATTTTACTTGATGCTGACACGATAGAAACACGGATTAGTACTATATGGATCTTTTCATACGATGTTATCCCCCTCGGGAGCATCAGATACATTATGTCATGTACGTTTCACTTTCATCATATATTCTTGTGCTTTCACCATTCATGTGCACTCTCGTGATTCATGTACTCTCATGTTCACGGAGCCCTCATGTTTATATTCATGTGCACCCATTTATGGGCCCCCATGTGAAATCATGTACAATAACATAACTTGAACGAATCCTTGTGTATTTATTGGGGTACGGGGGAGTATAAATAGTCATGTGGACAATTTCCAAAGTAGTGTAGCTATGTACAACCTCTCATGTTTATTATCAAGCAGTTCATATGTCTAGCTTGTACTCTAAATCACTAGTTCACTGTAGCTCTTTACTTATAGTAGATATTTCATTACAGTCTTCTCTTTTACTCATGTATATTTTTAGCATTTTATGTATCTTACTCTATTGCCTGTATTATATTCCTGTTATGATATAAACTGCGTGAGATGTACTGTGCTCGCTCCACACTACCAAAATACAGTAAATTAGTAACGGACAATTAGCGACAGAAATTTTCAGTCGACGATAGCTACGGCTTCGTGGCCGTTCACCGACGGATTACCGACCACACGCCTTTATATTTTTTATTTTAATTTTAAGCGGAGAAACGGTCGCACATCCGTCGCTAGGGTGTCGGAGATATAGCGACGGATCAATAGGCGTTGCTACGTAGTCGATTATTTGGCGAGAATTGTGTCGAGAATTGGCGGAACATTTCTTCGACTACGTAGCGACGGATATTCAGTCGGCAAGTATCAAAAATAGCGACTACCGGGCGATGGAGTCTATGATGTCGCTATTCTGTCGCTAAAAATACATTCCAGACTTAAATTGAAATGACGGGGGGAACTTTTCGCATTCCCCCCAAATTCACTCTCTCTTCTCTCTCTCTCTCTCTCTCGCGGCTTCGGTGATCGGCGTAGGCGTCCTCTCCTCTCTCTCTCTCCCGAAAGTAATCCCCTATATCTCTCTCTCTCTCTCTCTATCTCGATCTCTCTCTCTCTCTCTCTGTCGCGGTGTCGACGTAGGGGCAGCGGGGGGGAGGGCGGGCTTTGGGACATTCGGGGGCTGGGCGGCTGGCTTGGGGCGGTGGCGTCGGGGGCTGGGCGGCGGGCTTGAAGCGGGTTTACCGGGGGCTGGGCGGCTGGCTTGGGGCGGGGGCGTCGGGGGCTGTGCGGTGGGCTTGGGGCGGGGGCGTCGGGGGCTGGGCGGCGGGCTTGGGGCGGGGGCATCGGGGACTGGGCGGCTGGCTTGGGGCGGGGGCGTCGGAGACTGGACGGCGGGCTTGGGGTGGGGGCGACGGGGGCTGGACGGCGGGCTTGGGGCGGCGAGCTTTGGTCGGGGGCGGCGGGGGGCTTTGCTTTTCAAATTCATCTGAGTTTATGTATTGGCTAAATAATGTGTTATCCATATTGGGTGTTATCCATTAGTTTGGTGGTGTTTGGATTAGTAAATGTGAATATGGAGTTTGGGTTCATGGTGTATATGTTCACTGTGTCAAGGACAGTACGAGTTCTTCATCTGCATAAGTCACTGAATAAGTAAAGTTTTTCCTGGAGTTTGGACGTTCGCTTCACCAAAGGCAGGCCTACCATGCCTATTAGCATGCAGGACGGCTTGGGGTGTAATGTGTGAGTGTAGACATGGTAGGAATTATAGGTAATTAATGCAAGTATGACTAGACTAAGGTAGTGCTTGCTAGATAGTAAGGACACTCTAGTATCCTAACCAAGTTAATTTTAGACTAGATATTTAGGATATAGCTCCCATATCCTAGAAGTGGACTCTTACAATTTAGAAATAGATAGATTGACTCAGTTTGATTAATTGACCTATAATGACTCTAAAACTTGATTTGCTGCTGCAAGCATACAACACCACAAAAATATTTAAGAAATCATCAAGTTGAACCGTGTATAACATGCTCGACGCTTAAGAGGAATCATTTCGACTTAGTGGACTATCGAAGAATCGGTATCGGTATCGGTATCGAACTATCGGACTATCGGTATCGAACTATCGGTATTGCTAGCGGACTATCATACTATCGCACTATCGGTATCGGTATCTCACTATCGGTATCAGACTATCAGTATCGGTATCGTACTATCGGTATTGGTATCAAACTATCGGTATCAGTATCGGTATCAAGCTATCGGTATCGAACTATTAGTAACAACTGTACTTAGATTTTTCTCTTCTCGAGTTAGAATACCAGCGGATCCACCAGTTACATGATTATATACTAATTCTGTTTAGTTTGTCTTACTATATAGATTTTTACATCCAATCTGTGATGGATCGTTATTTCGTTGATCGTACATGGATGTACAAACGACAATACGAGAGCAGAATAGGTGTGAGTGACGATTTTCAGGCAGGCGTGGAAGTGTTTCTTAAGTATGCCATGAGTAAAGCTCAGTTTATGGACGGTAACAAAATCAAGTGTCCATGTCGTAATTGTCGCAATAGACGTTACGAAGAAGTGGTGAGTGTAAGAGATCATTTGACCCGTAAAGGTTTCGTACGTGATTACGGCCTGTGGTCATCGCAAGGTGAACTATATGAGGAAAGACAGGTTGCGAATGCTGCTACTTATGCTTTTGATGATAATGCTGCAGCGGATTTTGTCGTCGATGACGATGAATGCTCCGTTGATTATGGAGACGTGCAGAACCTTGCACGAGATATGGTGTACGACGCGACAGGGCCTAATTTTGATCCGGAGGATCCTAATCCCGAGGCGAAGGAGTTCTATGATATGTTTCAGGATGCTGAAACTTCTTTATATCTTGGTTGTGAGCCACATTCTGTACTGTCAGTGACGATGCGATTGTTTAACATAAAGTCCAATTTTAACTTGCCACAAACTTGCTATGATCGGATTACACAACTAATGAAGGAGGTGTTACCGAAGGAATCGAAAGAGCTTCAAAAAAACTTCTACAAGTCGAAGATGATGGTCCGACAACTGGGACTGGGGCACGACAAGATAGATTATTGTCGCAACGGATGCATGTTGTACTACAAGGAGAACGAGGATATAGAAAGTTGCAGCTTCTGTAATGCGGATCGTTACAAGGAAGTCAGGGGAAAAGGAAAGTCAACTAGAAAACGACGTCCTTATAAGTATATGCATTACTTGTCGATCACGAAGCGCTTGCAGAGGATGTATATGTCTCAGAATACAGCAGAACACATGACGTGGCACAACGAAGAACGCACAAAGGACGATGGATAATTGTCACATCCTTCGGATGGAGAGGCGTAGAAATATTTCTATTTTTGCCATCCAGATTTTGCTGCAGAGCCTAGAAATGTACGCATGGGGCTATGTTCTAATGGATTCGCCCCTTTCGGGCAGTCGGGATCTCAATACTCCTGCTGGCCGGTCATTCTGACCCCTTATAATCTGCCACCATAGATGTGTATGAAGACTCCTTATATGTTCTTGACAGCTATCATACAGGGTCCCAAAAATTCGACGAAAAATATCGATATATATTTACAGCCGTTGGTGGATGAGGTGAAACAGCTGTGGGAGATCGGCGTCACGACCTATGATATTTCCAGAAAACAGAACTTTCAGATAAGAGCTTCACTGATGTGGACAATCAATAATTTTCTCGCATACAGTATGCTGTCGGGATGGAGTACTCACGGCACCCTGTCTTGTTCGATATGCATACAAAATAGTAAGGCGTTCCACCTTAAGCATGGAGGAAAAACTTCTTTCTTTGATTGTCATCGTCAATTTCTGCCCGCGAGTCATCCTTGGAGAAAGAACAAGGACGCATTCAGAGCTGGAAAACAAAAATTTTCTCATCCGCCTGCCAGATTGTCGGGATACGATATTTGGGAATATGTAAAGGACTCGGCCACTGTAATGGAAGATCCATCAAACAATCGTGTCGATGGGTTCGGACAAACCCATAACTGGACCAAACGGAGTATCTTCTGGGACTTGCCTTATTGGAAAGATAATCTTATAAGGCATAATCTTGATGTTATGTATATCGAAAAGAATGTGTTCGATAATGTCTTCAATACCGTCATGGACATTAAAGGAAAGACGAAGGACAATCCAAAAGCAAGACAAGACATTGCCGAGATATGCAAGCGTCCTTATCTGAACTTGATAAAAAGGGGAGTTGTTGGACAATTAAGTAAGCCGATAGCACAATACACATTGAGCAAGGAAGATAGATTAATAATCTGCAAGTGGGTATCTACTTTAAGATTTTTCGACGGCTATGTGTCGAATTTGTCTAGATGCGTTGATCTCAATGAACGCAAGCTAACGGGAATGAAGAGTCATGACTGCCACGTGTTTATGGAAAGATTACTGCCCATTGTTTTGAAAGAGTTGTTGCCTTCTGCGGTATGGGTTTCGTTGGCCGAACTATCAATATTTTTAGGGATATTTGTTCAACTAAGTTGACTGTGCAACACATGGTTGAACTTGAGAAAAAGATTATCTTAACAATTTGCAAGTTGGAGAAAATATTTCCTTCTGGCTTCTTCGACAGCATGGAGCATCTACCGATTCATCTAGCATACGAAGCCCATGTCGGCGCATCTGTTCATTATCGATGGATGTACCCATTTGAAAGGTACATAAAAATCGATATAATTTAAGTTGAATTTTAGTATGTTTTAAAATTCTTTCTTAATTCTTAAGATAATTTGTCTCTCTAGATACCTACACCATCTAAAGATGAAAGTTGGCAACAAAGCTCATATAGAGGCTTCGATATGCGAAGCATATCTTATCGAAGAGGTGTCAAACTTCTACTCCATTTATTTCGATACTCATGTTAAGACAAATCGAAATAGACCTCAAAGGAATGACAAGGACGTTAAGGATGGAGGAATATTCAATATAAGGGGCAAGCCTGTTGGGGCTAGTAAAAGACGGTGGTTGACAGACGACGAGTATGATGCCGCTCACCGATATGTCTTATTAAACTATGACATACAAGAAGTGAGAGATTTGGAGAAGTAAGTCAGTACACTTGCACTCGTTATAATCTCGAATTTGATGAAGTAAGTGACTACACTTATATATTCTTATTTTCTCTAATAGTGTATTTAGAGATGAAGTCAAAATGAGGACACCCGATATTACCGATGAGGGACTTCAAAGAGACGTTGATTGTACATTTTCGTCATGGTTTTGCAAATACATAAGTAACTGTGATTATAATTGAGATTAAAAATATATAATCTGAAACATTTAAATTATAAATATTTGTTTACAGGTTTTATTGCCTGAAACAACACTCACTCATGAGAGTGTTCGTTATCTGGCATTGGGACCGAAGAAGCAAATAAAGACTTGGCCAGGCTATGTCATTAATGGGTTCAGGTTTAAGTCAACTCAGAATTCTATAAATGTCGAATTTATCAATGACGACATCAGTACCAAGGATTTCGGTGTTTGCATAAGAGGCACCATCTATGACGACGAGCCGGACTTTGACTATTATAGAGTGCTTCGAGATATTGTAAATTTATAATATACTGGCCCATATGATATACATATTGTGATATTCAAATGTGAGTGGTTCGATACGACACCAAATATCGGTTGGAGAATCGATAAACAATTTAGATTCGTCGATATAAATCATCGCAGGAGGTATAGAGGGTCCGATACATTTGCGATAGCAAATCAGGCTGTTCAAGTCTACTATGCAAGCTACCCAAGGCATCGTAGAGATCGATTTGACTGATGGGCAGTACGCAAGATTAAATCTAGAAATACATTCAACGTTGGAGACCTAGCATACCAAGAGGTCCAGATCGAAAAGTCCCAATACTTGGGACAACACTCAGATACAATGGATGTTGAAGATATTATTGAGGAAAATAGAGGGGAGGAAGAGGTTGATACACAAGACTTAGCTGTCAACCAGGGGAGAAAGAGGCATCTTGTCCCAAATATTGAGGCAGAAGAAGAAGAAGAAGAAGAAGAAGAAGTAGAAGAAGAAGAAGAAGAAGAAGAAGAAGAAGAAGAAGAAGAAGAAGAATTTGATAGGGATGAGGATACAGATGAAATCGTCGATGAAGATAAGGATGAGGATGAGGATGAGGATGAGGAGGATGATGATGAAGACGAGGCGAGGATGAGAACGAAGACGATGATTAGGTTAAATATTGTTGTATATTAAAAACACTTCCAATTACGTGAATTAAGTTTGACCTCATAAAAGCAATTACGTGAATTCATGTTTTTTTCATTCGATTATTTTCTTATTGCAGATGGCACTCCTAGTCTTTTTTGTCGCGGCGGCACTCGTCTCCCTACTGGTGGTATGTATATTTTAGTTTAGTTTTTTATATCCATTTATACTTTTATATTTTTAATTATGTTTATGTGTTCTATTTACAGGTCATGATGGCTGGCCGTGGTCGTGGTGGTGGTGGTGGTGGTGGTGGTGCGGGCCGTGGTCGTGGTCGTAGTGGTGCTGGTGGTCGTGGTCGCATTCAAAGTTCCCGAGATGTGACCCCATCGAGCGATCCCGACCCGGAGAGTACCCCGGGCACAGACGCATCCCGCCCTCGATCGACCACTTCATCGAGGCACGAGTCCGGATCTGTTAGCGGATCCATTCCGCTATCGGAACCACCAACAGCGGATCCACCAGGGGATGCCCCAGTTACTGTACAGTGGGCCCCGGAGTACCCCCATACTCGGTTCCATCCAGTTACTGGAGAGTACATGCGCGGACCCATGGATCCTCCGACGACACCAGAGAGGCCGAGAGGCGAGTTCCGACGAGAGCTATAGCCCGCGGGGACCTCGTAAGTAAATTTAAGATAATTTTTTAAATTTCTTTCATTTATTCAAGTTAATAATCCAGTCGTTTCTTCTTTGTAGATTTTTTCCGTTTAATATTGGCAGGGCTCTTGGAGAAATTATCAGGGCTAACTTCCACGGTCCCTACCTCAACTTTTCGTCGGTGCCCCTAAACGTGAAGTACGTCTGGCTCGACGAGTTGAGGGTATATATCTATATCTTCTGGTTAATTATTAGTTACTCTTTAATCAACCATTTTTTAAATTATGTGATAATTGAATTTCTATGTTAGACGACGTACTGGTGGCCCCCCCCCCATCGCGAGGACGTGATCCATAGGACCTACAGAAGCGCTGCCTCTAAGAAGATACGGGATATGATTCATGACCTGAAAATGGGGCATACGAGGCTGAATTGGATCCGGCAGGAGTATTATGAGGACCTCTTAGGTATGATGGATACCCCTGCGTACAAGGAGAAATCAGAGAAGGCGAAGGCGAACCGACAGGCCGCGGGCCTTTATACGGGGGGATCAAGGCCCCATCCAGCGACGCTTGCAGATCTGGTGAGCTACCATAAATTTATTTCACTATCGAATTAGACATTATTAATTAAAGGAGTTATCGACGTTCTACGAAAATTTCGTATGCTGGCCCAAAGGGCGGTGAAGGAGGGAAGGGTGCCAGAATCGGTCACCATGCATGACGTGTTCCAGCATACGCACAAAAGACGGAAGGACGGGAGCTTCGTCGATGAGAGGGCCAATGAGACTGATGTAAGTACTTATGTTTATCAGATTTACATTAGAATTAAAACTATTCGGACTATAACTTAGGTAAACTTAGGATTCACACTTAACTTAGTGAAACATAGAATTTAGATTACAACTTAGGTAAATCTTATAATATAAACACATTCATTTGATAGGCTGCGTATCGTGAGGCCCTTAGTCAGGCTCAGTTAACTGACACCGAAGATATCGGTGAAACGACGCCCGCCCGGACGCCCTCTTCTTTGGCCGCTCGTAATAACTTGTTCGTAGATACCGTTGGCGGCTTTAAGAAAGGGCTCATGTACGGAGTCGGCTACCTACGGCCGTTGCACATGGCGACACGGAGATTTCTACCGACACCGTCTCCTTCCGTGGCCCCGGCAGACGATGATGTTAGGTCGCAGCTTACGCAGCTGCACGAGGTGGTGTCGTCCTTGCGGGAGCAATTTGCCACGTACTTTCCGTCTCCGTCTGTTGTTGCCGGTCCATCTGCTGATGGTGTTGGTCCGTCTTCTACTCGTCCGTCGACTGCTGGTATCGGTCCTTCTTCCATGGGTCATCTTTCTTTCAACCCTGATGCCCCTCTGGTACCGCCTACGACTGTGACGTCACTCCTAGATCTCATGTCGCCAGAGCAGCTAAGCCGACTTTCGAGCAGTGTCTACAACGGCTTGCCGTCGTACCTAGTGGAGGAGTATATTCGTCGGTCGCAGCTGAGATTACCACCACCGGACAATCGACCTCCTCCTTCTTCTTAAAATATTGTATTAAGAAAATTTGGAATATTTGTGAGAGCTTTGGATTAATTGTGCTATAATCGGATTATAGTACCGGATATTATGTTACTCTTCAGGATAAATTGATGTTTATTTTCTATTAATTTGGTTTGGTCTGTGATTCTTGGATAATTGGTGTGCATTAAATTCGTATGTGCATATTTGGTCTATGTGATTCTTGGATAATTGGTGTACATTATATATTTGGTCTATGTGATTGTTGGATAATTGGTGTGCATTATATATTGGTTTGGTTTATGCATATTTTCGTGAACAGGGAAAGTGCTGCAATTTTTTTTCCAAAAAATCTCAGTTAGCGACGTACTAGTGACTGTTTAGCGACGGATATTCCCAATTTTTGACTGGTTTGCGACGGATGAGCCGTCGCTAACTAGAGATTTGAAACTGTTTTCAGGTAGCGACGGGTGATCGACGGAATATCCGTCGGCAAGGTTCTGGTGGTATATCGTTTGACGGAATAGCGACGGATTAGCCGTCGCTAAGACGACTGATAATCAGCCACTAATCAGTCGCTCTCGCGACTTCGTAGCGACGGATAATCTGTCGATAAGGTTCTAGAAATGCTTGACATTTTCAGAACCATGGCGACGGATAATCAGCCACTAATCAGTCGCACTCTCGACGGCGTAGCGACGGATTAGAAATGACTATTCCGTCGCCATGGTGCTGGAAATGTCAAGCATTTCCAGAACCTGATCGACGAATTTTCCGTCAACAAACCGTCGCTAATCCGTCCTTTGTTATCGACGGCGATCGACGGATTAGCAACAAAATGATACACTCTGATACGCTATTACGATGGTTTACCGACGGAACTTTACGTCTCTATTGTCTAAACAGTTCAGTATTTAATACTTAAAATGGACGACAGTCCGTCTGAAAGTAGTCTCTAATGCTTCGTATTTTGAAGTCGAAATACCGTCGCTAGTCCGTCGATTGATGACTACGTAGCGACGGACCGTTATTAGCGACGAACTGATTGCGGACGGATTTTTTTGGCCAAAACCCGTCAGTGATCGGTCGCTAATAGAAATTCCCGTCCGACTGGCGAAGGATCTGGCCGTCGCTAAATCAACTTTGACTAGTTGAGACTTTGTAGACTAACCTAGGAGTTAACCCTAGCTATGGTGACTTGGTTAGCATGGTGTGACCCTAGTCTAACTTAAGTCAATCTAGGTTAGTCATTTAGAAATCAAGATTTCAATAGGAGAAATAGGAATAGGTTCAATGACTTGACTTGTGAATTGATTCATGACTAGTACAACTAGGTACATAGCCCAGAGACTAAACCATAACCCTAATTCTACACTACATTGCCGGCCACTTAGGGCTTCCCCCTTCCCTATAAATAATCTCTTAATTAGTTCTTGCCTCTTTTGTATCATTCCAACACATAGGAAAAGAAAGATTTGTCCATTCTTTTCCAATCCATAGATTCTTCATTTTAAATCCTTTTCCACTCTAGTTTCTTGCATTAGAGCCTAATACTCTCCTATTTTCCGTTTGTGGAGATTAATCCCAGCTTTGGGTCAATTTGGAGCATTTGGTTAGCAAGGAGGAACCCCCCATTTGAAGTTTTTTTTTACTATTTGCACCTATAGGTAAAACTCCTCAAATTGTTCTAATATTCTGTTTTCTTTGCGTATTAGGCTAGATCTAGGTGTACCCTAGCTGTCCCTAAAGTTTGGGTTGAAATCTTGTCCATTTGTTATCCGTATCAGACACATGTCATAGTGTATATTAAGGTGTTTGATAGAATGTCACTTAGGATTTTATTTTCGATTTTTGTTGAACTAATTACATGAATACCTAGATCTATGTGTGTGCAATGATGTTTGTGAAGATTGAGTTGTATTTGTGTCGGTTTTTGTGTCCTAAAACACTCTGGACACGCAGTACGGGGGCTCGGCCAAGTGTCCTGCTACCCGTGTCTGATATCTCCACGGACACAGCACTTTGTGACACCAAAATTGGTTTGTACATTAACGAGATGACTGACACGAAGACCCTTAAGTTTCGTGGGATCTCATTTAGTGATTTGGTAGATTTTCGACCCGCACAGATTCGTGCTGTCGAGTGCACAGTCGGCCAATAGGCCCTGACACTGTCTTCGTGTCACACGAGGACACGGTTTGGACACGACTCAGGGTGGTGAACCCCTAGCCCTATCCTAGGCAAACCTCTAGACACGAGCACGTCCTATTTCGTGTCGTATAGTGTCCACGAGTGATGTGCACGCGTGCACGACGCTGTCAGTGCATAGTTTTATGTGTCTGTGTATTGTTTTGGTTCTAGACACATTGTGTCCAGTTCTTGAACACTGGGACACACTCCCAACACTCTCTCATATGACCCATTGATTACCAACTATTATTTTGAATTATCAGTTGTTATTTGAATTCGATTTAGGAATTCTCCATATTTCTTGATATTTGTAAACTGTCAGTTTGGTTCTGAGTATTTAAATGTATGTTAACTGTTTATTTTGTGTGTTTGATTCAAATGTAGATTCACCTGTACACATCTAGGATTAGCTTAGCATGTTAGGGTTGTTGATGGCATAGGAATTAGTTTTTAATTTGCATTTGGTTTTGAATTGAATTGTTAACTGATACACACATGATATGCATTATTTTGAATAACCCTGATATTTTCACACTATTAACCTGGGAATTCAGATTGTTGGGGTTATATTGTTTTCTCACAATGATTCATATTGCTAACACACTGATTTTTGTGATTTACTATGGAAATCTGAGATTAATGATTCATTACACACATTCACTGTTATAGGCACTGTTTTCCTGTTTTTCCTGAGAACCTATGACTGAATCTGAGACACTATGTATCTACACACACACATTTATGATAAGTACACACACACATACACTGATTTGTTCCCCCATATATACACATATGTACACACTAGCTTATTTACACAAAATTTGAGATTCAAATCTGAAATCTGAGAATGATTCATTACATACACACACACACAGGAAACTGTTATGCACACATATGTACTCTAGACACACACACACTATTACTACCTAAATCACTCCTACACTCACACAATGATTCACATGCCTGACACACACTCATGTACACACATATAGCACACTGTCACACACATTCCCTACTGGATATCTGAGATTGATACATTGAACACACACACATATTGAATCACATGTTAACACACATGACACTCTCTACACTATGCAACTGAGATGCACTCATGCCATGTACACACACATGCACACATTGATTTCTATGTACCCACACACACACACACATAAGCATGAACCCCCTATCTTTCTTTATGTTATATGTATACATATATATATTTAATCCTTGTGTGATAATATAATATATGTAAATGTCTATATAATTAGGATGTATGTGGATATGGTAATTCATATGTGTGTATTGCCTATATTGGTGTATGGCATATAGTCTAGGTAGCACAGCCTATGGCATATGGCCTGTGTAGTATAGTCTAGTGTATATGGAATATATACACATAAGTGGGGTTATGTAGATTTGTGTGACTTGTATTGATGTGTGCTTGCTAGGATAGTCTTGGTTAGGCCTAGTAAGACTTGTCTGGGTTAGGTTGACCTAGTTTGACTAGAGTAGTTTGACTAGAGTTGACCAAAGGTTGGCTTTGGCCTAGATTGACCCAAACATCATGTAGAATGCATCGTAGTAGTTTATTTTACCAGTTTGGATATGTTGTGACTTGTATTGTTCTTAATAGGAGCCAGATACCACTCCTCAGGCAGTATTTCATTCAGACACTCAAGATATCAGGCGAGTATATTCTCTGACTGTTTCATACTTTCTAGGACTATATTCTTGCTCTAGATTATTTTACTTGATGCTGACACGATAGAAACACGAATTAGTACTATATGGATCTTTTCATACGATGTTATCCCCCTCGTGAGCATCAGATACATCATGTCATGTGCGTTTCACTTTCATCATGTATTCTTGTGCTTTCACCATTCATGTGCACTCTCGTGATTCATGTACTCTCATGTTCACGGAGCCCTCATATTTATATTCATGTGCACCCATTTATGGGCCCCCATGTGAAATCATGTACAATAACATAACTTGAACGAATCCTTGTGTATTGATTGGGGTACGGGGGAGTATAAATAGTCATGTGGACAATTTCCAAAGTAGTGTAGCCATGTACAACCTCTCATGTTTATTATCAAGCCATTCACATGTCTAGCTTGTACTTTAAATTACTAGTTCACTGTAGCTCTTTACTTATAGTAGATATTTCATTATAGCCTTCTCTTTTACTCATGTATATTCTCAGCGTTTCATATATCTTACTCTATTACCTGTATTATATTCCTGTTATGATGTAAACTGCGTGAGATGTACTGTGCTCGCTCCAGTCCTGACTGGACCTATTAAAATATTACAGATGACTTTAAGGAGCTGTGTCCCACTTATTACGGAGCAGGCCTAGATTACACATGTGAGCTGGACTCTCAGGAGGACCCAGCACTTGCAGATGACTTTACCCCAGTAGACTAAGCTAGTTAGCTAGACTAGTATTTTATCATCATTCTGTCCATTGGATATACTTGTACTTATTTGGAGATTTGTATTCTGGATTTGTGGAGTTGTTTATCTTAGACTTAGCTATCTTCTTATCTTGTATTATCATCTGTGGATTCTGTGATTTCATCTATTCTATCTTATCGTACTTTCTTTCTTAGTTATGATTGAGTTGTACTTTATTATGTCACGTTCATTCGGAGTATATATACTGTACAGGTACCTTATAACTGTTAGATGTATATGACCTAGGACAGTGTTCTACCACCGACATTGCGGCGTAGGCTGGACGTAACTACTTCTCGTGCTCCTACACTGGGTGCAGGTCGTGACAAAAGGACATATCAAGAAGGACTATCCGACAATATCATCATCAAGTAGGAAAGGCAACAAGTATGAAAAAAATTACTTGAAGAAATCTACTTCCAGAAGATATGCCAACACAAACAACTAGTATGAAAGCAAAGCTAGAGACTCAGAAGATGAACAATCAGACGATGCTATAAATGTATGCTTGATGGCATATGATCAGGTAAACTCAAACCCCCTGTTTGATACATATGATGATTTTACCATTGAACAATTAAGTGAAGATTTTAGTGGCCTCTTAGATGACCACAGAAAACTGCTTAGCAAGTACCAAAACTCTAAGAACGTACTCAAAGAGTACAAAGTAAAATAGAAAGACTTACCGACTTACTAGCTGAGGTTAGAAATAATATAAACCCTAGCAAGACTGGTGAGCTTTCTTCTGTTAAACTGCAACTACACGAGACTACACGTTTATCCGAAGAAAAAGATAAGACTATTGCTAAACTTAAGAAAAATTTACTCAAAGAGAAGAAGAGCCATCACTGTGCACTAGTCAGAAGTGATGCACTCACAGCTGACTATAACACTCTTTTTGACACCTCCAAAAAGTTAGAAAATAGGTCAAAAAATAGCCTGAAGTTGCTGCTTTTACCCTAACATATGTCAATTACTTAAACATCAGAACACAGTCAAACCCAATATTGTCAGACCAAACATAGCCAAACCTTTGCCCAAGAAGACTAACCGACATACATTCGACTACAAGTATCCAACTAGAACACCAAGACCTACCAATCATGCACAACACTGCACCTAACACTCAGCATGCTAGATGTCACTATTGTGCACCATTAGTCATATCTCTCGTGCATGTAAGTAAGAAAGTTAGTTGATTTGAATATATGTGCATGGATACCAAAGACTAACATATCTGGACCCTATAAGAAAGGGTACCAAAAGTTTTATCTGTAAACTTTTTTGTTGGTGGACCACCCTATTCATGCTAGAAACAAGTGGATCCTCGACAGCGGTTGCTCACGGCATACGACCGGTGATGCTTCTCTATTCGCAACACTGTCGAAGAAGAAAGAAAGATACGTCTCCTTCGGTAATAACGTTAAAGGGTATATAATAGGTATCTACAACATTGGTAAGGCTCCCTACACTGTGATTAAAGATGTCTGTCTAGTAACTGAGTTAAAATATAACCTACTTAGTATAAGCCATTTAGTTGACCATAGTTATGGTATTAACTTTGTCAAAGGCAAATATACTATAGTTGATGGTTGAACTGGTAGTACTATCATTGAAGGTATTAGGGAAGACAACATACATGTTTTTAATTTGTCAGAAGTTGCTACCAAAGCAGGTAGATGCTTACTCGCCAAGAACGATAAGAGTCAACTATGGCACATAAGACTTGGTCATACAAACATAGACACAATTTCAAAATTATCCATAAAGAAACTGGTACGAGGCTAACCGGACATCATTTTCAAGGAAGATACTGTATGTAGTGAATGTGAAAAGAACAAAGCTATCCGATCCACTTTTAAGTCCAAAAATGCTGTAAGTACCACTAGATCGAAATTACTGTATATGGATTTATTTGGGACTAGTAGAATTGCTAGCCTAGGTGGTAATTTATATGTATTTGTAATAGTAGATGATTTCTCTAGATATACGTGGGTATACTTATTCGCAAACAAGACGATGCATTATCTGAATTCGTCTTATTTTGTAAGAAAGTTTAAAATAAGAAAGGATTCATGATCACTCGTATTCGAAGTGATCATGGCGACGAATTCGAGAATGTAGCATTTGAGCAATTTTGTGATACATACGGATATTTGTACGAGTTCTTTTGCCCTAAAACTCCACAAAAAATGGAGTTGTGGAACGTAAGAACAGAACTCTATCTGAAATGGCTAGAGTAATGTTAAACCAGTTTAGTCTACCCAAATATTTATGGACAAAAGCTGTCAATACAGCTTGTTATGTTCTTAATAGGGTTCTAATTCAACCTAAATCGAAGAAGACTCCATATGAGTTATGGTTTGATAGAACACCTATAGTTTCTTATTTCAAAATCTTTGGTTGTAAATGTTTTCTTCTTAACACTAAATTAATTTGGGTAAATTTGATGAAAAGGCCAATGAGGGTATCTTTTTAGATTATGTGGCCAAAAGCAAAGGGTATCGAGTCTTTAATAAAAAGATAATGATCATCAAAGAATCAATGAACATCACCTTCGATGAAATGAACCAACAAACGATCAACGATAATGACGATGAAGATATCAGTACACCAAGCATGGCGTCTATAGAACCGAAAACCAGAACCAGCTACCTTGAAAGTCTGCAAAAAGAATAAAATTTATGATTGACCACCCGAAGGACCTGGTAATAGGTGAGATCACCCAAGCGTAATTGCTCGTTCCTCTACCAGAGATATAGCTTATTGTGTTGCATTTATTTCACAGCTAGAACCTAAGACTATTGAAGAAGTATGTAGTGATAACTACGGGTTAGATGATATGCAAGAGGAACTAAACCAATTTAAACAAAATCAAGTTTGGGAACTTGTTCCCAAGCCCATTGATCGTACGGTCGTTGGTACCCGATGGGTATTCCGAAATAAATTAAATGAGAGTGGTTTAGTTGTAGTGTCCCGACCCGCAAGAGGCCTTATGATGGATGGTTGGTTCGATAATGTACCTAAATTCTACTACAATTTTTTTATTTTGATATTTTCTTTGTACTTTGTATTTATACGTCGCATACAAATTCGTGTTTTCGTAATTTGTACGTTATATGCGAACTTGCATTTTCGTATCTGTTCGTCGAGTGCGAATATGTACGAGGTACATATTTTTAGAAAATGTTTTATTACATACAAATATAGTTTTCAAAAGATTACATGATAAATATTTTATCGCCTGAAGTTATAAAGCGTCTCGTCAGATTATTCCAAAATAATTAATTTAGTTTTATTAATTTTTATAGTTCAAAGATGATAGTAATTTAGAAAATCATGAATTGTAAATATTTGCAGGCAAGTATATATATATTTATATTTTCGAATGGTTTATTATCATTATTTCAAAAATGATATTCAAAATTATGTAAATTTTGTTATTTAAATAAAATTGATAAATTAATTAGAAAAGATTTTATTTAATTCAATTTTTGAAATGATTTATTATTTTTATTATATACAAAAATTTATTTTGAAATCCTTTTATTTAATTAATACTATTATGGCTATTTAAATTTGAAATTTTTCTTATTGCTTTTAATAAACTTAATTTAAATGTGGGAGTTATCCATATTAAGTTTGGATTTGAATATGTATAGATTTAAATCGGATTGGATTTTGACTGAATCGGTTTAAATTAATTTAAACTAAAAGTGAGATATCTAATAAGGAATTTAAATCATCCCAATCCATATCCTTCTAGGAGCCCGACCTCCTACATAAGGAGAGCCTCATTGTTCTTTTTCTCCATAAATTTCGTAAGCCAAATTTCTACCACAGTTGTGCATCGTGTCTGTGGCCACATAAATCTTATTCCAGTATTACATTTATCCACGTCGTGTCGGACAACCCCGACACGATGACACAAAACCCACCCCTATGCTGCTGCCGTTCTCTGACCTTCGCCGACCCAGCCAATCCACCACCAAATCCGCCATCAACCCTCCTCCACAACGCGTCTCCACCGTCTTCCCCGTACAACATCCACCGCCTACCAACCCGGCCAACCTGAGCCTTCTCCAGACTCCTCCAACACAGCATCCCCGATAACTCCTCCTCATCTCTTCTCCAAGCCCAGCAACATCCAGCATATTCACCGCAACATGACGCCGCCACCAACAGCGATGGCCGCCCGCACCACATACCACGCCGCGCCCTGCCTCACCATCGGCACAGCATCGTGGCCGAGGTCGAGCTCTATTTTCGTGGCCACCTCCGCCTGAACTCTCCTCCTCTGCGCCTCATCCCGGCGACAGAGATGCATGCCCGCCTTCTACTGCTCCCCTCCAGCGCGAGGGCCGCGCTCTCGCCACTAGCGGGCCACCCGATCCCGTCTCTGACTCGGAGCGCCTCCGCAGCCGCTCCCAATCTCCTGCTTCCTCTCCCCGACTTTTTTTTCTCTTGCTGCTCCTTCTCTTCCCTCGCTCTCCTCGCCCTTCCTCCGACCTTTCTCTCTCTCTCTCCCTTTCAAAGTGTTAACACATTTTTTATGGAATAGACTGTTATCGATTCCTGGGCTGGCTTACATACTTTTGGTTTCTTGTGGGTTTTATTGTATTTTTTTGGTGATTTATGAACAACACATATATTCATTAAAATTTTATGTATACAAATATTTTCTATGGGATTAGTAATACTGGTTTATTAGTAATACTAGTATTATTATTATTATTACTATTATTATTATTATTATTATTATTATTGTTATTATTATTCGTAGTAGTATTGTTATTACCATTATTCTCATTATGATAATTGGTGTGGTTATTGTTAAAATTAATTATCTGATTAATATTATTATTTTAGAAAATTATGATAGTATTATGGTAAAGATTCCTAACTATTTTCATAGGTAGTTTTTTTTTTACAAAAATGACAAGTTGACAAAAATTTAGTTTATAGCCCTAAATTATCTATTTTTTTCTTTTAAAAATATTTTGATCAATAAAAGGTAGTCACCAAATTATAGCATGAAATTCTAGTCTATTATTTTGGCTAGTTAAAATATATAGTTTCCTACTAAAACCATTTTTGACAAATTTATGGTTTTTTGCCTAAAAACTATTTTGTCTTTCAAGTATGTATTTATCTAAACTATTTTGGTAATAAAATATAGTTTTCTAGAATTATAAATAGTTTTTCAAAAATCGTATATATATTATTTATCTGATTTCTTTTTATTATCCTCATGTCCATGACTAAACCCCACTTTCATATTCCTCTTGCATAGTTGTAACACCGAAGCCATGTTCTGTGCCACTTTGATGATTGCACTCCACCAAGCATCATACCAGGCAAGTATACCTTGCTATAATTAACTGTCATATTATTTATTTTTCGTATTTATTTACTTTGTTTTATATTTGTTATTTTATAAACTGCGCGTCCAAGCCATACTTGGGTGCAAGCGACTATATTATTTGTTACTTTATTTTATGCATGTTAACTTAGTTTTAGCAGACTACCTTTCTGTTGTGGGATATCCTCATATCTTCTTGGCCATGACACATACTCTACACGATTTGAGACAGTTTGCTAGGGGCACGGCTTGCATATTGATTGGCCATCTCTATAGTCGTGTGTCGGATAGATGATCGTAACTGCTACGATTAAGGTGTAGAGACTCGAGCAGTTACAAAACTGGATAGGTTGTGGACATAACTTGGTCAGTGTAGGAAATATTGAGAGAGGACAGTCACTAGTGCGAATGGAAAGCCAAATTAGTAAACCATAGTTTTCGAAAGGATTATAGCCTGATATATTTGCAAATACCCTCTAACGTTTTGGACGTTACTGTCAGATACGTATGACTGGATGCCAGTTACGTACTTATAGCCTAAATATCACCCATGTGCATGAAAGTTGTCCTCTAAATTGCATATTAGACGGTTAGAATCTCCTTTGCATATTTGTGTCTAGGTTAGTCTTTTGTATATTATTTTGACAGTTCATATTAGCATGTCCTTCCTGTATCTTGTTACGTCCCTCTGAGGACCTGGTAATTTCTCTAGGTGTATTTGTAATTTTTGTAGGTGCTCTAGCCAAGGACATAGTATACAATCTACCTTCACGATGCTAGCTTTTGGATCGTATTTTGCTTCGCTCGACTCTTTCATCATTGATATGTATCTTTCTTTTTTCGTTGGTAGTGGATTTGCATCCACCTAACGTTTTGTACAAATGACATTTATAAGTGATTTTATGATATATTGGTTTATGGATGGGATTAGTGTCATGGTTACTGCATTTTACAACTTATGTATACATACGAGGTTTTCGTATATTGGAGTATGCTTCGTATGTATACGGCTGGCATGTCTACGTACTTGGTCCTAAGTATTTTGGGACTAGAGCGTTACATATTTTTGTGGTAGCCCATGCAGGTCAAGATAAATTGTTTGGTTACTTCACCGTGCCAAGCAAGCATGCGTATTGGATTAGAGTCTAGGATCTCATCCACATACTTGACCTCTTTCCTCTATTCTATTTTCGAACTCTCGCTTGACTCCTTGATTTACATTTTGCTTGATTCCCTCTACCGTAAAATTTTATCCTTCGTTCATGCTTGATAGTGGTTAGGAAGACACCAATACTTGATAGATATGTTCCATAGACCCATCATACTACTTGTTTAACTCATGTAAGTTGGGTAGAATACCTCACGACCTAATAACTTTTTCATCCTCGTGACCCGTATTAATAAGACTACTTAGAATTTAGAGGACCCTAACCCATCTAGCCAACCAAGCCATAGACAAGGAAAAACTAGGACAACTGCATAGGCCCAAACTTCGGGCGAGACTTAGATTTTAAGGATCTTGGACTATTTAATTTCTTTCATCGTTATCTCCCTACTTATATTGTGGCTATCTTATGCTGCTAATTTAGCCTCAGTTTTGCAAGCTTATTTCTTTACCAAGCTTGATCATGAAATGTTTTATTGGGTGCACACCCACTAACATATTGTCCAATCAGAACCGGTGCATAATGGTCTAAACAACCTAGTGCATTTTGGTTCGCTTTCATATATTATTCTACGCGGATGGAGACATAGTTAAACTTTTCCTCTAGAGCCTCACCGCGATTGCCTTGGCAATTCTCTATGGAATTATTCGGTCGCCTTTGAACCACGTATTCATATTCGATAAACTCTTATTCGTCTTTCTTTCACCTGTTTTAGAAAGATAACGCGCGTACTTGATATCCCCTTAGCTGTCCACCAACTATTGCCAAGATAGTTAGCCACTGACCAACCAATATGACTAAATCACTGTCTTGAGTTACCTTTTCCTCAATCCTAGATTCATTATCTCGACCTTATTGAAACTCGAGAACGAATCAAATCTAAATATAGACGTTTATATTCTCTCAAGGAACCGTCTCGCCTAAATGTCTAAATTATTCTCTTTAATCTATTTGGTTCCTTACTATTCTCTAATTCGTGTTATCATAACTAGTGACCCACATTCAATTCCATGTTCATGATTTAATTTTTTTGAGATATCGAAATCGCGGTGCATGTTACTATTAAACGTCGCTTCCTTGCCTCGCCCAACGAATTGTTCATACTACCTTATCGATTAAACTCTTGTACCCTACTTATTCCTAAATTTCGAGGACGAAATTCTTGTAAGTTGGGTAGGATGTAAACCCCATAAATTCTACTACAATTTTTTTATTTGATATTTGCTTTGTAATTTGTATTTATACGTCGCATATAGATTCACGTTCTCGTAATTTGTACATCACGTGTGAACTTGCATTTTCGTATCTTCTCGTCGAGTGCGAATATGTGCGAGGTACATATTTTTAGAAAACATTTTATTACATAAAAATATAGTTTTCAAAAGATTACATGATAAATATTTTATCGCCTGAAGTTATAAATATTTTAGCGTCTCATCAGATTATTCCAAAATAATTAATTTAGTTTTATTAATATTTATAGTTCAAACATGATAATAATTTAGAAAAATCATGAATTGTAAATATTTGCAGGCGAGTATATATGTTTATATTTTCGAATGGTTTATTATCATTATTTCGAAAATGATATTCGAAATTATGTGAGTTTTGTTATTTAAATAAACTTGATAAATTAATTAGAAAAGATTTTATTTAATTCAATTTTTGAAATTATTTATTATTTTTATTATATAAAAAATTTATTTTGAAATCCTTTTATTTAACTAATACTATTATGGCTATTTAAATTTGAAAATTTTCTTATTGCTTTTAATAAACTTAATTTAATATTGGAGTTATGCATATTAAGTTTGGATTTGAATATGTATAGATTTAAATCGGATTGGAATTTGATTGAATCGGTTTAAATTAATTTAAACTAAAAGTGAGATATCTAATGAGGAATTTAAATCGTCCCAATCCATATCCTTCTAGGAGCCCAACCTTCTATATAAGGAGATCTTTATTGTTCTTTTTCTTCATAAATTCTACAAGCCAAATTTTTATCATAGTTTGCATCATGTCTGTGGCCACATAAATCTTATTCCAGTAGTACAGCTATCCACGTCGTGTCGGATAACCCCGAAACGATGACACGAAACCCACCCCCTAAGTTATTGCCGTTCTCTGACCTTCGCCGACCCAGTCAATCACCACCATGTCCGCTATCAACCCTCCTCCATAACTCGTCTCCACCGTCTTTCCCGTACGACATCCACCGCCTACCAACCCAGCCAACCTGAGCCTTCTCCAGACTCCTCCAACGAAGCATCCCCGACAACTCCATCTCCTCTCTTCCCCAAGCCCTGCAACATCTAGCATATTCACTGCAACCCCACACCGCCACCAACAGCGATGGCCGTCCAAACCACATACCTCGTCGCGCCCTGCCTCACCATCAGCGCTACGTCGGGGCCGAGGTCGAGCACCAGTTCCGTGGCCACTCCGCCTGAACTCTCCTCCTCCGTGCCTCTTCCCGGCGACAGAGTCACACGTCCGCCTTCCACTGCTCCTCCTCCAGTGCGAGGGTCGCGCTCCGGCCACCTCGCCGCTAGCGGGCCACCCGATCCCGCCTCTGACCCGGAGCGCCTCCGCAGCCGCTCACAACCTCCTGCTTCCTCTCCCCGACTTTTTATTCCTCTCTCTGCTCCCTCTCTCTCCTCGCTCTCCTCGCCCTTCCTCCGACCTTTCTCTCTCTCTCCCTTTCTAAGTCTTAACACATTTTTTTACGGAATAGATTGTTATCGAGTCCTGGGCCATCTTACTTACTTTTGGTTTCTTGTGGGTTTTATTGTATTTTTTGGTGATTTATGAACAACACATATATTCATTACAATTTGATGTATACAAATATTTTCTAAGTGATTAGTAATACTGGTTTATTATTAATACCATTATTATTATTATTATGACTATTATTATTATTATTGTTATTATTATTATTATTATTATTGTTATTATCATTATTCTCATTATGATAATTGGTGTGGATATTGTTAAAATTAATTATTTGATTAATATTATTATTTTAGGAAATTACGATAATATTATGGTAAAGATTGCTAACTATTTTCAAAGGTAGTTTTTTTTACAAAAATGACACATTGACAAATTTAGTTTATAGCCCTAAATTATCTTTTTTTTTTCTTTTAAAAATATTTTGATCAATAGAAGGTAGTCACCAAATTATAGCATGACATTCTAGTCTATTATTTTGGCTAGTAAAAATATATAGTTTCCTACTAAACCTATTTTGACAAATTTATGGTTTTTTGCCTAAAAACTATTTTGTCTTTCAAGTATGTATTTATCTAAACTATTTTGGTAATAAAATATAGTTTTCTAGAATTATAAATAGTTTTCCAAAAATCGTATATATATTATTTATCTGATTTTTTTATCCTCATGTCCATGATTAAACCCCTCTTTCCTATTCCTCACCAATTCTATATGTCCTCCTATCAACCCTAACTAATCTGACCGTCCTGGACCCAATGGACCAGTCCGTGCCATCACCAGAGGCTGTCTTGCATAGTTGTAACACCGAAGCCATGTTCTGTGCCACTTTGATGATTGCACTCCACCAAACGTCATACCAGGCAAGTATACCTTGCTATAATTAACTGTTATATTATTTATTTTCCGTATTTATTTACTTTTTTTTCATATTTGTTATTTTATAAACTACGCATCCAAGCCATACTTGGGTGCAAGCGACTCTATTAGTCGTTACTTTATTTTTGCATGTTAACTTAGTTTTAGCAGACTACCTTTTTGTTGTAGGATATCCTCATATCTCCTTGGCCATGACACATACACTACACGGTTTTAGACAGTTTGCTAGGGGTACGGCTTTTATATTGATTAGCCATCTCTATAGTCGTGTGTCGGATAGATGCTCGTAACTTCTACGATTAAGGTATAGAGACACGAACGGTTACAAAACTGGACAGGTTGTGGACATGACTTGGTCAGTTTGGTAAATATTGGGGGAGGACAGTCACTAGTGCATATGGGAAGCCAAATAGGTAAACCGTAGTTTATGAAAGGAACTATGGCGTAATATATTTGCAGATACCCTCTGACGTTTTGGACGTTACGGCTGGATACGTATGAATGGATGCCAGTTACATACTTATAGCCTAAATCCTGCCCATGCGCATGAAAGTTGTCCTCTAAATTGCACATTAGACGGTTAGAATCTCCTTTGCATATTTGTGTCTTGGTTAGTCTTTTGTATATTATTTTGACAGTTCATATTAGCATGTCCTTCCAGTATCTTGTTACGTCCCTCTGAGGACCTAGTGATTTCTCCAGATATGTTTGTGATTTTTGCAGGTGCTCTAGCTAAGGACATAGTTTACAATCTACCTTCGCGATGGTAGCTTTTGGATCGTCTTTTGCTTCACTCGACTCTTCCATCATTGCTATGTATCTCTCTCTTTTCATTGGTAGTAGATTTTTCTCTGCCCAATATTTTGTACAAATGACATTGTAAGTGATTTTATGATATATTGGTTTGTGGATGGGATTAGTTTCATGGTTACTGTATTTTACAGCTTATGTATACATACGAGGTTTTCGTATATTGGAGTATGCTTCGTATGTATACAGCTGGTATATCTACGTACTTGGTCCTAAGTATTTTGGGACTAGGGTGTTACAGATGAATCCTTGCTGGACTTAGGAATATACGAAGGATCACTTGAAAGTCTATGCGATCGTGGCAGGAATCGTCTTATAATGTGAGTAGTGTTGAACCCTTTGAAGATCCTTTAGCTTCACGCTTAATAAAAGGATTAGTATGCTATGTTTGCATGTCGAATTGCTGAATGCTATCTAGCATGGAGCCTAAAAAGATAATAAAAGATAAATAATCATATGACCCATAAACTGTTGTTGCTCAATGATGAATTTTATGCTTACATGATGTGTAATGAAACACATGACAAGTGAAAGAAAAGTCCCAAATACTTGGGCGGTGAGTATATTGAGCCTGAGCTTGATGAATAGATGGTAACACAGACAATAAGACCCAAGAAGTCGACAGTGAGTGTTCGACATAACAAAAGGTTGAACGAACTTTTTGCTTTATTGAATGTATAAGATATCTGCATACAAAGAAGGAAGTCCTAAACAGAATATATAAGTATAGGAAGAAGAGATTTCTGGGAAAGTGTGATGATGGAGATCGAGCACTGCAGCGGCTCCTTTACTCCGTTGACGATCTGACGACGAATCAACCTTCTATGGCTCTCTGGCGCCTTTGATGGGACTCTGGGTCACCAATCAAGAGGCTGCCTGGATGAGAAGATCCCTTGAAGATGGTTGGTTGGTTCTTTAGTTGATAGATAGATGAGGGTGGTCGACTCTTCGTAGATAGAGATCGTTGCTCCTTTGAAGATTATCGATTGTCAATGTTCCGTCTGTCGATCGATGCTTTGGAGGAAGGAGAACTCCTTCTATTTATAGAGAACCGAGCACATATACGATATGCATTAGGGTTCCTGAGATATAAAAAATCTGTCGTCATTGCACGGTACGGGCTTCTGCGGCACTGACACGTGGCAGACAACGAGATTCCCCTCAAACGACATCTGTGGTGGTTATAAACATAACCGAAGGAGGTAACACATGGCGCGTGTCGATTTGCTTGTTCGAATACAGCCGACTAAATCTTAGGATTTCATCTTAGATTTGGAGTCTAATTGATCCTCATCTATGATTTAAATCAATCTGATATCATATCAGTTATGATTTAATCCCAGTCTTCTTTACAAGAGGCGGTTTAAACAAACCAATTGGGGTGGACCCATGATTCCTGTACCTTTGGTGAGAACTAAGTCCTACTGTGCTTCTGTGCTTTCAGGCTACGAGTGGACTTGGCTTCGAATGACGATGGGACTTCTGTGCGTATATAGCAACTTAAGAAGTTGTGTTTCGGGCTACCAGAGTCACTATGCTGTAGGCGACAAGTAGGCTTGTGCTTCAGGTTAGCGAGATCATTGTGCTTTTGGAGCGACATGTTGACTTGCATTGGTTGCGATGAGAGTTCCCAAGTCTCTTGTAGAGAAGTGACTTAAGCTTCTAATCCGGAGCAGATGACTGCGCCATAGGAATGGAGATGGTGTGAGCATATCACCATCCTATGCCTCATGTGGATGCAGGTAAGTAGCTGCACCTCTAAACTGTGAAGGCGTTAGCTACGAAGGGAAGGGTATGACACCCTTACACGTCTGAGATTAGCGCAAGCAGGTGGCTGTGCCTCTAGAGTGTAGACACTGGCTTCTGGAATAAAAGAAGGGGAGGGGTCCTACCACCATCTTGTTTCTGAGGTTGGTACAGGCAGATGGCTGCGCCTCTGACCTGAAGGCTCTAGATTCTTCAAGTGTTGAGTTACTGATATGCTTCTGAGAGGCTACGCAAGAATATCAGAACATACTTCGGTAGAGGTCAATCCTCAGCGTGTGTATCGAGAAGAAGGAAGGTTGCGCTTCAATGAAGACTGCATCCCTTATAGATCCCTCTAGGCTTTTGTCAAATTTGTACTAGATCCTTTGTAGAAGAACAGAATTAGTTCCTTATATATGGTCTTGATGTGTCTGTACTAGACTCTGGTAGACATGATAATTAAGGCACCTCTCTCCATATCTTCTGTTTTGTCTTTTTAGCACTGAGCCTGAGTCTTTTAAATCTTCTGCGCTTTGGCGAAAGGATGTCTTCAGTTGAGATTTTTTATGCTTCTACAAGACCTCCTTCAAAGTATCCCAAACTTGAGTCAAGCTCGGGATACTTTGAACAGAAGCATGAACATGCATCAGGACTGTACGAGCTGGGTGATGGTTGGTGTCACGCCTAACTTTTAGCATTAATGGTCCTGAGTCATCATTTCACAGCATGGGCTCCTGACGGCTTCTTGATATTGGAGCCTCTTGTATCTTTGTAGGGATCGCAAATCTCTTTAGCAAAGGAGGTTCAGAGTCACATTCCTTTGGTCACTCGTAGTACTGCCATCTGTCATAGAGTGGAGCTTTAGCTTAACTTGTAGGCTTCCTTCTGACCGATGTATGGCTCATGCTTGGACCATGCGAACAGCCTTATAAAGGACTATCCTCCTTTAAGAGAAGACTCAACTGCTTCAACAATGGCCTTGCTTGCCCGATGTTCAGCTCCTGACGACCCTAGATTTTTCTTGAGGCAGTCGTCGGTGGCAAATCTTTTTATCCAAAGAAGTTGTAGTAGAACTACCATTGGATCTCGAGACGTCCCACACCCTGGATGTTGTGGGCGTCAATGGCGTCTCGAATCTCTGCTTCCTGGGTTAGGATTGCTTGCCATTCTGACCGAGGAATAGCAAGGCCTGCTGTTGTGGTTGCTCTCGCTGGCCAGCTGGGGAGATAGGAGAGTCCTATGTTGGTCTTCATCCCTGGCTCAGGCCGGTAGCAGCTTCGGGCAGTGGCTTCCTTTTGACCAGAAAGTGATTGGCTCTGTCACCGCCTTACCCGCGCTATTGAGAGCTTGTACCGTAATTTCAGCATTTTTGTTGCTTCTGTGTATGTACCTACGAAGAGTCTGTAATATGTCTTTGCTGCCACATGTTTTTATAATAAGAAGCTTTCTTGTTTCCTTTGCTTTTGTCTCCAGAATAAAGAGGAAACATTTATAATGGATTTGCCTGACCAGAAGTAATATGGACGTGGTAGGCTTGATCTTGGTCGGGGTATAGAACAACAATCCAGAGATAATATGGACGTGAACTATTTTCTAGACCGCCGGGATAATCATAGAACTGATGCGAGAAGAACGACTACTCAAAGGTAATGTAGACATGGTAGTCGTATCTTCCAGGCGTAGAGGAGCAATCCAGAGGTAATATGGACGTGAAGTGCTTCACCTTCTTGAGAGAATATATAGGAGGAAGAGCGAGAGATCCCCTTACCAGAACTCATGGGCACCCTTTTCAGGGGATATGGGTGCCTATGCTGGTTTTGTCTTCAGACGTAATACTTCTTTAGGAACTTGCCGTTGATGGGCATCATTTGTAAGTCTCTATTAGGCTTAGCTAGCCGATAAGCACCGTTGGAGTACACCGTTTCTATGACGAACAGTCCTTCCCACTTGGGCTCGAACTTTCTAGCCGTCTTGTGGGTCATCACCATCGGTCTTCGTACTGCCAAGACGAGGTCGCCCACCTTGTAGGATCTTTCGTGGACCTTTTTGTTGAAGGCCCCAGAGATGCGAGCTTGGTAAAGCTCAATCCTTTGTTGTACGAGCAGGCACTTTTCATCCAACGCTTCTAGCTCTTGTAACCGTCTACACTGATTGTCTTAGACGGTTAATTGATTAGTGATCATGTTAACAGACAACATCTTCTCAAGGACTTGACCCATGCTGGTATCGGAGTCCAAAGTTGAGGAGTCAGAAGAATGTGAGTGCCTCATGACTTCTTCTTCTGAATCTTCTGAGGTGGTCGTAGGTGTAACATACCCCAGCCCTCGACAAGTACGTTAGTAATAGTTTTCAGCTTTTTTTTAGAGTTTGAATCCGTATGGGAAGACGCCGACCTTTGCCATAATTGAGTCCCTTGTTGCTATTCAGGTCGTAGCCCATCTTCTGGATAAGGTTCTTGGCCTGCACCGTGTAACGGTAGAACTGTATTTTGTCGCTGTCGAGATCTGGGTCTTCAGGAGATATTCGCTGTGGACGCTCCAATCGACCAAATATGATGGGTTCCTCTTCTTTTTTTCTAGCTGGAACTACGAAGTAGGCACCTCGGGCAGGGACAACCCGGCTCACATGGTTGGCAGTTGTCACTTGCGTCTATAGTTTATATAGAGAATTGTCTTGGAAATAGTGTTTCAGCACGCACCAGAGTAGTTCGATGACGACTTTCTATTGATGAACTAGGATATCTTGTCTCGAGGGATTACGTCATCGAAAGAGTGGGCCTCTGCATCGGCGTAGACGTAATCTTCTAGCTCTTCATCAGTGAGGGTTAGGGCTGTCGTCGGAGGAGGAGGAGGACGCCTCCCTTTCAGCTTGACCCTCAATGGAATGGTGGTCGGATGCTCCTGCGCCTTCTTGGTCGGCCTTGGGGACCTTCGGGTTAACTTTATTCGTATAGGCTCCTGACCATCTCCTATCGTCACTGGAGACGAAGGTGGGGCTTTGCCCCGAAGCTTAACAACAAGAGGCGCTGACACCTTGGGAGGCCTCCCTTTCAGTCGAACCTTTAAAGGTTCTTCGGCCACTGTTGAACTTTCTAAAGTTGTCTCTGTCTCGTCATCAGCATCATTGCTGTCGTCATCCCAGGGGACTGACTTGTACAAATCAGCATATGTTCAGTAGGCTTCAAGTCCTCGGAATAGATCAATATCAGCGAACTCTGTTTTGATAATCCCGTCCCTGGCCACATATTTCATACACTGATGTAGGATGGAAGGGACAATCATGTACTCATGGATCTATGGTCGCCCCAGCAGCATGTTATAATTTATGTCTGCATCAATGATATAGCAAGTCTCTTCAATATGTAGGTCGCCGATCTAACATTCCAGGCAAATTTTGCCCAAGGGCTCGCTCTTTTCCACGTTGAAGCAATTGAATGTTATGTTCGAGGTTGTCAACCGATGCATCGGAACCCTTAAAGTTTGAAGCAGGCTTCTTAGGATAATGCTCAAAGAGGAACCTGGGTCGATGTGGATGCAATCGACCTTAATGGCACCAACATACCCTGTATAGTACAGGGGGCGGTTGTGCCGGTTATTCTTTAACAAAATGTCTTGGTGAGTAAAAGTGATACTGGGAATCACTTTGACCACGCTGTGGCAATGTGGGCAAGCTGCAGGATCCACTTTCGGTGATTGAACCTGGGTGAGGAAGGACTCGGCGTTCTGTAAAGCCTCATTGAGCTCTTATCGGGTCTCTTTAGAGACGCGAAGGAGCCCGAAAAGTGACAATATAGCTGGAGTATTAGCCAGCTGCACTAGAATATCGAAGTTGTAGGGCTTGATAGGCCCGATTGTCGAATCCTTTCTGATAGGTTTGTCGAAGCGAACCTCCTTCTGTTTCTGCTTGTCCACGGTAGAAGACCGGGTTGGACCCGCCTCTAGTGCCTCAGGGATCTGAGGTGGACCTGCTCCTGATATATTTGGGACAAAGGTAGTATTTGGTGGCGACTCCTCCTATTCTGGTGCCTGGATCTCCTCTTGCCTCAGCACCGAACGGGTGGTCACCAAAGCATCGTCGGTCGACGTCGAGACCATGCGGCATGCCTTGCTTTTCTTTCCTTTGGCATAAAGGGTCGTAGACGTTATAATGTCGAGAACCAAATCAGGATGTATCCATATGACTTCGCCTTAAGGCATGGAGAACATGATGAGCCCTTGAGCATTATCCCATGCTGGCAAAAGGTTGACTACCTCCATCATCGCCTTTGGAATAGGGTTGACGCCATCTTGTACCTCTATGGTTGGAAAACTCCCGAATTGGAGAGTAACCATGTTGGTTGTGACAGTTTTTTCCTCGTAATCTAACGATATCATGTTGGCGTTAATGAGGCACTAAATTTGCCCTATTAACACATAGTAGTTCCGTCTTGAGTGATGGACGTACTGGTGATAATGGCAGTACTTGGGATAGTCTACCGTTTCTACTTCATCAGGATGTCTGGGTGGCGAGATGGACAGTTTGCCACTCTTCTGAAGCATCTCGAAGAGCTCCAGCGTATCCTCGTCGTTGAAGGAGTAAGTCTTCCTCGTCCTCTACGCTTTCGCAAACTTGGGGTTCGCAGCTGCTAAACCTTTGGAGATATTGACAGTCATGGCTTGCTTGTCTTTTTTCGTCTTTAGGGTTGTTGTTGTACGAGCGTCTCCCCTAGTCATCGGGCACAGAAAAGTGTAGCCCCAAGAGCTGCGTGTGCTGAGCTTTCTTTTGTGCAGCATCCCCCTCTGTAATGAAAGGCGTCCACTCCATGCAGGGAGCACTATGCCACAATTTTATAGCGGGCAGCATGTTCTTGTAGCAGGAGTCCATAAACATGGACTCGGTCATGCCGGATGGTAATATGAGGGCTGCCTGGCGGAATCGCTCGATGTATGTGCGGACAGGCTCTTTCTCCCTCTGAACAATTTTTATGATGGTCGACATGGTCAAATACGTGCCTCCTTCGTAGAATCGATCCATGAACCGAGTCTTCAGGTCTTCAAATAACGAGATGCAATCGTCCGAAAGACTGCAGAACCACTCATAGGCTACCCCTTGCAGGGATTCTATGAATATATTGGACAGGAGGGCGTCATCCTTTGGCAGGTGCCCCGTTTCTGAGGCAAAGTACCTCAAGTATTTTCGGGGAGACCATTTTCCTTCATAAGGTGTAAGCGTCTGCGGATTGTATTTGGGATGATAGTTGACGTTGTCCCACTCGGCAGGGTATGGCTGTAGGATTCCCATCTTCCGAAGCGTTGCTTGCTTCTCCTTGGAATCATGACGAGCATACAGCTCCTTGATGGCCTATTGTATCTCGACCAGCACTACGGAGCCTGTAGCCAATGGAGTAGACGAGGATGGTCCTGCCTGATTGGGAGTAGACAACCTGCTGGATTCATCATTAATTGGCGGATCACGTGCAGGTGTAGAGGTTGCAGGGGCCATGCTACTCTTGAGGTCGATTATGACCGAAGACAGGGACTTCATGGTGTCCGTCAGTGTATCTAACTTCGTCTTGAGGACTTTGATACGTCTAAGAGCTTCGTTATTGTCTTCCTCATTGTCATCGGCCATGAAGACAGACCGAGTATGAGGGTGACTCGAGGGAGCCTTAGATCCTTCACTTTCTGGCTCAGACACCTGAGTCTCGCTGCCCTGAGGATATACCGTAAGATTGTAATCATCTTCAGACTCAGTATGGTTGCTACCCCCGGTTTGGTGACTGGTTGCGCCAATGGAGACATCCGTGTCGTATTGTGCCTCGTCAGATTGGAATACAAGCTTCTTGTGCGTAGTAGGAGGCTGGCTACCCCCAGTTTCTGACAAGGCATCTAATGCAGATTTAGAACGAGTGCCTTGGAACACACTTGCATTGGGTACCTTAGCTTTGCTATTCTCTGACCTCCTCTTTGGTTTAGCAACCGATATGGAAGGATTCTGGGAGGGCTCCTTGAAAGCTCTGAAACCCTACGCTGTGTAGCATGTGGCGATGTGGGGCTCGTCTTTACTATGTCTCACTGACCCTCTGTTAGGCCTCTGGTATGGAGTCGGCGTGGAGTAGAGTCTCTGGAAGACGGAGCGCCTGCTTGGCGATGGCGCAGCCGTTTGCTGACAACGGCAGTTGATGGTAATCTGGGTACAATAATGCCTTGATTTAGGTATGTCTTGTGCCACAGATTCTTCTTTCGCTTGGGAGAGGGTTGGATCTTCTATCGTAGCACCCCCATTGTACATGCATGGAAGTTGCATATAAGCATGATCAGTGCGGGTCTGGCGAGGTAGCCTTCTGTCGCTCCTGCAGGAACGCTGCTCGCATAGCTCCCTCTCCGTGGGACGTACCCCCTTGCTTAGCTTACGCACAGGACTACCCTAGTGGGAGGGAGAATTGACTGGTTCAAGCATCGGAGAGCAGAAGCCAATTTTGTATAGCTTTCCGTTGGCTGTGCGTGTTACTGTCAACAAGGGCCTCTGGTCTACTGCTGGTGTCGCATGTTTATTGTATGAAGCGTAAGCCACCTGGAATCTCTTCCTACTACCCCCAGCAAGTGAGTTGTATTCAGAGTCCGACGAAGGTTTACCTGAAGAAAAAGCAATTCTATCGGAGACAGATCTCTTTACCGGCAATACTCCCATCGTGAGGGGTTGGACCGATGTGCGCTTCCTTCGGCATCGTTCCTTCGTCAGACCAACCATGGAACCACCATCTTCTTCGCCCTACTTTCCTGGGACGGGAATAGGGCGAGGGCATAAGGCTGTAGCAGCCGGGATCTTCTTTGTGGCCTTGATGTTGAGGGGGTCATAAGACGTAGTTTCTTCCATCGTGCTGCTGGCTACAGCCGCCTTAGGCCTCCAGATACGTCGAGTTTTCTTCGGTTGTTTGAACCGCTTCAAAGCCTTTGACTTTTCATCAGAGAGGAGATCTTCAAAAGCCTGCTGGTCGAAGCATACGACCAGCATGTCTTGAGAAGCTCCCAGCAAGTTGTCATCAGATTGTGTCACCGCCTTCTTTTTGGACGAGAAGGTAGTCCCCAGCAGAGTCGCCATTTTGTTCGACGTAACAAAAAGTTGAACAAACTTTTTGCTTTATTGAACGTATAAGGTATCTGTGTACAAAAAAGGAAGTCCTAAACAAGATATTCTAAGTATAGGGAGAAGAGATTTCTGGAAAAGTGTGACGATGGAGATCGAGCACTGCAGCGGCTCTTTTACTCCGTTGATGTTCTAACGACGAATCAACCTTGCTATGGCTCTCTGGCGCCTTTGATGGGACTCTGGGGTCACCAATCAAGAGGCCGTCTAGATGAGAAGATCCCTCGAAGATGGTTGGTTGGTTGGTTGGTTCTTTAGTTGATAGGTGGATGAGGGTGGTCGACTCTTCGTAGATGGAGATCGCTGCTCCTTTGAAGATTGTCGATTGTCAATGTTCCCTCTGTCGATGGATGCTTTGGTGGAAGAAGAACTCCTTCTATTTATAGAGAACCGAGCATATATACGATGTGCATTAGGGTTCCTGAGATATGAAAGAATCTGTCGTCATTGCACGGTACGGGCTTCTGCGACGCTGTCACATGGCGGACATCGAGATTCCCCTCAAACAAGATCTCTGGTGGTTATAAACATAACGGAAGGAGGTGACATGTGGCACGTGACGATTTGCTTGTTCGGATACAACCGACTAAATCTTGGGATTTTATCTTAGATTTGGAGTCTAATTGATCCTCATCTAAGATTTAAATCAATCTGATATGATATCAATCCTGATTTAATCCCAATCTTCTCTGCAAGAGGCGGTTTAAACAAACCAATTGGGGTGGACCCATGATTCCTGCGCCTCTGGTGAGGACTAAGTCCTACTGTGCTTCTGGGGCGATGAGTAGACCATGCTTCTGGAGACGACGGAACCTCTGTGCTTTCAGTCTACGAGAGGACTTGGCTTCGAAAGACGACGAGACTTCTGCGCGTATATAGCAACTTACGAAGCTGTGTTTCGGGCTACCAGAGTCACTGTGCTGTAGGCGTCAAGTAGGCTTGTGCTTCAGGTTAGCGAGGTTACTGTGCTTTTGGAGCGACCGATTGACTTGCATTGGTTGCGAAAGGAGTTCCCAAGTCTTTTGTAGAGAAGTGACTTAAGCTTCTGATCCGAAGCAGATGACTGTGCCGTAGGAATAGAGATGGTGTGAGCATATCACCATTATGTGTCTCATACGGAAGCAGGTAAGTAGCTGCACCTCTGAACAGTGAAGGCGTTGCCTACGAAGGGAAAGGTATGACACCCTTGTGCGTCTGAGATTAGTGCAGGCAGGTGGTTGTGCCTCTGGAGTGCAGACACTGGCTTCTGGAATAGAAGAAGGGGAGGGAGCCTACCACTATCTTGTTTCTGAGGTTGACGCAGGCAGGTAGTAGCGCCTCCGACCTGAAGGCTCCGGCTTCTTCAAGTGCTGAGTTACTGATATACTTCTGAGAGGCTGCGCCCACAAGAATATCAGAACATGCTTCGGTAGAGGTCAATCCTCCAGCATGTGTATCGAGAAGAAGGAAGGCTGCGCTTCAATGAAGACTGCATCCCTTGTAGATCCCTCTAGGCTTCTGTCGAATCTGTAGTAGATCCTTTGTAGAAGAACAGAATTAGTCCCTCATATATGGTCTTGATGTGTCTGTACTAGACTTTGGTAGACATGACAATAAAGGGACTTCTCTCCATATCTTATGTTTTGTCTTTTTAGCACTGAGCCTGAGTCTTTTACAACTTCTGTGCTTTGGCGAAAGGATGTCTTTAGCTAAGATTTTTCATACTGCTACAGTGAGTATGCTTGAATTATGTCTGAATTAACGTTTGGTAATACAGATGCTAAGTCCCAAGAATTGGGCGGTGAGTACATTAAGTTTTGGGTGAAAGACGTATGGTATCTAAGATATGGGAAAGGGCTTGGGTAATCACATTCTATTATCCTATCGCTGATGTATAATGTTGATTACACTAAGACCCTGGATTAGACAAGATGGCAAGATGGCAATAGGAATGAGAATGATGGCTTATTGAGAATGATGGCTTATTTACTTAGTTTTTCTTATCATGCATTATATGTTTCTTCATAGATAAGTTACATATACTTGCATGGTCATGGACAACTTGTGTACAAGGTAGTTCCTTGAATGGTAATCTGAGGCCACGGACCTGGTTCATCCTAGGAGGAACAAGGATTGGTGCCGATGTACGGGCATCGGTATACGAGACCTTCACTTGAATGGGCATCGGTATACGAGACCTTCATTATACCAGTAAGACGGTCCAAGATAGCGTATCGCCAGTGACCTTCATATAGATAGGTCTAGTGCTAATGATATCTTATGCAGAAAGAGTAAGTTATTACTCAATTACATGGAAGGATGTCGACTGTTGGTAAGGATCTCCTGAACGGTTACAAACATATTAAATTATGATATTGTTCCTAATAATGTCTTATGTAGGCAGAGTAAGTATTATAAATATACAGGGATGGCTATATGACCGTGGGTAAGAAATCACCATAAAGGGTGATAACATATGTTTTACATTATGTCGTCTATGAGATTTGTATGCTTTACTTCATGTTGGTTATAAACAATGAAATTGACCCTATGGCGACAAGAAAGACCACTTTTAATAATATTCTATAACATGATTACTTAGTTTTGTCTTCAGAGGTGGGTTGGGCCAGCACCATTCATCGGTACATAGATGTTGTACTAACCCACGTTTGTGGGCATCTTTACAGGTGCTTGTGCATAGGGGAAATCGTTTGATCAGTGCTTGGCATAGATGAATCGGATAGGTGTAGAAGCTCTTCTTACAAGAAGATGTCTTTTGCTATACGGGACATAATATATGGAATAGTATAATTCAGATGTACCAGTGAGACTGTAGCCAAATCGGCAAATTCATTGTAAGAAAAGTCGGTATATTCAGTTGTAGCCTAAATGGCAAGTATATATATTCAGTTGGCTATTCAAAAGTCTTCTAATCTGTTGTAAACTCCATATTCCACTATAAGTCTTGTAATCCATTACAATTATCAATAAAGGGATACATTTCTTCATATCTTGTTGTGACTTCAATTTATCTGCTTGGTTTTGATGCACTTTCGTTGTTTTTTAAGAAATACCAGAAAATGTAATGGTTTGCCTTGTACAAGTGCAATCTAGACTTGTACGGCATCACGCCCAGTAGCTAGTTTTTTATCCTCCGGGATCGGGGCGTGACATAATGGTATGAGAGCACGGCTTTACATTCTTGGATTCTTATTTCGATCCCTTGTTTAAAAATCCGTTGATTCTCCTGACTGCTTACTGGGTGTTCCATACAATAAGTCTAAATATATGGGCTATGGTTTTTTTGTTGCAATGAATTCTTAATGATACCAAAACAAATAACAATGATGCGATGCGATAATAAGTTGGTAATGTGTGCTTGATGTCTTAAGTGTGGGATTCATAGAAGTCGATTGTTATGTGGCAATCGGCAGTGGGTGATGGCATGGTATGTTGGAACAGAATGTGCATGGTTTCAGTGAATGGGAATCAAAAGAATTTTGTTGGTACTTATGGTCAGCAGCGCTACTGCGGGATTGTCACGACCCGCTCCCGAATAATCGGATACGAGTCGGACACGCCCAGCCTATGTTGGAAGATGCAACGCAGTAAACTGTACAAGTCTAAAGAAAACTCAAAGTCACCAAATAATATAAAACATCACAGCATCTATAACGTCCCGGAACAGATCACCACAATCCACTAAGTCATTTTTAAAACAAGATCATCCAGAGACAAATCCGATAACAGGAATAAAATACAACTCATAATACAATAATCCAAAGTAAACTCTAACAACCTAAACAAAGAAACCAAACTATAGCTTCTAAGTTCTGAGTCGTGGCTCCATCCTGCTCAGCTACTATCCCGGGCTTTGGCCTATAAAGGTGAACAAGGTCCTCAAGTATACCTGCAACATATCTAGTTAGGAGAAGAGCAAAGTATAATTCTAGGTAATAAACAAGAACATCATGATATAGAAATGAGTACAAGAGAACATTACGATGTAAAGTACTGGAAGTAAAGAACATGAAAGTACATGAATGTAAATACAGGAAGTACAGGAAATAAAGTACATAAAGTAAATCCTGAACATGAAGTATAAGAACCTGACATGTGCACAATATTTAAAATACAACTAGAATATGTGACCGACTGGGGTAAGTACAGGAATAAGTACAGGAGTACATGAATATCGGTACGGCTTAGAGTCCCACGTGCACGATGTGAGACCTAAGCTATCAAACTGAATTTTTGTTTCGGGTTTGGTCACATATCTAGTGTATTTCCCCTCCCCAAATACAAGCAAATACAGGAACAAAAAAGTACAAGAGTACATGATATATCGTGTAAACCCCCAAAATTTTAGTTATAACATTTATTTTACTTAATATATTTTACTTTTCATTATTGGACTTGAAATTTTAGATTCTTGTAAATATTTTTGTAGCAAGTTAAACGGTACATTAAAAACATACATAGATAAATTTGTAAAGTTTATGTACTAAATATTTCAGACAATTTAGTATTATATTTGACATGGGTTAGGAAATTTTATTATTTTATTATTTTATAGTATTTTATTAGTTAATAAAGGCTTGTAATTAAAACTAATAATTTGCTATTAATAATAGTTGTAGATAATTTTTACATTTTATGTAGCTGGTGAATTGTTCATCAAATGACTTAGAATTATTTTTAGGAATTTTAGAAAATTTTATAAATTTTTTGAGATTTTTAGAGAATATATATATATATATATACGTCTTGGGGGCCGGGATCGCCATGCTACGGCGGACATCCCCCCACCCCCCACCCATATCTCCTCCGGTGTCGAGCGAGCGGCGCTCCCAACGGCCCCAGCCGCGCGCCGGACAGATCCTTCCTCCCAGCAGCATGGTCCCAAGACCAACTGGCCTTGGTTGGCATCTCGGCCACCGGAGTCGCCCCAAAGCACCGATGGCCGCCAACGGCCTTCACGCCGTCCTTCGCCCTCGCCATCACCAGCTGCATCCCCCCTCGGGCCGCTCCGCTCAGGGCTCCCGGAGGAGCGCAGCCCATCCCTTCCCCCTCAGCCGCGCTCTCCCTCTCCGGTGGCCCCCGCCAGAGCCGGTATTAGGCGGCCAGTCCTTCGCAGCTCCCAGTATTGCCTCGGTATCTGAGTATCCACATCCGCGGAGTGTGAATTTGAAATCGTCGAATTCGAACTTCCCGCTCGCTTGTGTGCACCCTCCTTCTTCCGGGAACCATGCGCTCGGCTACCTCCATGGTGCATATGCACCAGCTTCTCTAGCGCAGGCATATGCGCCCCCCTATCTATGGAGTCACATGCGTCCGGATCTTGCGGGCTCGTGCCCTTTCGCCCGGCTCTTCGTGCCTCCCACCGGCGGGCGCATGCGCCCCCACCCTGTAAATCCCCTAAATTTTTACTACAATTTTTATTTACTTATAAATATGGTATCGATTTTTTTATTTTTGTATTTGTACGCCGCAAGCGAATTTGCGAGATGTATATATATTTTTATACCCAAATATTTTATGTATTTTATGTATTTTTGATTTAATGCGTCGCATTGGAATTTTTAAAACTTATTTTACATCATAAAAGGTTATAAATAATAATTTAGAAAATTATTGTTGTATATATTATTTTTGTGTGAGCGACATAAAATTTATTTCGGGTTATAATTATTACAAAACAAATTTTCAAATAATTAAATATTTCTCATAATTTCGAAATTAATTATTATTATATTTTAATATTTATGAAAAAGATATTTTAAAATTTTGTTTTATTTAATATTTGAATTATTTTGATAATTTAAATTTGGAAAAGATTTTATTTTAAATAGACATTAAATTAACGGAAGTTTATCTAGATTGATTTGGATTTGATTGATTAATTTCTAAATCGATTTAAATAAAAAGATGGAATTATCAATCGGGGTTTAAAATATTACAAATCCTTATCCAACTGGGAATTCCCACCTCCTATATAAGGAGAGGTACTCATCCATAAATTTCTACCGTCCATAAACGTGCACCGTGTCCGTGCCGTGCCCATGCCTCTTTCCTCCACTATATTTCGATATTACATATACAAATATCATCCATGTCCGACAACTCCGGACGCCGACCTGTCCCGTGTCTCGTAGGACATAATTACGACACAACAGCCTTTAACTCCAGCCTAACCACCCCGTTGCTTGGTCGAACGCCACAGTGCTGCTCCCTGTCGCCATCCCCTGACCACCGCAGTCACCTCCCCTCCCGTCAACTCTGTGCCGCAAAACAACTAGCCATGTGTCCCGGCCAACTCCCATCTATCCCCACTGTCATCACCACCACAACCACCATCGCCAACACCATTAGCACCACCGCCCAAGACAACCTCCGCCACCATCACCATGGCCACTTCTACCTCCTCCGCAGCGGCCATCGCCGTCGTCTCTCACGGCCACCACCATCGACTCCCCAAAAAACACCAATAAATAAAAACCCTAAGTCGCTACCGCGATGCTTACCTCCGCTGATGCCGTAAGCTCGCGTCTCCCTTCGTTCAGCACCGAGACCAAAAGGCGCTCAGCCCCACCGTCGAACTCTCGCCAACGCACGTGTCTAGATCTCGCTACCGGCCGCTGAGGCTCAGATCCGTTGTGCCCGACCCCTTGGCACACCGTCCAGCCCTCCTCACATCCGCATCTGCTCGCCACAAAACCCTGTCGGCCTTCACGACCGGAGCACAGCCCCACTCCGGTGCGGCCATCTTCTTTCGCCCCGAGCACGAATGCACAGCACACCGTGCCAGTGCCTCCACTGGCTGAACCCTCTCTCGTCCTCCAGTACACAAGGATGGGTCTCACCTCCGCACCGCTGAGCAAGGAGCCTCGGTGAGCCCATCCGCCCTCTCGCTCCTCTCTCCCTCTAAATCACTTTCCCCAATTAAAGAGCAGCTACTGCTGCTCTGATATTTGTATATTTTATTTCTGTTATTATTATTATTATTATTATTATTATTATTATTAGTAGGGGTAGTACTAATTAGAGTTTCTACTATATATTTTAATTGGTGTTTTTTTTATTTAACAGTTATTTGAAATAAAATTTTAAAATTAAATATTGATATCTTTATATTGTTGTAATATTAGTATCCTTTTATTTATACTAATTATTTATTAATATAGTAGAAATTTTTTGATGACAAAATATTATGGGCTATGATATACTGTTGTAAAATTTTCTATAAATTTTGACAAAAGACTAGATTTTAAGGAAATAATGTATATATATATATATATATATATATATATATATATATATATATATATATATATATATATATATACGTATCTAGATTTTTTTGTACCTTTGTAAAAATATTTTTCTAATATAGTCTCTATCAAACCTACAAACATAGAGTATTTATGGCCTAAAATGATTTCTGTATTTTTTTCAAGTATTTAACATAAAATTATATACATTTTACTAATAAAAAGTACTTACCAAATTTATATAATGATTCTCTGGTGTACCCCAATATTTACCAAAGTATTTTTTAGGCTAATAAAAAATTAGTTTCAAATATTTTCTACAAGTATGAGTATTTTCTCCCTGAAATCCCGTTGACTATCAAAATTGATCGTGCTTAATCGTGACTAATCCTTACTTTTTACTCACAACTTTAGACCTTTGCCCGTCGACCATGGCTATTGGACACATCAAAACTTGTTGGATCCTCGTACCACACCAGGCGTAACACCAGGCGTAACAACAGGCAAGATACCTTGCCATAATTTACTGTTTATAATTAGTCTGTATTTTATTTATTGCATATCACTGTGTATTTATTTTTAGTTCTTTTAGCTGTACCATTATTACAGTTCCTGATCAAGTACCTGCTAGGTGATATTAGCTATACTTGTTATTATTCTTTGATTGCATATGGACTTTGAGATAAAAGACTACCGGTTGTAGTATATTGTATATACCTCGACACAGTTGTACCACGAGTATGTGTGAGATGAGTAGCATGTAGAGGTCTTCGCGTGTTGGCTGATCACCCGTGCGCATGCGTTAGGGCTAACTGCTAATAGAGGCATGTTAGGAGACTTAGCAGTTTGTAGAGGTACATGATTACGGATGTGACTTGATAGGTATATTGGATGTGGAGAACAATACTTGACGTATGGGCTTCTTTGCACTTTCCTGCTTACCTGTGCACTCCTCCGGTGATGCAGGCTCCAGGTGCCCTCTGACGTTTCCTATAGCGTTATGGACGTACTCCCTTGCACATGTTGCCCTCTGACGATCTTCGTACGTTACGGACGTAGGCCCCTGGTGCCCTGTATGGGGACTATGCCGATCCTATTTACAGCAAGGGCTCATATATCGAAAGGATTGTTTCTCAACTGCATGTTCACTTTAGTATGGTTAGGTTACCTTATTAATGTCATGTCACTTACTTTTATTTATGGCATATTTTATATTTATTATTTATATGGCAGGTTGTTTATTGTATCTTGTTACGTCCCTCTAAGGACCTGGTGAATTCTCCAGGTGTGCGTTTGTGGTTTTTGCAGGTGCACTCTCTATGGCCATGTTTTTCTCTTTTCTTTTGAGGGATTGCACTTGGATCGCCTTCGCATCGCTCGACAAAATTCTTTTATCGTGTATTTCTCTCTTTCTAGTTGGTAGTGGATTTGTCTCCGCCCAACAACTTGTAAATGACAATTCATAAGTTATTATAAATTCTTTTTTCTTCATAGGTGGATGAGATTAGTGTCATGGTTTACTACATTTTACAACTTATATATACATACGATGGTCCATATACTTCGTATGTGTACAGCTGGCATGGATACGTACTTAGTCCTAATTATTTTGGGACTGGGACGTTATATATTTTTGTGGTGGCCTATGCAGGTCGAGTTTATCACTTCGGTTATGCGACTGTACCGATGTGAACCTGCATAGAGGAATAGAGTTTAGGATCTCATCCACAAGCTTGACCTCCTTTCATGTTTCAAGTTTCGAACTCTCGTTACCATCCTTGAATTGCATCCTGCTTGAACTCTTTCTACCGTAAATTCTTATTTTCATGCTTAGTAACAGTTAGGAAAATGACTACACTATTATATGTTCATAGGTCAAACCCATGGCTAGAAAGATTATATTGACAATTAGTATGCATTGGGGTCTTATTTGAGTTATAAAGACATTTTCCTAAAAGTATGATCTTAAGGATTAGCTAATTCCAAGTTGGGTAGTAGCACATTACCGCCTTCAAATGATAGTTGGAATTTTATTTTGATATTACAAGGTGGTATACACAAAGGGATAGCTAGATCGAGAAAACAAATTGATTTGATTTTTGAAGGTCTTTGAAAATATTTATGAATTATTGAGTTATAGCTATACATATTTGGATGGATATAAATTTGATTTGAAAAGGATCTTAAATTTTTAAATTTTGAAGTAGGATTTACGATTGACCAAACTTTGAGGACGATTGATAAATTTTGGTAATATCTTTTCTTGAATTAAATTATGTCATATGATCTATGAATTATAAAGTTATTTTGATATTTAGGTTTCAAGTTTAAAGCCTTGATTAGGGGGAAAAAAGAAAGAGATTTGACGACTGATAGGATTATTTAAATTTTGATTTTTATTATAAGATTGGGAAAGGTTATTAATGATATGATGAAAGGTTATTTTTGATTGATTAAAGGTATTTACATTTCAAGTCATGATTAAGTTGGACGGCTTAGAAGGAATATAAATTATGGTAGAAATTTTTGAGAAACTTTTTGAGGAAGTTCGAGTTTAAAATTATAATGGAAGGCAATCAAGATATCCCTAATAAGATATGAGTATAGCACGCTAGTTGCCATATCACTCATGACCATGATAGTGGTATATACTCAAGTGTAGTTAGTCATCGACCAAACCGATGAATATATCTTTGACTTACTCGACCTTCCCTCAAATCTAGATCTTTTATCGTGACCATCTAATTGTTTGAAACTTAGAAATGATTAGAATCATTCCCTTGACCTTACCCTTATCTATGAGACTATTTTCTCTCTAGAAACTGTGTCCCTAACTTATTTTACCTTGATCTCCGAGATTTCCTAAATTATCATTACTTCGTGCTTTAACCTTTTATTTTGTGCATTAATTAGTACCTTATGAAAACCCACTTTCTATTTTGATCATTTGGTGTTCCCTATCGTGACTTTGATATTTGGAGCACATCACTAGACTTTTCTATCCAACAAATTCCATATACAAGATCTAGACAAGCCCACCTTCATGTAGGTATATCATGTCCCACTAAAACATGTCTCCTTGTACTCTATTTTTATGATGCGACTTTTTGGTCAAAATGACTAGATATAAACCCTACCATGATAACATTGTCCTTTCTGACTCCAGATAGGGACTCAACTATGACTCAATCTTTCGACCCAATACATGATTGTGATCTACTTAATTCCTTAAATGCTTAATCTTGTGTTTTATCTTGATCGCTTAACCATTGTCCATTATTTTTCATTTACTTGGACACATAACATCTTTTGCAACCCTTACTTCTCTCCCTTCCAATTAAGTTACTTCGCTCATATTCACTATGTTTCCTCCGTGGTTATGCAACCATGTTCTTTGTGTGAATTCCTTATGCGAATATGAAATTTGAACACGACACCTTTCTGTTATAAAAGAACCAGATTAGAAAACCCCATAGAAGAGATTAACGACATAATCCTAAGGTGAGGAATGCGATATAGTATTTTTGATCAAATAATATGATCAAGGGTAAATAGACTTCTCGTCTAACAAAGAGGGTATTGAGGTAATCAAATATTGAGTGTAGAACTTCTAAAGATTTGGTGGTTTAAGAACCAAGTTTATGGATGCAAATTTTTGATAAAGACAATGTTGACGTTGCCTTCGATAACATATAGTGTTATGATGATATTAGTTTTCAAGGATAACCAATTGTTGAAGAAAGAAACCTTTACATTTTTGATGCTTGGAGAATTAAGTTCTACGATGATTATGAATATGAAGTTAAGATGAGTTTCATTTTTACCATCAAAAAGATGAGATTGTTGAATTCAAATTTTCGAGAGAGACTAATAAATATTTTAGGAAATTTTCAATTATGATTATAGAAGATTGATTTATGAAGATATACAGTTAGTTTTCGAGATTTATCGAACATTGAAGACGAACATTTATTTTGGTACCTATGGATGCATTGTACAATGACCAATAAATACAAATTTGTAGTAAGAAGATTTTAACTTTTACTTGAGCCAAATTGGATGAAGGTTTTGGAATTTTAATTTTAGAGAAAATTATAACTTGGGTAGATATATATAAGTGAGCTAGTATAATGGAGATTATGGAATTCAAAATTTAAGACTATTTGAAATTCTATGACGAGATAGAGGAAGTTAGAGTACATTTATAATCATATTTATTTTTGTTAAATTTTTAAGGGGACGTGGAACAAAAGTAATTTTTGGAAAGAAAATTTTATGATAAGAGAGATTACATGAATATTAATGATATCAAAGGATTAAGTTTATTACCTACTTATGAGGTTGCCCTTTTATAAGGTTAATGTTAGGGTTGATCGAGCTTAGTCATTGATTGGTTGTCATATACATGATCGTAATCTAAACTGAAACCATCGAATTTTTCTGTTCTAGTCGATCAAATGACATATTGCCATTGAAAATATGGTATCGATTTTTTTGTTTTTGTATTTATACGTCGCAAGCGAATTTGCGAGATGTATATATATTTTTATACCCAAATGTTTTATGTATTTTTGACTTAATGCGTCGCATTGGAATTTTCAAAACTTATTTTACATCATAAAAGGTCATAAATAATAATTTAGAAAATTATTGTTGTATATATTATTTTTGTGGAAGCGACATAAAATTTATTTCGGGTTATAATTATTACAAAACAATTTTTCAAATAATTAAATATTTATCATGATTTCGAAATTAATTATTATGAAAAAGATATTTTAAAATTTTGTTTTATTTAATATTTGAATTATTTTGATAATTTAAATTTGAAAAAGATTTTATTTTAAATAGACATTAAATTAAAGGAAGTTTATCTAGATTGATTTGGATTTGATTGATTAATTTCTAAATTGATTTAAATAAAAAGATGGAATTATCCATCGGGGTTTAAATCATTACAAAATCCTTATCCAACTAGGAAATCCTACCTCCTATATAAGGAGAGGTACTCATCCATAAATTTCTACCATCCACAAACGTGCATCGTATCCGTGCCGTGCCCATGCCTCTTTCCTCCACTATATTTGGGTATTACATATACAAATATCATCCATGTCCGACAACTCCAGACTCCGACCTGTCCCATGTCTCGTAGGACACGATTACGACACACCAGCCTTCCACACCAGCCTAACCACCCCATTGCTTGGTCGAATGCCACAGTGCTGCTCCCTGTCGCCGTCCCATGACCACCGCAGTCATCTCCCCTCCCGTCAACTTTGTGCCGCAAAACAACTAGCTATGTATCCCGGCCAACTCCCGTCCATCACCACTGTCATCACCACTACAACCACCATCGCCAACACCATTAGCACCACCACCCGAAACAACCTCCGCCACCATCACCATGGCCACTTCCACCTCCTCCGCAGCGGCCATCGTCGCCGTCTCTCACGGCCACCACCACCGACTCCCCAAAAAACACCAATAAATAAAACCCTAAGCCACTACCGCGATGCTTACCTCCGCCGACGCCGTAAGCTCGCGTCTCCCTTCGTTCAGCGCCGAGACCAAAAGGCGCTCGGCCCCACCGTCGAACTCCGGCCAACACACGCGTCTAGATCTTGCCACCGACAGCCGAGGCTCAAATTCGTCGTGCCCGACCCCTTGGCGCGCCTTCCAGCCCTCCTTACATCCGCCTCTGCTCACCATAGAACCCTGTCGGCCTCCGCGGCCGGAGCACCGCCCCACTCCGATGAGGTCATCATCTTTCGCCCCTCGGCCCCGAGCACGGATGCACAGCACACCGCGCCAGCACCTCCACTGGTCGAACCCTCTCTCGTCCTCCAGCACACAAGGATGGGTCTCACCTCCGTGTCGCCGAGCAAGGAGCCCCGGTGAGCCCATCCGCCCTCTCGCTCATCTCTCCCTCTAAATCTCTTTCCCCAATTAAAGAGCAGCTACTGCTGCTCTGATATTTGTATATTTTATTTCTAATTTTTATTATTATTATTAGTAGTAGTAGTAGTAGTAGGGGTAGTACAAATTAGAGTTACTACTATATATTTTAATTGGTGTTTTTTTTTATTTAACAGTTATTTGAAATAAAATTTTAAAACTAAATATTTATATCTTTACCTTTTTGTAATATTAGTATCCTTCTATTTATACTAATTATTTATTAATATAGTAGAAAAATTTTGATGACAAAATATTATGGGCTATGATATACTGTTGTAAAATTTTCAATAAATTTTGACAAAAGACTAGATTTTAAGGAAAGAATGTATATATATAGTTATCTAGATTTTTTGTACCTATGCAAAAATATTTTTCAAATATAGTCTCTATCAAACCTATTCTTACAAACTTAGAGTATTTATGGCCTAAAAAGATATCTGTATTTTTTTCAAGTATTTAACATAAAATTATATATATATTTTACTAATAAAAAGTACATAGCAAATTTATATAATGATTCTCTGGTGTACCCCAATATTTACCAAAGTATTTTTTAGGCTAATAAAAAAATTAGATTCAAATATTTTCTACAAGTATGAGTATTTTCTCCTTGAACTCCCGTTGACTATCAAAATTGATCGTGCTTAATCGTGACTAATCCCTACTTTTTACTCGCAACTTTAGACCTTTGCCCATCAACCATGGCTATTGGACACATCAAAACTTGTTGGATCCTCGCACCACACCAGGCGTAATAATAGGCAATATACATTGCCATAATTTACTGTCTATAATTAGTCTGCATTTTATTTATTGCATATCACTGTGTATTTATTTCCAGTTCTTTTAGTTGTACCATTATTACAGTTCCTGATCTAGTGCCTGCTCAGTGATATTAGTTGTACTTGTTATTATACTTTGATTGCATATGGATTTAGAGTTAAGAGACTACCATTTGTAGTGTATTGTACATACCTCGACACAGTTATACTACGAGTATGTGTGAGATGAGTAGCATGTAGAGGTCTTTGCGTGTTGGCTGATCACCCGTGCGCTTGCGTTAGGGCTAACTGCTAATAGAGGTGTGTTAGGAGACTTAGCAGTTAGTAGAGGTACATTATCGCGGATGCGACTTGACAGGTACATTGGATGGGGAGAACAATACTTGACGTATGGGTTTCTTTGCACTTCCCTGCTTACCTGTGAGCTCCTCCGGAGACGCAGGCTCCAGGTGCCCTCTGACATTTCCCACAGCGTTATGGACGTACCCCCACGCACATGATGCCCTCTGATGATCTTCGGACGTTACGGACGTAGGCCCCTGGTGCCCTATATGGATCCTATTTACAGCCAGGGCTCATACGTCGAATGGATTGCTTCTCAACTGCATGTTCACTTTAGTACGGTTAGGTTACCTTATTAATGTCATGTCACTTACTTTTATTTGTGGCATATTTTATATTCAGTATTTATATGGCATGTTGTTTATTATATCTTGTTACGTCCCTCTGAGGACCTGGTGAATTCTTCAGGTGTGTGTTTATGGTTTTCGCAGGTGCTCTCTCTATGACCATGTTTTTCTCTTTTTTTCTGAGGGATTGCACTTGGATCACCTTCGCATCGCTCGACAAAATTCCCTTATCGTGTATTTCTCTTTTTCTAGTTGGTAGTGGATTTGTCTCCGCCCAACAACTTGTAAATAACAATTTATAAGTTATTATAAATTCTTTATTATTTATTTGTGGATGAGATTAGTGTCATGGTTTACTGCATTTTACAGATTTTGTATACATACGATGGTCCATATACTTCGTATGTGTACAGCTGGCATAGATACGTACTTAGTCCTATATATTTTGGGACAGGGGCGTTACACACCCTATGCGCCGGCGCGACCGGGACCCGGCCTCGTGCCCCAAATCACAGGATCCCTACCCGCTCTTCTCTCTCCTGATGCCGGCCATGCGCCCACGGTCCTTAGGCCGAGCACATGCGCCACTGGTCCCCGGGGATACCATGCGCCCAAGCCAGGTGCTCTTACGTACGTCCCTAGCAAGCCTCCTACCAATCCTGAGGGTCGAGATAGGCGACACTCTCTGGACGGAGGATCCCCCTCAGATCGCGGAGCAATATCCGACCCCTCCTCCTCCCTCACCACTCCCCCCCAACGGACGCTCATCGATACCATCCATCGCCCCCTCTTTCGCAGATATTTTACGGCCGGATCGGGTAGCACAGCTGCCCCACAGCGGACCGGAGATCGAACTTCCAGTCATCGAGTTCACCACACCTCCGGAAGGACAAACCATCAGAGTGCCGTTCTCCCACGAAAAAATTTCCTCATTATCCTTCTCCTTCTCGAGAACCTTTGTGCTGAAATTCTAGTCAGGATGCCCCAAACTGCCCATTGTCCAAGAAGCCATCGCAGGCTGGGGTGTTTCAGCCCCTTACAAGGTCGCACCATTGGACTCCAAACACCTTCTCCTCCACCTCTCTTCCAACCCAGAATGCTCCTTGATCTGGGCTAAGGCCACCACCAACATCGGATCCCTCAGCGTGAAGATCGCAAAATGGTCCTCCAGTTTCAACCCCAACGTCGACTCTAAGATTATCTCGATGTGGATCACCCTGCCGAATCTTCCACTAGTATGCTTCGGTCCAGCAGCGCTCCTGAGAATTGCCAATTCCTTCGGGACCCTGGTAGACATCGCAGAAGAAATACGCAATCTCTCCAAAGGCAACTACGCTAAGATTCGCGTAGAGATCGATATATCCTACGACCCCCCAATATTTATTCAGCTCAAGCTTGGAGGACAGACACACCCCCAGACGCTCGAGTACGACAACAACATAAGCTTTTGCAAGCACTGCCAGATCAGAGGCCACCTTACGAAGTATTGCTTCAAGGCCAACCCGGAGCTCAAGAAGAAAGCACCAAAAAAGACTTCATCCCAGAGGGCTATACTCATCCCCACCTCAGGCCCTATCCTTCCCCTCCCTAACTTCCACTCCCACTTCGCTGAAAGCAACAGCTCCCCCAGCCCCCGCGCCACCTCAAAGTCGAATAATGGCACAACCCCATCCAAACTATCAGGTATCTTCCTCCTTAACAGATTCGAGATCCTCAGCCCATCTCAGGCGACGGAGGACCAGTCGATCCCCCTCTCTAACAAGTCTCCGCACGATGTAGGTGATGAGCGAGCACTTAATCCGGCCGGTGTCGTCAAGGACTTTCATGGAAAGAACCTGTTGGCGCTGATTACCCACCCTGCCCTAGTTGAGCCTCACGTCGAGGCCGTGCAGCCGACAGGCATCACCCTCCTCAACAGATTCGAGATCATCAGCTCATCTCATGCAACGGATGACCAGGCATCACCCTCCTTCCAGACAAGTCACCTCTTGATGAAGGTGATGAGAACGCCGTAGCTCCTGCAGTTGTCGCCTCGGACCTCTCTGGAAAGTACCAGTTGGCGTCGATTACCCTCCCCACCCCTCTTGAATCATCTACCCCGTACCACCCGGCCGAGGTCGCGCAGTCCTTAGGCTTAGAATATGAAGCCAGGATCCGACAGGCCCAGAAGGCCGGCTTCTTGAATCCCAACAACCCCCTCAACACTCGAGCAGAGATTAAGACAGAACTCGTCAAACCCTCGGAGAACGTCACAAGAAGCGAGGCCCTGAACCATCAAGCAATGATGGCAGCAACCCAAAGGGTCCCCAAAACTCATCAAAATAAGAAGAAAAAGAAACAAGCTTAAGAGCCAATGGCCATGACCACCAGGTCATCCACCAAGCTCAACCCCACCCCTACCGCAATCCAGCTAATGGTTAACATCCTAGCTTGGAATGTCAAAGGGCTGGCCAATAAACCTACCATGAGGAGATTGACCACCTTGATAAAAATCTACCGGATCGACATTACAGTTATCATCGAACCCAAAATCCCCCAGAGGAAACTCAAATCCATCCAACTTCAGCTCGGTTTTCCAAATGCGATTGCTAGGTGTCACGATATCTAGATCCTCTTCTCAGACAATTTTCTCTTCGGTACCGTCCTCGACTTCGACCAGGCACTCTCGTGCTGGATGGAACACCCATCCCTCTCCTTCCGATCCCTTATTTCTGCTGTTCATGGCAGCTACGATTACGTCGAGCGCAAGCAGCTTTGGAACACCCTTTTGGATACCCACAGCTTCCTCAACTGTCTCCCGTGGCTCTGCCTTGGGGATTTTAACACGATTACGAGCCCCAAGGAAAAATCGGGGGGGGCGCCCTCCCTACCAACCGGCCATAAACGACTTCAATTCCTTTATGTTTTAGGCTAACTTACATCCCCTCCCCTACTCGCGTAACACCTTCACCTGGTGTAACATACAAGAAGGAGCTCAGTGTCAATACTTCCGCCTGGACCGCGCCCTTGTAGACAACCGGTGGGCTGATATGAATCTCATATCCAACCTCTCCCACCTCAACTCTATCGAATCTGACCACTCTCCGCTAGTTCTTGAGGTCAACAACAATCCCAACATTATCAGAAAACCCTTCAGATTCCCGGACTTCTGGAGACATCACCCCCAATTCCAGAACATCGTTGCTAAGGCCTGGAATTTGGCTAAAAACCAAGCCCCCTTCTCAGAGTGGCCGTAAAACTCAAGGCTACCAGGAACGACCTTACTTCCTGGAGTAAACTCGCTTTTGGCAACATTTTCCAAGAAATTAAGGCGGCGGAGGACGACGTCACTTGTGCTGAGATTAGGTTTGCGACAGATTGTTCGCTAGAGGCCCGCACCGCGCTTAACCTTTCCATAGCCATCCTCAAATCCCACCTGAAAGTCGAGACAGAATTTTTGAAGCAGAAAGCCAGGTTGAACTGGGACATCGAGGGCGATCGCAACTCCACTTTCTTTCACGCCTGCGTTAGGGGCCGCAGGTATCAACTCACGCTTCATCAAATCTCCGATGAAAATGGCACCTTACTTGTAACGCCCGAGTCCCAAATTACGTAGGACTAGGAACGTAGACATGCCAGCTGTGTACATACGAAGTACTATCCAATATATGGAAATCTGGTATGAATACATAAGCTGTAAGATGCTGTAGAACCATAACTAATCTCATCCACACAAAATAAATGAATAAAAGATATCATATAATATGATAATGAATTGTCTTGATACAATATGTTGGGCAGAGACAAATCGACTACCAACAAGTAAAGGAAAAATATATGAGAAAAGAAATAAATTTGGCGAGCGAAGCGAAGACGATCGAAGTGCAATCATCCTCAAAGAGATAAAGGTGATCATGGCCACGGCTAGAACACCTGCAATATCACAGAAGCACACACATGGAGAGATAACCAGGTCCTCAGAGGGACATAACAAGATACTGGAAGAACATGCCACATAATTGAATATATATACTATGTCATAAATCACAAGTATAGTAAATAGTCCCACTCGTAATAAGATCCATACCTCATCATCGAAACAGTGGACTATCCCTACAACCAAACAAGGACAAGCATAGCACACTATGCCGCGATGAGACATTGTCCTAAGCTACCAATGGGATGGGGTGACATGACATTTGACGAGGGTTACCTGACCATTCTAATGTGTTTATGCAATAAGAACAAACTTTCAACACATGGGCACTTTGGCTCAGGAGCAGTAATCTCATGTATGGCCCCATCAGGATACCAGGGACCTCAAAGTATAACTTTCATCGAATGTCAGAGGCCAGCAGTAAATCAGGTATCAAGATCCAGGACTGTATCTCCCGCGGAGATAACCGGCAATAGGGAAGTGCATACGTGGCCCACACGTTAAGGTACTGTTCTTCCTACCCAATGCCTAACAGAGTCACATCAATATCTCATATACCTCTACTAACCGCTAAGTCTCCTAATATGCCTCTATTAGCCTAATGCGTGCGCATGGGAGATCAGCCCACACGTAAGAACCTCTACATGTTACTCATCTCACACATCCTCGTGGTACAACTATGTTAAGGTGTATGTGATACACTACAGAAGGTAGTCCCTTAACTTCTAGGTTCATATGCAATCAAAGGACAATAACAAGTAAACTAATAATCACTGAGCAGGTAGTAAATTAGAAACTGTAAGAACCGAAAATAATGAATAGTCATATGTAATAAATAAATGCAGACTGAATATAAACAGTTAAGTGGCAAGGTATCTTGCCTGGTGTGTCGCCTGGTATGGAGCTGTGTTCTCTGACATGTCTCAATAGTCCAATAGCCATGGTCGACGTAATGGTCCAAAATCGCGAGAGAGTAGGAACACGTGATTAGTCATGATCAACGATGAAAATAGGAGGAATTTAGGAGTAACCGAATATTTATACTAGTTTTAGAAATTATTCCCTTATTGTTTTGAAGACTAATTTTTTATTAGAAAATTTCAAGAATCGATTTTTAGGCAAGAAAACTCTTAATAATTATATATATTTAAACCATTTATTATAATAAAAATATTTGATATATTATATATATATATATATATATATATATATATATTACCAAAATATCTAAACTAATACATACAATTAATAATAATAATAATAATACTAATATAATAAACTTAATAATAATAAATAATAACAGTATACTAACTGTAATATAATATAATAATAATATTATCAATAAATAGTAATATTATTATTAAATAATAATATTAATAACCCTAAAAATATTATAATCCCCCCCAATTCGATTACAGAGAGAGAGAGAGATGGAGTTTGGATAGGAAAGGCAAAACTCACCGGCGGCTCCGGCCAAAGGCGACGGCGTGCGGAAGGGGCGATCGCTGAGGAAGGAGAGGGCGCTCGGTCATCAGTGGAGGGACGCGACGGTGGGAGGAGGACTCCGGCGGTCGGGCGCACAATCTAGGGCAAGCCGGCGGCGCGTTGGGCTCGGCCAGCGGAGGCTGGGCGTCGGGAGCCGGCCGGAGGGTGCTCGACGGAGGGATCGCGGAGTCGCACGGCGGTCGACGCGGTGGATCTCCGGTCGAAGGCGGCGTCGGATCCACACGGCGTGGTCGTGGAGGCGAGGCGACCGACGTCTCGGCCTGGTGCGGACACTCGCCGACGGTGGCGGTTGGGCGCGCACCTAGGTGACAGGATCCAACCAGATCTGGCGGAGGTGAGTTTTAGATTGGTCAATTTTGATGGTGGTGGTAGGAATTCGGATGGCTGGTGTCGGCCATTGTTGGCGGCGGGATAGTTTTTTGGCGAGGGTGATGTAGGGGACGGTCTTGGTCAGGGGACCTGGGCTCTGGGCGGTGTAGCAATGGTGGTGCCCATTACGGCGATGGTGACGCTAGCCTTGGCGGTGTTGACGATGGTAGGTTGATAGTGGTGTGGAGGCTTGGTTCGGCCGAGGCCGTAGATGGAGTCGGAAAGACGGGTTGGAGTGGCGACACAAGGGGACAGGGTGATGGTGGCAGTGGTGCTGCGGGTTGGTCGGGATGGGGAGTCGGATGTTGGAAGAGGATGGAGTCTATAAATGTGTCCTGCAAGACACGGGACGAGTCGGTGTCCGGAGCTGTCGGACATGGATGAAAATGTATTTGTAAAATATAATACATAATAGAGGGGAAAAAAGGGGACACAGACACAATGCACATCTGTGGATGGTAAAATTTTATGGACGAGTACCTCTCCTTATATAGGAGGTGGAAATTCCCAGTTGGATAGGGATTGGGAGGATTTAAATTCCCCCATAGATAATCACGTATTGATTTAAATCGGTTTAAAAATTAATTTATCAAATCTCAAGCAAGTCTAGATAAACCTATTTTTAATTTAAAGATATTCAAAATAAGTCAATAAAATCTCTTGCAATTTAAATCATCATAATTTACTAAATATGAAATCAAACAATATTTAAAATATCTTTTTTGAGATAATAAAATAATGCTAATAACTAATTTCGAAAATTATATTCAATATTTAAATAATTGAAATACTTTATTTTACAAATGAATAGAATAATTTCATTAAGTTTTTGAAAACTAAAATATATATGAAATTAAATTTCATGTACCTTGCAAATAGAATATTTACATATGCATATTTTTCTAAATTACCAATAGAATAAAATATAGCCCTTTTATAATAAAATAAAATTTTGGCAATCGCGACGTGACATATTTTATAATTTATAAGCAGCTAGAATACCTTAGACTTATTTTGAAAATTAACTTAATTTTTATATGAAGAAAATCTTTTCCTTTGTGTGCCTAAAATATACTACCTCGCATATTCGTATCCGCACGCGACATATAAATATGAGAAAAAATTATTATCAAAAATTTAAAAAAAATCGTAGTAAAATTTTTAGGGAGGTTTACATCCTACCCAACTTACAAGAATTTCGTCCCCGAAATTTAGGGATAGGTAGGGTACAAGAGTTTAACGATAAGAAAGTATGAACCATTCATTTGATGAGGCAAGAAGACGGTGTTTAACATAAATGTGCAATTAGAAAGTCATGAATTCGTTAAATAGGAAATTATTTCACGAATATGGTTATGGACGAAGGTCGCTAGCTAAGACAATCATGATAACAGAATTCAAGAAATAACAAGGCATTGGGTGGATCAAAGAGAATAACTTAGGGACTTAGAGGTATGGTTCCTTGAGAAAATATGGTCGTCTGGGTTTAGGTTTGATTAAGGAAATGATTTGAATCATTCTTAAGTCTCAAGAATGATTATAAAGTCGTGATAATGAATCTAGGGTCACGAGGAGGACGATTAACTCAAGATGGGGTTACAGTCACATCGGTTGGTAACTGGCTAACTATCTTGGTAATAGACAGTGGATAACTAAGAGAATATCAAGTACGGGTGTTTGTCTTTCTAAAACAGGTGAAAGGCAAGAATAAAGAGTTCGAAGAAGACATTATCGAATTCAAATGAGTGGTTCAAAGACGACTGAATAAGTTCCAAAAAGGAATTGCCAAGGCAGTCGCGGGTGAGACTCTAGGGCCAAGTTTAACTATGTCTCCATCCACGTTGAACAATATACAAAAAGCGAACCAAGTGCACTATAGTTGATCAGACCATAATACGTCGGTTCTGATTAGACAATGTATTAGTGGGTGCCCACAATAAACATATGTCACGAACAAGCTCGATAAGGAGTAAGCTTGCAAAACTAGACTATAATAGCAACATAAGATAGTCAAAATATAAGCTGTAGATGATGAAGGAACTAAATAGTCCAAGATTCTTTAAAATTGAGTCTTGCCCGAAATTTGGGCCTATACAGTCGGCTTGGTTGACTAGATAAGTTAGGGTCCACTGAATTCTATGCTCCAAGTGAACCTATCAATGTGGTCCACAAAAATATTGGTTAAGTCGTGAGGTATTCTACCCAACTTACAAGAGTTAAACTAGTAGTGTGATGGGACAACGAGTTAAGCAATCAAGGTAAGGAACAAAAATTGAACATTAAAGGAATCAAGTAGAACATCATCACCTATCGGGTTGAAAGAATTTAGTCGAGATTGAGTCCCTATCTGTGGTCGAAAGGTATATCGGTACCATGGTGGGGTTATAATTGAGTTTTTTATAACCCGAAAGTCGTACCATAGAAATAGAGTACAAGGGGACGTGTTTTAGTAGGACATGGTATACCTACATGAAGGTGAGCTCGTCTAGGTCTTGCATGTGAAATTTATGGGAAGGAAAAGTCTAGTGTTGTACTCCAAATATCCAAAGTCACGATAGGGAACAACAAATGATCAAAATAGAAAGTGGGTTTTCATAAGGTACTAATTAATGCACAAAATAGAAGGTTAAGCACGACTAAAGATAATTTAGGAAAGCTCGCAGATCAAGTTAAGATAAGTTAGAGACACAGTTTCTAGAGGAAAGATAGTCTCATAGATAAGGGTATGGTCAAGGGAATGATTTCACTCATTTGTAAATTTTAAACAATTAGATGGTCACGAATAAAGATCTAAATTTGAGGGAAGGTCGAGTAAGTCAAAGATATGTTCATCGGTTTGGTCGATGACTAACTATACCTATGTATAATCATAGGTGGTATGGCAATCTAATATGGAATACGTCTATCTCACTAGGGTGACCTTTCTTGCTTCTTGGTCCTGTACCAATATATGATCTACTCTAAGAATTCAAGTTTCTCGAAAGTTTCTCAATAAAATTTCCAAGATACTCTACCAAAATTTTCAATCATCTTAGGCTGTCAACTTTAATCAAAATTTTAAATCTCTAGTAAATCTCGGAACAACCCTTATTTATCGCAAATCGAATAAAATTTTTTTTACCAAAAATTTAAATATCCATAATTAAGGCTTTAAACTCAAAATCTAAATAACTTTATAAATCATAGAGCATATGACGTTATTTAATTCAAAATCATTTTACCAAAAATTCTATCATCCTCAAATCTTGGTCAATCGTAAATCATACTTCCACATTTAAAATTTTATGATCATTTTCAAATCAAATTTATATTCCTCAAAAGATGTATAGCTATAACTCAATAAATCATAAATATTTAAAGACCTTCAAGAATTAAAACGCAAAATCAAATCAATTTGTTTTCTCGATCTAGCTATCCTCTTGTGTATACCACTTTGTAACAAAATTCCAACTATCTTTTGAAAGAGAAAATATGCTACTACCCAACTTAGAATTAACTAATCCTTAAGATCATATTTCTAGAAAAAAAATAATGCCTTTATAACTCAAATAAAATCTCAATGTATATTAATTGTCAATGTAATATTCCTAGCCATGTGTTTGACCTATGAGCATATAATAGTGTAGTCCTCTTCCTAACTATCACTAAGCACGAAAAATAAGAATTTACGGTAGGAAGAGTTCAAGCAGGATGCGAATCAAGGATGGTAACGAGAGTTCGGAATTTGATGTCAAGAAGGATGTCAAGTAAGTGGATGAGATTCTATACTCTAATCCTATATTGCAGGCCCGTTCGGTACAGTCATGTAACCGAAACAGCAAACTTGACCTGCATGGACCACCACAAAAATATGTAACGCCCCAGTCCTAAATTACGTAGGACTAGGAACGTAGACATGCAAGCTATATACATACGAAGTACTCTCCAATATATTGAAACATCGTATGAATACATAAGTTGTAAGATGCAGTAGAACCATAACTAATCTCATCCACACAAAATAAATGAATAAAATATATCATATAATATGATAATGAATTGTCTTGATACAATATGGTGGGCGGAGACAAATCTACTACCAACAAATAAAGGAAAAATACATGAGAAAAGAAATAAATTTGGTGAGCGAAGCGAAGACGATCGAAGTGCAATCATCCTCGAAGAGATAGAGGTGATCATGGCCACGGCTAGAACACTTGCAATATCACAGAAGCACACACCTGGAGAGACAACCAGGTCCTCAGAGGGACATAACAAGATACAGGAAGAACATGCCACATAACTGAATATATATACTATGTCATAAATCACAAGTATAGTAAATAGTCCCACTCGTAATAAGGTCCAATACCTCATCATCGAAATAGTGGACTACCCTACAACCAAACAAGGACAAGGGTAGCACACTATGCCACGATGAGATATTGTCCCAAGCTACTAATGGGACGGGGTGATATGACATTTAACGAGGGTTACCTGACCATTCTAATGTGTTTATGTAATAAGAACAAACCTTCAACGCATGGGCACTCTGGCTCAGGAGCAGTAATCTCAGGTATGGTCCCATCAGGATACCAGGGATCTCAAAGCATAACATTCATCGAATGTTAGAGGCCAGCAGTAAATCAGGTATCAGGATCCAGGACCGTATCTTCCGCGGAGATAACCGGCAATAGGGAAGTGCATACGTGGCCCATACATTAAGGTACTGTTCTTCCCATATAATGCCTAACAGAGTCACATCCATGTCTCATATACCTCTACTAACCACTAAGTCTCCTAACATGCCTCTATTAGCAGTTAACCCTAACGCATGCGCATGGGGGATCAGCCCACACGTAAGAACCTCTACATGCTACTCATCTCACACATCCTCGTGGTACAACTGTGTCAAGGTGTATGCGATACACTACAGAAGGTATTCCCTTAACTTCTTGGTTCATATGCAATTAAAGGATAATAGCAAGTAAACTAATAATCATTGAGCAGGTAGTAAATCAGGAACTGTAAGAACCAAAAATAATGAACAGTGATATGTAATAAATAAATACAGATTGAATATAAATAGTTTAATAGTAAGGTATCTTGCCTGGTGTGTCGCCTGGTATGGTGCGGTGTTCTCTGACATGTCTCAATAGTCCAATAGCCATGGTCGACGTAATGGTCCAAAATTGTGAGAGAATAGGAACATGTGATTAGTCATGATCAACGATGAAAATAAGTAGAATTTAGGAGTAACCGAATATTTATACTAGTTTTAGAAATTATTCCCTTATTGTTTTGAAGACTAATTTTTTATTAGAAAATTTCAAGAATCGATTTTTAGGTAAGAAAACTCTTAAGTTTATCAAAATAAAATTTACTAGCTAACAAGTATATTTTAATTGGTTAAAATACATTGTAGAAAATATTTGAAATACTTAGGAATTATTTTATATTTTTAGAAACTACACTTTATAATAAAACATTTCTTGAACAAAAACATTTCTTGAACAATTATATATATTTAAACCATTTATTATAATAAAAATATTTTATATAGATATATATATATATAAAAAATATATATATATATATATATATATATATATATATATATATAAAAATATATATATATATATATATATATATATATATATATACCCATGATACCAAAATTCTAAACTAAAACATACAATTAATAATAATAATAATAATAATAATAATAATAATAATGCTAATAATACTAATAACTGCAATAATAATAATAATAACAGTAATATAATAATAATAAACTTAATAATATTTAATAATAATAAATAATAACAGTATACTAACAGTAATATAATATAATAATAATATCAATAAATAATAATAATATTATTAAATAATAATATTAATAACCCTAAAAACATTACAATCCCCCCCCAATTCGATTACAGAGAGAGAGAGAGAGATGGAGTTTGGAGAGGAAAGGTGAAACTCACCGGCGACTCCGGCGGAAGGCGGCGGCGTGCGGAAGGGGCGATCGCCGAGGGAGGGCGCTCGGTCATCAGCGGAGGGACGCGATGGTGGGAGGAGGACTCCGGCGGTCGGGTGCGCAATCTAGGGCTAGTCGGCTGCGCGTTGGGCTCGGCCAGCGGAGGCTGGGCGTCGGGAGCTGGCAGGAGGGTGCTCGACGGAGTGCTCGCGGAGTCACGCGGCGGTCGACGCGGTGGATCTTCGGTCGAAGGCGGCGTCGGTTCCACGTGGCGTGGTCGTGGAGGCGAGGCGGCCGGCGTCTCGGCCTGGTGCGGACACTCGCCGACGGTGGCGGTTGGGCGCGCACCTAGGTGACAGGATCCAACCGGATCTGGCGGAGGTAAGTTTTAGGTTGGTCAATTTTGATGGTGGTGGTTTGAATTTGGATAGCTGGAACACTACTGACAATTTTGGCGAGGGTGATGCAGGGGACGATCGTGGTCAGGGGACCTGGGCTCTGGGAGGTGTAGCAACGGTGGTGGCCATTACGGCGGTGGTGACGCTGGCCTTGGCGGTGTTGACGACGGTAGGTTGATGGTGGTGTGGATGCTGGGTTCGGCCGAGGCCGTAGATGGAGTCGGGAAGATGGGTTGGAGTGGCGACACAAGAGGGGCAGGGTGATGGTGGCAGTGGTGCTGCGGGTTGGTCGGGATGGGGAGTCGGATGTTGGAAGAAGATGGAGTCTGTAAACGTGTCCTGCGAGACATGGGACGAGTCGGTGTCCGGAGTGTCGGACACGGATGAAATTTTATTTGTAAAATATAATACATAATGGAGGGGAAAAAAGGGGACACAAACACAATACACATCTGTGGATGGTAAAATTTTATGGACGAGTACCCCTCCTTATATAGGAGGTGGGAATTCCCAGTTGGATAGGGATTGTGAGGATTTAAATTTCCCCATAGATAATCACATATTGATTTAAATCGGTTTTAAAATTAATTTATCAAATCCCAAGCAAGTCTAGATAAACATATTTTTAATTTAAGGCTATTCAACATAAGTCAATAAAATCTCTTGCAATTTAAATCATCGTAATTTATTAAATATGAAATCAAACAATATTTAAAATATCTTTTTCGAGATAATTAAATAATGTTAATAATTAATTTTGAAAATTATAATCAATATTTAAATATTTGAAATACTTTATTTTGCAAATGAATAGAATAATTTTATTAAGTTTTTGAAAACTAAAATATACATGAAATTAAATTTCATGTACCTTGCAAATAGAATATTTACATAAGCATATTTTTCTAAATTACCAATAGAATAAAATATAGACTTTTATAATAAAATAAAATTTTGGCAATCGCGACGTGACATATTTTATAATTTATAAGCAACTAGAATACCTTAGACATATTTTGAAAATTAACTTAATTTTTATATAAAGAAAATCTTTTCCTTTGTGTGTCTAAAATATACTACCTCGCATATTCCTACCCGCACGCGACATACAAATACGAGAAAAAATTATTATCAAAAATTTAAAAAAAATCGTAGTAAAATTTTTAGGGGGGTTTACATTGCTCAAAGATCAGCGAAGTATCTAGACGGCTGCCGCCAACTTCTACTCCAAACTATTTACCAAAGAGGTTGTCGTCAAGGACGAGATCTTCCTGGCTAAGGTCCCCGATTAATCAAAGAGCAGGACAATGAGCAGCTATTAAACAGTCCATCCGCGGAAGATGTTAAATCCGCAATCTGGGCCCTTGATAGCGCTCCCGGACCGGACGGTTTCTCTGGGGTTTTCTTCCGATCCTGTTGGAACATCATTCAGACTGACGTGATCGAAGTCGCAACTGCTTTCTTTCAAGGCTGCCACTATCCTAAATCCCTATCCCGGGCCAATCTTATCTTAATCCCCAAAAAATATAACCCGAAAACCTTCAAAGATTTTCGTCTGATCAGCTTATGCACCTTCACCAATAAAATCATATCCAAGATCATCGCCACCCTCATGTCCCACATCCTCCCCATGATTATCTCCGAAGAGCAAAGCGGTTGCGTCCCTGGCCGGAACACTACTGACAACATCCTTCTAGCCTAGAAAATGATAACATGCATGAAATTTCCATCGAGGGGGGGTAGCATAGCCATCAAGCTTGATATGGAGAAGGCTTACGACCGCCAGGATTGGCAATTCATGATCTAGGTTTTCAGGGCCTTCGGGTTCTCAGAAACCTAGATAGACATCTTATACAGATCCATCAGCAACTCATGGTTCTCCACTGTCATCAATGGGCAAGTTAACGGATTCTTTACATCTAGTCGTGGTGTCTGACAAGGAGACCCCCTATCCTCCACCATCTTCATCGTAGCCGTAGAAGTCCTCAGCAGAAACCTCAACAGCATGGTCAATATCCCCAGATTCTACCACTTTTACACCATAGCTGGCTGCCCTATCATCACTCACCTGGCATACACCAACGATATCCTCATCTTCTCCTCCCGGGGCATCGGATCAGTGGAGGTGGTTAGTAGCACCCTAGAGAAATACACCAGATGTTCCGGACAACGGATCAACCGCGATAAAAGTGTTATCTACACACACCACAAAGCCGATAGGAACCACTCTCACCAATCTCACCTCCTTCTCCATCGCATACCCACCATTCACCTACCTGGGCTGCCCTCTGGTATATGACAGACCTAATTCGGCCATCTTCGACGGGCTAGTTAATAAGGCCAGGAAAAGATTGAGGGATGGCATAACGTGACCCTATCTCCAGACGACAAGATGATCCGTATCAAACACGTTCTCACCTCCATCCATATCTATACCCTGGTAGTCTGCTCACCGTCTTTAAAGGTTCTTTCCTCCCTGGAGGCTCTTTTTGCCAACTTTTTTTGGGGTCATCGTGATGGTAAGGATAAGCACCATTGGGCCATGTAAAACTCCTAAATTTCTACTATATTTTTTTATTATTTATTAAATTTAGTACTGATTTAAATTTTTGTATTGTACGTCGCGTAGTCGTATTTTACGTCGCGTACGAAATTTTATTTTTCGAAATTACTCGACAAGTGCGATTATGTGCGAGCGTACATATTTTTGAAAATATTATTTTTCTATTTTTAAAAGTTTCAAAATAATATACATAATAATTATTTTTTATCGTTCCAAAAATTTTCAAGTTTGTTATTTTATTTATAAAGTCTTCAATTCTCATAATTATTAATAATAAATAATACTTTTATTGTATGCTAGAAAAGCATAATTATGAGAACATCATTTTGTACCTACACATATATTTTGTAATTATTTACTAGTCTATTTTAAATAAAAATGTAATTTTTGAGATTTATTAATATTAATATTTTATTATTCAAAAAGATATTTAAAAATATTTATTATTTTTGAAATTATTATTATTGGTATTTTGAAAAATATATTTGGAAGTTATTGTGGCCATTTAAATCTTGATTTGATTTTTGGATTTATTTAAATAGTTAAATATTTAAAAATTTGATTTATCCCATTGATTTTAAACCAAGAATTTAATTAGATTTAAATTGATTTGTATTTGGATATTGGATTTAAATTGATTTTGAATTAAATGGTAAATTATCTACTTGGGTTTTAAACCAATCCTAATCCTTATCTTATTGGGAATTCCCATATCCTATAAATAGGCAGGTACTCCTCCAATTCATTATTGATCCACAACAATTTTTTTTCACCACAGAAGTGAGTGCATCGTGTCCATGACCATGTCCGTGTCCGTGTCCCATCCACTATGTGTTTTATTATACAAATACAATACTCCACCCCGGGTCCGACAGATCCGAACCTCCGTCCCCGTCGTGTCGGACACACCCGACACGACTCATCCAAACTCAAAACCCTAATCCTAATCCTAACCCGCTGCCTCCACCACCCACAGCCCGACCCTCGACCACGTCGCACCCTCCTCTTCTGTCCAAGCCGTCAACCACCACTTCCACCGCCAACACCGTCCAGTCCCGATTCCGGCCAACTCCCAATTACTGCCACAACCAACCACCGATCCAGCAGCCCCTCGCCAAAACCCGTAACCCAACACCACCATTCCGACATCCTTTCGGCAACCCAGCCGTCACCGCGGCTACTGCCGTGGCAGCCCCGCCTACACCTCCACCACTACCAGCAGCACCTCGACCACCCGAACGTGCACACTTCGACACCAGTCGAAACCCAAAATAAAATTTACTAATTAAAAACCACCACCGGTGCTTACCTCCACCGGAGTCGCGCCGCCGCCGTCCGCAGTCTTGACCTCACAGCTTAGATCCGGCCATGCCGCCACCTGATCTCCCCCACAACATCCGCTTCACTGGTCTCGACCACGGCCAGATCCGCCGCGCTTGAGCCCTCGCTTCCCTCCGTGAAAACCCTCAGACTTCCGGCGACCGCCGGTAAGCCGCGACCGATCCCACTCGCCGGACCGCCCACTGAGAACCCCCGCGCCAGCGCGAGCCCCATCGCCTCCAGCGTGCCGTACTCCATCCTTTCTCTCTCTCTTCTTCTCCTCCCCTCTCTTCCCTCCAGCTCTCTCCGTCTATCTCTCCGTCTCCCACCCTCTCTAATTTCCTTTTTTCTTTCTCATTCTTTCTCTCTCCTTATTGTTAGCGAACAGCAGTTTTGGTTTTTTTATTATTATTATTTTTTATTTTTTTACTTGCTTTTGTTTAGTTTCTGTTTAGTATTTACTATTAATATTATTATTATTATTATTATTATTTTTTATTGTTGTTAGTGTTATTAGTAATATTTAGTATTATTTATTTTATTATTATTATTATTATTATTATTATTATTATTTTATCACTGATTTCTATCATATATAGGATATATAATTTTCATATAAAGTAGCATTTTTATTCAGTAATAATTAATAAATTTGCTATTTTTATATATAGAAATTTTTCCTCAAAAACTTGTTTGTAAGCAATAAATAAAAATATATTATTGGTGTCTTAGCCATAGATAAATTATTTCTAGATTCATATATATTGCTAATAATGTTTTAACTAAAGAAAAATACAGTATTATGTGCTTATAGGTAATTTCAAATTTTTAGTTTAAAGCCTAAATCAGATTTCGAGCTTTATATCATGATCTTCTATTTTTTTTTAAAATATTTTGCCAATAGAAATATGGCTACCTACTAAAATAGTATATTTTACAAATCTAGAGTTTTTGCCTAAAACGAATTGTTATAATTTCTTTAAGGTAATTATCTACGAAAACAAAAATTGTTTACTAGTTTTCAAAGTATTTTTAACTATTTATTTTTCTATAAAATTTGTATATATATCTAATTTCCCTCGATTAAACATCATGTCCATGACCAATCCCAATATCCCTATTTTCTTTCCAAAACTGGACTACCTTATGTCCACCCTAACCGATTTGACCCTTCTGGACCTAATAGAACCGTCCATGCCACCACCTGAGGTCACCATGTACAGTTGTTGCACCGAAGTCACGGTTCATGCCAGCTTGATCATCGCAGTACACCAGACGCTCTACCAGGTAAGACACCTTGTCTTTACTGTTTAAATTCCTTGCTCAATATCATGCATGTTTTTACTTATTCTAGAAAATATAAATTATACTTGCAAATTATTATATTTTAGTTGCATATGGCTTAGAGTTAAGGGACCACCTTTGTTTGTGTCGCATTCATTAGCCCGACACTTGTGTATCACGAGTCACGAGTCTCATATAGATCTCGGACGTACGTATCGACTGGCCATCGGTGCGCACATGCCGTGCGATAGGCAATAACTGCTAAATAGTTATGGTTGTCTAGAAGACTTAGCGACTTAGCAGTTATTAGGAACGTCGTGATGTGTATTCAGCACGAGTAGTGCATGGGGAGACAGTTATTAGGGTGAAGACAGTTATTAGGCGCAGGGGCTTTCACACCTTTACTTTTCTCTAGATGCCACTTGTGACTCAGTCGAGAGACTATTGGCCGTGCATTTATTTACTTTTCTCTAGATGCCACTAGTGCCTCGGTTGAAACATAAATGTGCCGTGCATTTACTTTCCTCTAGTTGCCGTTAGTGACTCACCCAAGAGATAGTGGTCGTGCATTTATTTTTCTCTAGACGCCCCTTAGTTCTCGCTCGAGTGCTAATGGGCCATGCATTTACTTTTCTCTAGACGCCACTAGTGCCTTGGTTGAAATGCTAACATGCCGTGTTTCTAGCTTTGGGAGCCCTTGTGTGGAACGTTGTCTTCAAATTGTATTAACACATAGAATGGTTAAGGACCTTTACTTGTGTAGTCACATATACTTTTCTGTTGAGCTAACTTTATTCAGTTTATGGCATGATATTATGTGTCTTGTTACGTCCCTCTGAGGACCTGGTTATCTCGCCAGGTGTGTGCTATTGTCTTTTCGCAGGTGCTCTAGCTCTAGCCGTGGTCATCGTTATTCTTCGAGGATGATTGCATTTGGATCGTCTTCGCTTGCTCGCCAAATCATTTCTTTTCTCATGTATTTTTTCTCTACTTGTTGGTAGTGGATTTGTCTCTGCCCAACATATTGTATCAAGACAATTTATTATCTTTATATGATATCTTTTATTCATTTATTTTGCGTGGATGAGATTAGTTATGGTTCTACTGCAATTTTACAGCTTATGTATTCATACGAGGATTCCATATATTGGAGTGTACTTCGTATGAATACAACTGGCATGTCTACGTTCCTAGTCCTACGTATTTTGGGACTGGGGCGTTACATGTTTTTGTGGTGGCCCATGCAGGTCAAGATAAATTGTTTGGTTACTTTACCGTACCAAGCAAGCCTGCGTATAGGAATAGAAGTCTAGGATCTCATCCACATATTTGACCTCTTTCCTTGATTTATCTACCGTTTGACTCATCAATCGCATCTTGCTTGCTTCCTTCCATCCATATTCTTATATTCCCTTCGTGCTTGCTAGAGATTGACCCTACTAGTTAGTTGTCCCAAAACACCATTAGTTTAATTCTTTAAGTTTGGTAGAATACCCTATGAACTAGCCTTATGAACTAGTAACCCCTTTGACCTAGTGACCTATATTAGCAAGCTTATTTAGATCCTAGAATCTAGAGGACCTAACCCGTCTAGCCGACCAAGGACTTGGACAAGAAGACTATAGGACGACTGTATGACTTAGAATCATTCTACCTTCCTTAAATCTTAATCTCTCGTACCTATGTATTTATCATTTTGACTAATGATGCTAAAGAAGTCTAGTTTTTTGCAAGCTTATTCCTTATCGAGCTTGTCCAAGGCATATGTTAATTGGGTCGCTCCCACTAACGTATTGTCTATTCAGAACCGGTGCATAATGGCCTGATCAACCAAGTATATTTTGGTTCGCTTTTGTTTATTATTCTGCGTGGATGGACCATAATTAAACTTGACCTTTATAATTCCATCCACGACTGCCTTGAAAATTCTTTTGAAATTATTCGGCCGCCTTTGAATCACATATTTGTATTCGATAAACGCCTTCTTCGAACTCTAGCTTGCTTTCGCCTTCACCTATTTTAGAAGGACGAATGCGTTATATTAGAACTTCCTCTAACCATCCTATCACCTATGACCATTATCACTCGATGTTGCCATATCTTTGTCTTGAACTACTCGACCTTCCCTCGACCCTAAATCTACAATCTTGACTTTCTAATCACTTGAATTTAAGAGTGATTATAATCGTCTCTTAATCATATCTTCAACCTAGACTACGACCATATAAACTTCGAACCCTTCTATCTACCGTTGTGCCTTCTCACCCCCTACTAAATCCTTAATTTCGAGGACAAAATTCTTTTAAGTTGGGTAGGATGTAAAACTCCTAAATTTCTACTATATTTTTTATTATTTATTAAATTTAGAACTGATTTAAATTTTTGTATTGTACGTCGCGTAGTCGTATTTTACGTCGCGCACGAAATTTTATTTTTTGAAATTGCTCGACAAGTGCGATTATGTGCGAGCGTATAAAAATATTATTTTTTTATTTTTAAAAGTTTCAAAATAATATACATAATAATTATTTTTTATCGTTCAAAAAATTTTCAAGTTTGTTATTTTATTTATAAAGTCTTCAATTCTCATAATTATTAATAATAAATAATACTTTTATTGTATGCTAGAAAAGCATAATTATGAGAACATCATTTTGTACCTACACATATATTTTGTAATTATTTATTAGTCTATTTTAAATAAAAATGTAATTTTTGAGATTTATTAATATTAATATTTTATTATTCAAAAAGATATTTAAAAATATTTATTATTTTCGAAATTATTATTATTGGTATTTTGAAAAACATATTTGGAAGTTATTGTGGCCATTTAAATCTTGATTTGATTTTTGGATTTATTTAAATAGTTAAGTATTTGAAAATTTGATTTATCCCATTGATTTTAAACCAAGAATTTAATTAGATTTAAATTGATTTGTATTTGGATATTGGATTTAAATTGATTTTGAATTAAATAGTAAATTATCTACTTGGGTTTTAAACCAATCCTAATCCTTATCTTATTGGAAATTCCCATATCCTATAAATAGGCAGGTACTCCTCCAATTCATTATTGATCCACAACAATTTTTTTTCACCACAGAAGTGAGTGCATCGTGTCCATGACCGTGTCCGTGTCCGTGTTCCATCCACTATGTGTTTTATTATACAAATACAATACTCCACCCCGGGTCCGACAGATCCGAACCTCCGTCCCCGTCATGTCGGACACACCCGACACGACTCATCCAAACTCAAAACCCTAATCCTAATCCTAACCCTCTGCCTCCACCACCCACAGCCCGACCCTCGACCACGTCGCACCCTCCTCTTCTGTCTAAGACGTCAACCACCACTTCCACCGCCAACACCGTCCAGTCCCGATTTCGGCCAACTCCCAATTACTGCCACAACCAACCACCGACCCAGCAGCCCCTCGCCAAAACCCGTAACCCAACACCACCATTCCGACATCCTTCCGGCAAGCCAGCCGTCACCGCGGCCACTGCCGCGGCAGCCCCGCCTACCCCACCACCACTACCAGCAGCACCTCGACTACCCGAGCGTGCACACTTCGACACCATCCGAAACCCAAAACAAAATTTACTAATTAAAAACCACCACCACCGGCGCTTACCTCCACCGGAGTCGCGCCGCCGCCGTCCGCAGCCCTGACCTCATAGCCTAGATCCGGCCACACAGCCACCTGATCTCCCCCACAACATCCGCTTTACTGGCCTCGACCACGGCCAGATCTGCCGCGCCTGAGCCCTCGCTTCCCTCCGTAAAAACCTTCAGACTTCCGGCGACCGCCGGTAAGCTGCGACCAAACGCCGACGGATCCCCAGCCGACGTCCCCTTTTCTCCTTCCCTCGCTCTCCTCTTTCTCCGCCGCATGCGTCGCCCCTAGCCGCCCGTCCTCCTCGGCCGCCCCAGATCTGGTCCGCCGTGCCGCACCACCGCGGGTAGCAGGTCCGGTGACCCCATCACCCTCCGTGCGCCGTGGCCGTCTTTTCCCTCTGTGAAACCCCCTCTCTTCCTCTTCCCTCCCTCAGTCTGGTGCCGCCGAGTGTCCCCTTTCCTCCACCGCGTTCCTCCGCCATCCGTGCCACCTCGAACGCCGACCTCCACCTCCTTCCACTGGCCGCTCGCCTCCCGACCACCAGCCCACGCTGACCCCCGCCGACCGATCCTACTCGCCGGACCGCCCACTGAAAACCCCCGCGCCGCCGCGCTAGCGCGAGCCCCATCGCCTCCAGCGCACCGCACTCCATCCTCTCTCTCTCTCTTCTTCTCCGCCCCTCTCTCCACTCCAGCTCTCTCCGCCTATATCTCCGTCTTCCACCCTCTCTAATTTCCTTTTTTTCTTTCTCATTCTTTCTCTCTCCTTACTGTTAGCGAACAGCAGTTTTCGTTTGTTTGTTTGTTTTTTTATTATTATTTTATTATTATTATTTTTTTACTTGCTTTTGTTTAGTTTCTGTTTAGTATTTACTATTAATATTATTATTATTTTATCGCTGTTAGTGTTATTAGTAATATTTAGTAATATTTATTTTTTTATTATTATTATTATTATTTTTTTTATCACTGATTTCTATCATATATAGGATATATAATTTTCATATAAAATAGCATTTTTATTCAGTAATAATTAATAAATTTGCTATTTTTATATATAGAAATTTTTTCTCAAAAACTTGTTTGTAAGCAATAAATAAAAATATATTATTGGTGTCTTAGCCAAAGATAAATTATTTCTAGATTCATATATATTGCTAATAATGTTTTAACTAAAGAAAAATACAGTATTATGTGCCTATAGGTAATTTCAAATTTTTAGTTTAAAGTCTAAATCAGATTTCGAGCTTTATATCATGATCTTCTATTTTTTTTAAAAATATTTTGCCAATAGAAATATGTCTACCTACTAAAATAGTATATTTTACAAATCTAGAGTTTTTGCCTAAAACGAATTGTTATAATTTCTTTAAAGTAATTATCTACGAAAACAAAAATTGTTTACTAGTTTTCAAAGTATTTTTAACTATATATTTTTCTCTAAAATTTATATATATATATCTAATTTCCCTCGATTAAACATCATGTCCATGACGAATCCCAATATCCCTATTCCCTTTCCAAAACTAGACTACCTTATGTCCACCCTAACCGATTTGACCCTTCTGGACCTAATGGAACCGTCCGTGCCACCACCCGAGGTCACCATGTACAGTTGTTGCACCGAAGTCACGGTTCATGCTAGCTTGATCATCGCAGTACACCAGGCGCTCTACCAGGCAAGACACCTTGCCTTTACTGTTTAAATTCCTTGCTCAATATCATGCATGTTTTTACTTATTATAGAAAATATAAATTGTACTTGCAAATTATTATATTTTAGTTGCATATGGCTTAGAGTTAAGGGACCACCTTTGTTTGTGTCGCATTCATTGGCCAGACACTTGTGTATCACGAGTCACGAGTCTCATATAGATCTCGGACGTACGTATCGACTGGCCATCGGTACGCACATGCCGTGCGATAGGCAATAACTGCTAAATAGTTATGGTTGTCTAGAAGACTTAGCGACTTAGCAGTTATTAGGAACGTCGTGATGTGGATTCAGCACGAGTAGTACATGGGGAGGGTGAAGACAGTTATTAGGCGCAGGGGCTTTCATACCTTTACTTTTCTCTAGATGCCATTTGTGACTCAGTCGAGAGACTATTGGCCATGCATTTATTTACTTTTCTCTAGATGCCACTAGTGCCTCGGTTGAAACACAAATGTGTCGTGCATTTACTTTCCTCTAGCTACCGTTAGTGACTCACCCAAGAGCTAGTGGTCGTGCATTTATTTTTCTCTAGACGCCCCTTAGTTCTCGCTCGAGTGCTAATGGGCCGTGCATTTACTTTTCTCTAGACGCCACTAGTGCCTTGGTTGAAACGCTAACGTGCCGTGTTTCTAGCTTCGGGAGCCCTTGTGTGGAACGTTGTCTTCAAATTGCATTAACACATAGAATGGTTAAGGACCTTTACTTGTGTAGTCACATATACTTTTCTGTTGAGCTAACTTTATTCAGTTTATGGCATGATATTATGTGTCTTGTTACGTCCCTCTGAGGACCTGGTTATCTCGTCAGGTGTGTGCTATTGTCTTTTCGCAGGTGCTCTAGCTCTAGCCGTGGTCATCGTTATTCTTCGAGGATGATTGCATTTGGATCGTCTTCGCTTGCTCGCCAAATTATTTCTTTTCTCATGTATTTTTTCTCTACTTGTTGGTAGTGGATTTGTCTCTGCCCAACATATTGTATCAAGACAATTTATTATCTTTATATGATATCTTTTATTTATTTATTTTGCATGGATGAGATTAGTTATGGTTCTACTGCAATTTTACAGCTTATGTATTCATACGAGGATTCCATATATTGGAGTGTACTTCGTATGAATACAACTGGCATACCTACGTTCCTAGTCCTACGTATTTTGGGACTGGGGTGTTACAGGCCAGCTGGGACACGATGGCCAAACCAACGGATGAGGGAGACCTCAGCTTCATCAAATTAGCACATATCATGGACATCTGCTCTATGAAATTATGGTAGAAAATTAGAACACATGACTCTATCTGGTCACAGTTCATGAAAGCCATATACTTCTAACACTCTCACCCAGCGACGGTTGTCGCCAACAGCAATTCCTTCGGATCCTGGCACCGTATTCTCCACGGCCGTCAGCTAGCTGAACCCCTGATCCGCATGCGACTAGGCAACGGAGATTCGTCGCCTTGTCTCGAACGATAGATCGGCAATAGAATCTACCATCTATCCCCGAAGCCCCCGCCCCCCCGAACTGCACGATCCGGGACCTCTGGGACCCAGCATCGAGGTGGAGATAGGAGCGGATCAGAGAATGGATCGGGACGGAGGCATCGAATGAGCTCGCTGCCGCGGACGTTCAGATCAACGATCTTCCAGATGAATAGATTTGGGCCCTCGGCATCGGTGGATCATTTACGATGGCTTCTACCAGGAGGGAGATGGGGGGCGACAGTGGGCCGTCTCATCTGATCGTACTGTTTTGGCAATCATGCATCCCCAACAAGTGGTCTTTTCTGATCTAGAGAGCTCAGCGTAGGAAGCTATCGACCGATGACTCCCTAACCTCCATCAGGTTTAGCCTCGTATCCAGATGCCACTGTTGTACCTCTCACAAAACAGAAACAGCGGAACACATCCTTCTCTTCGGAGATCTCGGTAACTTGATTTGGCGTGACCTTTTTCGTCGTTTTAGGAGAAGACACCGGACCGGGGGCTTCAATGATATCCTGGTTAACTGGGGTAACTCCCACAGCCATCAGATCGCCGCAGCCGCAGGTATTTGGGTCCTCTGGAAGAATCGAAACAAATTCAGATATGAAGGACGACAATACAACCCTGCTCAACTAATCCGCGAAGTCCTTCCTCAAATTCTTAAAACCAGGAACCGTTACTCTCACTCCTTGGAGCAATTTTGGCAGGATTTGTTTTAGCAAAGTGCGTTGCCCCCTGGGACCGAGTAGGCTTTTATATTTTGGTGTCTTCAGCGCTTGGCGCGCTTACTTGTATGGGCTTCGGTATTTTATGCCTGATACATCAAAAAAAGATCTTTAGTAATATATATATATATATATATATATATATATATATATATATATATATATATATATATGTATATATTTAGTTTTTAAATAAAATCTAATTAGGAGTTACTGTTCATTGAACAGTAACCCTTTCTCCACGAGCCTGCGATAACGAAGGAAACCGGAAGATTTGTTTCTTCGATCCTGATTGAATTTGAATCAATTTGATTCAAATATTTTGGACTCAAAATCCTTACCTAAAAATCCACAAGTAATCCCTAAATCTTCGTTTAAAAACCAAAGAATTTTGCATTAATTGGGATTGGATTGCGGCTATGTATAAACTACTTGTCACGGCTTCTTCTTTCAGGAAACCAATCAAAACCTTACAAACTTCACATCTAGACTTCTCGCGATGACCCCAGAGTGACCCATGATCCCAGGCGCGTGACCCTGACCGCATGCACAGTTGCACGGTCGCCGGAGCACCGCCGCACCTTTCCCTGGCCGCCGTAGACAGAGTATACTCTGTTTTGATACACCGGGAGGTACTCCCCTTCATGACCCAATTTCTTCCTAGTTTCTCGACCATTTTTGATTTCATAAAATACTTTAGAAACCCTACGTAACCCTCTAGATGACCTAGCAAATGGATTGTAGTGTCTATGAGTCGTCGAACCAGAAATTTGATCAAAAAATCCCGAAAAAAACATTATTTTGAAAGCAATTTTTACAGTTTCATGAACCCAAGTTTGTGGTCTGTTTCCCATCAACTCAATATGCTTTTTCCAAAACCTTTTGAAAAATAAATTACTTCACCTATAGCACTTTGAAACCTTTCTTGTAACATTTTTCGATCACTGTATAAATAGGTATTTGAATGCAAAGTTGTGATAAAAAAAAGAGATTTTTATAAACTAAACTTAGAAAACTTCTCGAAATGGCGTGCGCTGCGACAAACTGGGCGACGTGGTCGTGCACTATACGCATCAAAAGGCACATATGGATGTTGTCGACGTGTGGGAACTGACGGAACTCGATTTCGTTGCACGTGCGCGACGAAATCAGTACGTATCCGTCAAGATACCCCCGTATCGACCTTTTACAAACTTGGCCATAATTTTGTGTACGTTCATCGTATTAGAAAGAAACTTGTGCCAGTAGGACCATATCGAAATTTTGGTCATGTGTGCCATGTTTGGTCCGATTCTGAGAAGGTCGACCGGAACGCCTATTTGGCGGACCCGCAGCCCGATCCAAGGGGCAAAATTGTACACAGCCCACCAGAATCTAACTTTCGATATACGGTTGGGTTCGTCTCCTTAAACCAAACCTGTATACATATAATTTAATGACTTTATAGACCATAAAAATTGGCATGCATTTTGATGCAAAACGGGTCCAACGGCAGACATCATTTTAACCCAAAATTACAATTTTTCCCCTATTCCAGAATTGGACTTTTGGACAGGCATTTTGTAGACATATATTTTAAATTGAGAACATTCTTGATGTTTCTTTCAACATTTAGAGCCGTTCGTGGATTTTGAGATTCGTTGCTGACGTACTTGATTGTTGGATTGCCGTTCACGTACCGCCAGGCAAGATACCTTGCCACCTTACTCTGTGATTTACTTTATGTTATTTTCAGTTATTTATTTTCAGCATCTTTACATGTTGATAGTATTATATCATTGTGCATCCAAGTCACACTTGGGTGCAAGCGACTGTATCAGTCGTTTTACTTATTTTGTTCTATTTCTTGCATTGACTTAGACTAGTGACCACCCAGTTATGATGAGGTATTGGTATACCTCATACGACCTTGACACATGATCATTACAAGTTGTGAGTCATATGTAGGACACGTACTCGTGTAGTCGGCCGGCCACTGATACGTATGAGGCGTGCGACGGTTAGGAATAACTGCCCATAGAATTGCATGCTAGCAGACTTGGCCGTTACTAGAGGTTCTTAGGAGTCATGGATATGACCCTACTAGGCATTGGATGGGGAGAACGATTCCTTAATGTATGGGCCACATATGCACTTTCCTATTCCTGATCCTGCTGGCCTCTGACATTCGATGAATGTTATACTTTGAGGTCCCTGGTATCCTGGTAGAACCATACCTGAGTTTCCTGCAGCTAGAGTGCCCATGCATTGGAGGTTTGTTCTTAACTGTATTATCACTGTAGAACTGGTAGGCACCCTATTGCATACATTCCTTCTTTTTCTACTATATATCACAGTTTATATGGCATGTTATTTTCTTGTATCTTGTTACGTCCCTCTGAGGACATGGTTATCTCTCTAGGTGGGTGCTTTTCATGATGCTTCGCAGGTGCTCTAGCTAAGATCGTGGTTTTCCCTTTTCCATAGAGAAGTCTTGCTCTTGGTTCATCTTGCCATCTTTATTGATCATTTCCTTGTATATTTCTCTCATTTGAAGTAGTTGGTAGTGGATTTGTCTCCGCCTAGCTTTTGTACAAATAACAATTCAGTGTTGACTCTTATTATATATTATTTTCTTATTATGGATGAGATTTAGTTATCATGGTTTACTACATTCTTATAGCTTATGTATACATACGAAGGTTCCATATATTGGATATACTTCGTACGTGTGCAGCTGGCATGTCTACGTACTTAGTCCCAAGTATTTGGGACTAGGCAATACATGTTTTTGTGGTGGCTCATACAGGTCGAGTTTGTCACTTCAGTTACATTACTGTACCGATGTGAGGTCGCTAATCTTTCGTTTCCCCGGGCGAAGATGGAGGTCGCTAATCTTTCGCTTCCCCGACACCAGGCTGCTGGGCTGGTACCCCTCACCATATCGCGAGGGGAGGTCATGTGGGTCCACCAGGACTTAGTATCTGAAGTAACCCAGCCAGCATCACCCTCTACTGGCAAGAAGAAAGGTGGAAATGTCAAGTCCAGCGCACAATCTCGGCTGACATCGAAGAAGTGACAGCTGTTGTTACCCGATCCGGTGCACAAACTCAACCCCCACCGGGTAACTCGGCTGAAGATCATCAGCCGGCAGCTGCTGATGTTCCAGGGCCCTCTCAGCCTCCGACGACCGACAAGCCTAGGCCGAAGGAGACCTGCATCGACAAACTGCTGCTTCCGAAAAAATATGCCTCAGGGACTGGAGAGGCCTTACAACTTTGACATCTTGGCACAATTGGCCAACACACCGGCCAAATTGTCGTTGTATGAGCTATTGAGGCTCTCCAAAGATGTTTGCGTCGCACTGAGTGATGCACTTCAGAACACTGACACCTATCTGGCTCAAGTTAAGCTCACAGGAGAAAGCTCCACAGAGGATCCTCAGGACAGTGCTTTTACTGGAGCATTGCCCAATATTGTCTTTACTCCGCAGGACATGCTCATTAAGACCAACCTGCACGATCGCCCGCTGTATTATACTGGATACGTCGATAACGTAAAGGTGAATCGGATGCACATAGATCCCGGTTCTTCCATAAGCATCATCCCGAAGAGCCTGCTTTACTTCCTGGGCATCCCTATGCATCGCCTGACACCTACAAGCACCGCCATCAGCGGTTTCAATTCAGGCAGAAGCTATCCGGTCGGAAAGATTCGGTTGAAGTGCCAAATCGGCGACCTTCAGTCAGAAGTAACCTGCTATGTCATAGAAGCGGACACCTCCTACAATATTCTTCTAGGGCGTCCTTGGATACACGACTACATGATCGTGCCTTCCACGTTGTACCAGTGCTTCAAGTACGTCGACAAACACGTCTTTGTAAGAACCGAATTTACTGACATTGATCCTTTCAGAGGGCTTGAATCCTACTACTTGGACTCCTGCTTGTACGATAAGTCGAAGAGGCACCTTATCGAAGAAAATACTCAAGCTCAAACTGAGGCGGCAATGGGATCAGAAGAACCTCTGACGATCCACCTCCAAGCCCGCAAACCAGGCAGAACTGTACCCCTTACAGCCACTTTGCGTAAGGTTGCAATTAGTCTCTCTGCACAGAAGGAGCAAATGACTATCCGACCCCAAGGTCTGGCCAAGCGCCGAGACCCACTGTGAAGCCAACGACAATCAGACTGTCAAGAGCCGGTCAATGACAATCTGAAGAGACAAACTCTCCTGATAAGCCAATGGTCATTCGTCTGCCAAGGACAAGGCGTCAGCCCAACACTGAGCCAAGGACTGTTAGTGAGGCACCAACCCCACGTCCTGTCCCACCAGCGGGACCCTTGGTGATCAAGCTCCCCTGATCGTCTTCCTAAGCTTCAATAATGTAGGGGGTTGCTGAACTAGAGTTGGAGACAAACTAACAAGTCAGCACCAAGCCGGGATCGCTAGCGTACCGACGACTCCACGTCCGACCCCATCAATGGAACCCTTGATGATCAGGCTGCCCAGATCATCCTTCCAGTCTTCACTGATACAGGGGGTAGCTGAAGAAGAGAAAGAGCTGGCCAAGTATGTGGTCACATACACTGATGTTCCTTCCGCCGACGATGTAATTCCTCCTGAAAAGATATCTTACTTCATCGATAAAGGGTTATCTTTGAACTACCTCGAGCTTGATAAGCTTCGTGTAATGTACGCGATAGAACACGGTATAGGCACTAACTTACACACACAAGTAACCAATGTCTATACCACGAACCAACTTACTCCCGTGGAAGGCGCCTGCTTCATAATCGAAGGAGAGGATCATCCAATCATCTTTGGCCGGAAGAACGATCCACAGCCCTTCAGGCTAGAAGAAGTCAATCTGGAACCCGACACTGGGAAACTGCCCCTTTATCTGTATAGCTCTCGATCCAAGTACCTCATGCAAAAACAGGGGTATGATATGGAGGCTACACCAGGCCTGAACTACGGCACCTGCCGACTACCTTTACAATTGCCAGTCCCGGCTGGGAAGCCACGGGATTACTACAGTAAGACCAGACATGGGCTAGGCTATGTTACTCCTGTGACAACCCCCGAGAGCTCAGATGAAGAATGCAAATGGCACTCTCATTCATCCGGTTCACCCACTTTTGATTCAGATGTTAACATTGGGGACATGCTCAGACAGACTTGGACCAATATGGCATTCGTCGACGCCTACGAAGAAGATGAAGACATTCCTGAACTTCTTGAGTTAGAGCCGTGGGCCCAATAGCTAGACGCATAATGGGAAAAGTGGTTCGAACAAAGAGAGCCTCCCGCCTAAGATGAGGTCATACAAGTTGACCTTGGCGATAAGTCATCTCCAAAACCAATCTTCGTTAGCAAAAGTCTGACAGACGAAGAACGAGAATTGCTACTGCAACTCATCGGAGAATATATCGACGTGTTTGCCTGGAGCTATGAAGACATGCCAGGGCTAAACCCCGAGGTTGCACTTCACAAACTCAACATTCGTCCGAATGCAAAGCCGGTCAAGCAGCAGCAACGACGGTTTCGCCCAGACATCATGAACTCTATCGAGGCCGAGGACAATAAACTGATAGCCAGCGGCTTCATTCACGAGGAACAACATCCAGATTGGGTAGCCAATATAGTACCAGTCCTCAAGAAGAATAGGAAGATACGAATCTGCATCAACTTCTGAAATCTGAACCTGGCGTGTCCTAAGGATGAGTTTCCCCTCCCTATTATAGATATAATAATTGACAACACCTGCGGCTTCGAGCGCATGTCATTCATGGATATCTTCTCAGGGTATAATCAAATCAAGATATTCTCTGACGATAAAAAGCATACATCATTTCGAACACCGATTAGCACATACTGCTACACAGTCATGCCTTTTGGTTTAAAGAATGCTGGCGCCACCTATCAACAAGCCATGAGCGTCATCTTCAGAGATCACTTACGCAAGAAAGTGGAGTGTTATATCGATGACATTTTCGTGAAGAGCCACTCTAAAGAAGATCATCTGTATGATCTGAAGACAGTGTTCGACCTGATACAGGCGCACAATTTGAAAATGAATCCCACGAAATCCTTCTTGGGCGTATCCAGCGGGAAGTTCTTGGGTTTTATCGTTACCTCCCAGGGTATCCAAGTTGACCCTGAGAAGACGAAGGCAATCATGGAGATGGGTCCTCCAAGAAATCTCCGTGAACTCAGAGGCCTTCAAGGAAGGCTAGCTTACATCAGGAGGTTTATCTCTAACCTCTCCGGACGATGTCAACCTTTCACGTACCTCATGAAGAAAGGTGTCTCCTTCGTGTGGGATGAAGAGTGCCAGCGCGCCTTCGACAACATCAAAGAATACATGTCGAACCCTCCAGTCCTGGTGGCCCCAGTTGCTGGAAAGCCATTCCTGCTCTATATACGAGCTATGGAGCATTCTCTCGATGCTCTACTGGCACAAAACAATGATGCAGGCCATGAACAAGCCATCTACTACCTCAGTCGAATGATGGTAGGGCCTGAGCATCGATACACTACCGTAGAAAAGGAGTGCCTCGCTCTAGTGTTCGCCATTCAGAAGACGCGACACTACGTCACAGGACAAACCATACATGTGATATCACGAGTCAACCCTCTCAGGGTCCTCATGACCAAACTAGGGGCACTCAGCTCCTGCCTTGCTACTTGGGCAATATTATTGTCTCTCTACCACATGATCTTCGTCCCACAGAAGGCTGTTAAAGGTTAAGCTCTGGCGAACTTCTTAGCAGCCCATCCAGGTTTGGAGTCAACCAGAATATATGAAAAGATCCCAAACGAAGTCGCCAATTCAAATATGGTCTCCTATGATGTCGTTTGGCGAATGTTCTTTGACGGTGCTTCAAGAACTGGGCCTAAAGGTAATATCGTAGTCGGAGTCGGAGTGGTGCTGATTTCTCCCTCCGGATTGGTGATTAATCGGGCATACTCCCTCACGGAACCTTGTTCAAACAACGTCGCAGAGTACAATGCTCTGGTTATCGGTCTCCCACTTACAAAAGAACTGGGGGTAGAGCACCTCGAAGCATATGGCGATTCACAGCTAATCATTAACCAGTTCCGGGGTTCATATGAAGTTCGTCATGAAGACATGATCCCCTATCACCAAATAGCGATTAACATCATCTCATCCTTGAAGGGTTCTTCATAGAACATATTCCCAGGCTCCAGAACATTGAAGTCGATGCCCTAGTAGGCCTTGTCGCTTCCTTAGCGGTTTTGAATCATGCTTACCACTTGGTTGACATAATAGGCCGTGAATTGGTCTGTCCCAAGAACAATGTTCAATGTGTTAAGAGTTACTCCGCTCTGAAAGTCGACGAAGCACCAGACTGGAGACAGCCATTCATTGACTTCGTAGTCTACGACATCTTGTCGGAGAATCCAAAAGAAGCCACTTCCATCAGAAGGTGTTTCCTCAGATTCTTCTATGATACGGAGGAAAAAATGCTATATCGACGATCATACGATGGATTACTGCTTCGATGTCTGTCAAATACAGAAGCCAAAGAAGCCGTACATGAAGCTCATGAGGGCGTCTGTGGAGTCCATCAGCCTGGCCTGAAATTACAAGACTGCCTTCGCCGAATGGGCTACTACTGGCCTACGATGGTGGCGGATGCGATAGACTATGCAAGAAAGTACAAAGCATGTCAAGTCCACGCAGATTTCATCCATCAACCATCCGAGTTCTTACATCCAACGGTGGCATCCTGACCATTCGATGCTTGGGAAATGGACATCATCGGTCCGATCACTCCACCTTTGTCCAGAGGACACCGTTTCATACTCGCAATCATAGATTACTTCTCCAAATGGGCGAAAGCTGTTCCGCTTACAAAAGTGAAGACATTAAACGTGATCAGATTCCTTAAGCATCACGTCATCTATCACTTCGGACTGCCTCGAAGGATCATCCACGACAACGGTCCGCAGTTCGCAAGCCACGCCTTCTATCAGTTTTACGATAAACATTGGATCCAGAATGTTGCTTCAACATCGTACAATCCGACGGTAAATGGTTTGGCGGAAGCGTTCAACAAAACTATAATCAAGCTGCTCAAGAAATTCATGTCTTCCAACAAACGCGACTAGAATAAAAAGCTTGGCGAATGCTTATGGGCGTACCGTACTACAGTCCGGACGGCCACCGGGAACACACCATTCTCTCTGGTGTATGGGAGCGAGGCAGTTCTTCCCCTGGAGACCCAAATCCCCTCGCTCCGCATCGCCCTCACCTATCGATTGACGACGGATGATAATTACCGTCGTCGGCTACAAGAGTTGGAGGCTTTAGATGAGAAGTGCCTACTAGCTCAACAACGAATCGAGCTGTATCAAGCATGCATCTTGGAAGCTTTCAACAAGAAGGTTAAACTCAGAACATTCCAAGTAGACGATCTCGTTCTGGCAATTCGAAGGCCGATGGTTATGACTCACAGAACCGCTGGCAAATTCCAACCAAAGTGGGAAGGCCCATTTGTCATCGAGGCTGTATTCTCTAATGGTGCTTACCGTCTCGCAAAACAAAATGGAGACTTTCTCATGTTGCCCATCAACGGCAAGTTCCTAAAAAAGTATTATGTCTAAACGATATCCTCCAAATCTATCGAACTGTTAAGTTATGTGCCCTTAGGTACCGCTGAACTTACACTTTGGTTATCACAAATGAATCTATATCGCATCTTCTGGGTGGTAAGTCATGTATGATCATACCTCTGAACATCCTTCCCAAAAGAGCATCTTCCTCATGATCTAATGCCCGTACTTTCAGTGCATAAACAGGATAACAGATCCATAAATTTCTCGAAACAACCACGTCGTCACCTCTGAGTTGTTTTGCTTTCGCCAAAAAACAAATCATCCCCTCACGTAGAACTTCCATGTCCATATTACCTCTGAGTTGATCTATGTACCCTTCATGGAGTCCACTCCAGCTACGTCCTCATTACCTCTGAGTAGGAAGGCTCCGTTGAAGAAACCCTCATATTTACCACGTCCTCATTACTTCTGAGTAAATATGTTAGTTTTTTCTTGACCTATTATCCGTACCCAAGACCGGAGTACGCCAAGGATAATAGGCCCACAAATGTCCTCTGTTGACCAAAATGTCCTCTGCTGACCACAAATACTGTACTAAGTTTTCTAGTACATGTACCTCATTTCTCATCATGCCCCGGGAGCCCAGCTGCTCCATGACATTCTTTCTCCCGATACCAGGAACTTCCATAGCCACCTTACTGTGGAATTGTTCTAAGTATCCCTATCAAACTTGTTATCCGTACCTAAAACCAAGGTATGCCAGGGGTAATAGGTCCACAAATAGTCCCCCAATGAGGCAAATACCATAACACCACAAACACAACAAGCAATACAAATGAAAGATAAAATAAAACATACTCTTTTATTTGAAAGTCAAAGGTACTACATGTTCTGGGACCACGTCCCTCTCAAAAAAGGAAAGAATATAAATAAGGAAAAGGCCGACTATGGTTCGGCGATACATAATTCTCTGAGACGGTCCCTCAGCAAGGCAGTCGACCGCTCAAACCGCTGCTTGGCCCGGCGCTCAGCCTCCTGAGTCAGCCGCTCCACATCCTCCAGATGCGAGTGAGCCCGCCAGCCCTCTTCAAGCTTCTCCAGAGCACGCTCGAAGCCAGCAGAAGCTCGAGTAACCTTGTCGGCTTCCTGAACAACCAGCTCCTCATCCGCACGGGCGGCCTCGAGCTCAGATTCCATGAAAGTCAGTTTCCTCTGAAGTTCGAGGATCTTCTTTCTCGTATCAATTACCCCACGGGAGGCAGCCACTTTTCGAGCCATGCAATCCTCTCCCCTGCGGCTCAACTGATCATACTGCAAAGACAGACGGTGGAGGTCCCCCATTATAATCGGCTTGGCCGTATCCCGAGCAACCCTTACCTTCTCTATGGCAGTTATGAGGAAGGCACGCTCTTGATCTATTGCTGCAGACAGATCAACTTGCCGCAGCACTTGAAACTGGGCCACAAGTTGATCGGCCTCCAGCAATTTGGACTCCAGGAGCTCAACTATCCCTGTCCCGCCTGGGAGGGTTCTAAGGATTTCAATCTGGCCCCGGGCGCATTGACAGGCCAAGGCAAAAGAGGTCCCCCTCTCCACCGCAGCCTCAATTTCTTGCCTCAGACGGCCGTAAAAACTGTCAACCACATCCTTTGACGCTTCATCCAGAACTTCCGTAGAAGACGGCGTCAAAGGAAGGGTAACTGTGTAAAACCCCTAAATTTCTACTATATTTTTTTTAAATTTGGTACTGATTTAAAATTTTGTATTTTACATCGCGTAGTCGTATTGTACGTCGCGTACGAAAATTTTATTTTTCGAAATTGCTCGACGAGTGCGAATATGTACAAGCGTACATATTTTTAGAAAAACATTTTTTTCTATTTTATAGTTTCAAAATAATATATGTAATAATTATTTTAGCTATCATACCAATATTTCCAAGTCCGTTATTTTATTTATTTTTTATTATAAAAAGTCTTTCGTAAAAACAGTTTTTAATAATAAATAATATTCTTTGTGCATACATATATATTTCATAAATATTTTATTAAGTTTATTTTTAAATAATAATGTATTTTTGAAATTATTATTATAGTATTTTTTGGAAAACATATTTTGAAATTATTGTGGCTATTTAAATATTGATTTGATTTATGGATATGTTTAAATAGTTAAATTAATATCTATAATTGAAATATGACTTATCTTATTTGATTTTAAACTGAAATACGGTATTTAATTAGATTTAAATTGGATTTTGATTTGGATTTGAATTTATTGAATTAATTTAAATTAATAGATTGAATTATCTAAATTGGGTTTAAATAAATCATAATCCTTATCTTAATGGGAATTCCTACATCCTATAAATAGGCAGGTACTCCTCTATAAATTTTTCACATCCACAAATTCTCCACAACCAAAAATATGTGCATCGTGTTCGTGTCTCCATCTTTTCCACTATTTTCCTCCATTATAATTACATTTTCACCATCTTCGTGTCCACACACGGACACGTCATCCTCCAACCACGATACAATACAAATCGGTAATTCCGACTTCCAAAACCCAACCCTAAATCCTAAACCTAGCCCTACCAATGACACCGTAGCAATGCCGCTCGACCCGACCTAGTCTTCTCTGCCACGCCCACCTCCATAGACCACCGCAGATCGCTCCATCAATATCCCCAATTCACCCATGCCCCACCACTAGACTTCCCAAATGATCCTGGCCAACTCTGGCAAGAACACCACCTTGGCACACAACCACCATCATCGTCGCCACTACTATTATGACTGACAAGAAACCCCCAAAACCAAAAGTAAAACATCACCGCCACCTACTCACATCTACCGGCCGTGCACCGATCTGGCCGCCACCATCAGATCGGCCGAGCTTCTGTGCCTTCCTCATACGCTGCCTCGCCATCCCCGCAGCGTGCGACTCTCGCCAGAGAGCTCCACCACTCTGTACATGCCAGCACCGCGGATGCCTACTGGGCGCCTCGACTAGGTGTCGCCTACTCTGGAGCAGTGTACCGTCCGCCGCCTTCTTCCCTTTCCGCCTCCGATCCATCCGATCTCGACTCGCCACCGCGCCGGAGGCGCATGAACCCCCTTCTGCGTTCCTCCGCACACGAGCTCCGCCACCATCACCGTCGTGCCGCCCTCCGTGCCGCCGACGAACTCCACGGCGCCACCACCGGTGCTCCACTCCGAGCCCCGTCGGAACCCTCGCTGAAACCCTCTCCTCGCCATTCCTCTTCAGCGCCGCCGTGCCTCCAGGTCCGCCCGGCGTCGCGTAACCCCCCATCCTCTCCACCTCACTCGTGCTGCCCCCTCTTTCTCTCCCTCCGCCTCAGTTCCTCTCCGCGACCGCCCCTCTCTCCGCTCCTCTGATCACCGCCGTCGTCGCCCTCTGAGCCGCTGCTCCGACCACACTCCGCCTCTCCCCTCGCCCTCTCTCCGCTCACTTCCATAATTCCATTCCTTCCTCTCCGTTTTCTCTCTTCCGAGAAATTTGGGTGCTCCTTCACCCTCTCTGTTTTTTTTTCTTTCCTTCATTGTTCTCCTCGAAAGAGGAGAACGACTTTACAGTGCATTCTTTTTGTTATTATTATTATTATTATTATTATTATATTCATTTATTATTATTAGTACAACAATTTCTATTATATTATTATTATTAATTATTATTATTAATTATTGTTATTATTATTATTATTATTTTATTATATTACTGTTATTATTATTATTATTACAGTTAGTAGTTTTATAATTATTATTATTATTACTACAATAGATTTTTCTATATACAATATATACCATTAATTAGTATAGCATTAAATAGCAAAATAGTATTAAGCTTTTTATTATTATAAATTTTTTTTAGTTATTTTAGAATAAACATATATTCTCCTAAAATTTTAATTGTCATAAAATATGTAGTACTAGGCTTGGCCTATATTTATTTACAAAACTAGATTTTGAAGCGTAGATATATTATTATTTTATTTTTATGGTATTTTGTGAATATGGTTTGGTCTAAAAATTATATTTTCACAAAATTAGTTTTAGTCTAAAAATATGTCTAAACTTTTCAAGTATTTCTTTATAGTATTTAGAGAAATAAAAATTTAGTTGAAATATATAATTATTTTCTAAAATAGTTTATTTATTTATTTCAACCAATTCTCTTCAAATATGCAATCTTATTCATGGCTAGTCATATCCACATCTTCTTGTAAATCTCGGACTTTCCTACATCATCCCTAACCAATTTGACTATTTCGGACTCGATGACACGATCCGTGCCACCATTAGAGGTCACCTTGTGTAGTTATTACGCCGAAGTCGCAGTTCGTGCCACATTGATCATTGTAGTACACCAGGCGCTCTACCAGGCAAGACACCTTGCCATTTGTTATTTATTTATTTTAGCTCATATTTTATGCATTATTTATTTTCTTTATGTAAAATAAACTGTGATACATGGCATAACCTGTTAGAACTTATTGTTCAGTTATATTACCTGCTATGTATTATTTTTCTTACACATTAAACCTAGATTTAAGGGACCATCTTGTGTGTTGCATTCATTGGCCTTAACACGTCGTACCACGAAGTTGTGTGTCGCATGTAGAATACGGACGTGCATGATTGGCTGGCCACCAGTACGTAAAAGCCGTGTGATAGGAATAACCGCTAATAGAATTGCATGCTAGTTTGACTTAGCGGTTATAGAGGTTTTCTGTTGTGGATACAACAGAGTAGGCATTGGGCGGGGAGGACAATTCCTTAGCGTATGGGCTTCGATGCACTTTCCCTTTTGTAACCCGTGAGCTCCGCCGGAGACGCGGGTCAGATTACCCATGATTACTGACGGCCACTGACGTTCTGCGGAACGTTATGCTCTTACTGATTGGGCCTCTGGTGCCACAATGGGGGACTATGCCGATCCTATTTTAGCCAGGGCCCATGTGTAAGAAGGATGATTCTTAACTACATTTCACTTAGAACGGTTAGCCACCTTATCCGTTAGGTACGAGTACTTTTGGTTTGGGTGCTTGTATCTGACCGTGGCTTGGAACAATAACTTGTTGCGGATTAGTTCGTCACATCTTGTCCTTGTTTGGTTGTAGGTATGACTTACTACTTCGATGAAAAGGTATTGAACCTTGTTGGGGTCCGGATACCATATTGGATTCATAGCATGGAAAGATACGTCACCGTGAATTAGTTTACCATCTCCTAGCCTTATTTGGTTGGGGAGATGGTAAGCTAGTTCAATAGGTGTGTATTGGACCATGTTATAATTCAATTGACTTATTTATTTGAGCAATATTTATTCAGTTTATATGGCATGATATTATGTGTCTTGTTATGTCCCTCTGAGGACCAGGTTATCTCGCCAGGTGTGTGCTCTTGTCTTTCGCAGGTGTTCTAGCTCTATCCGTGATCATCGCTATTTCTTCGAGGATGGTTGTACTTGGATCGTCTTCGCTTCGCTCGCCAAAAATTATTTCTTTTCTTATGTACATTTTTCTTTACTTGTTTGGATTTGTCTCCGCCCAACATATTGTATCAAGTCAATTCATTATCATTATATGATATCTTTAATTCATTTATTTTGTGTGGATGAGATTAGTTATGGTTCTACTACATTTTACAGCTTATGTATTCATATGAGGTTTCCATATATTGGAGTGTACTTCGTATGGATACAGCTAGCATGTCTACGTTCCTAGTCCAACGTATTTTGGGATTGGGGCGTTACATATTTTTGTGGTGGCCCATGCAGGTCAAGATAAATTATTTAGTTACTTTACCGTACCAAGCAAGCCTGCGTATAGGATTAGAAGTCTAGGATCTCATCCACATACTTGACCTCTTTCCTCGATTCAATATTCGAACTACTGTTCGACTCATCGATTGCATCTTGCTTGATTCCTCCTATCATTATTCTTATCTTCCCTTCGTGCTTGTAAGAGATTGACCCTACTAGTTAGATATCCCAAACACCCATAGCTTAATTCTCTAAGTTGGGTAGAATACCCCACGACCTGACACACCCTTGACCATTAATGGAATACAAATAGTATTATCTAGACCATAAAGACTAGAGGAATTTAACCCATTTGGTCAACCAAGCCTTGGTCAATAAAATCGTAGAATGATTGTATAGGAATAAACAAGACTTAGATTCTTATGACTCTTAGACTATTCATATTTATTCTTATTTCATCTACCATCGTGCCTATATTTTTACTATCTAGACTAATGATGCTAATATAACCTAGTTTTTGCAAGCTCAATTCTTCATCAAGCTTGTTCACGACATATGTTATTGGATGCATCCACTAACGTATTGTCTACTCAGAACCAGTGCATGATGGTCTGATCAACCTAGGGCACTTTGGTTCGCTTTTTTCTATCATTCTACGTGGATGGGGACATAGCTAAAGTTGTCCTCTAGAGTCCCATCTGCGACTGCCTTGGCAACTCCTTTTGAATTATTCGGTCGCCTTTGAACCACGTATTCGTATTCGATAACGCCTCCTTCGAACTCTATATTGCTTTCGCCTTCACCTATTTTAGAAGGACGAAGGCGTTATACTAGAACTTCCTCTAGCCTTCCTATCGACTATGACCATTCTCACTCGATGTTGCTATATCTTCATCCTAAACCACTCATCCTTTTCTTGGCCCTATATTCGCTATCATGAACCTTCCAAATCACTTAATTTAGGCATGAACCAAATCGATCTCTTATTCGTGCCTCAACCTACTAGATCTCTAACTTATTTTCTCTTGATACCATATCATTCTCTATTGCGTGATACTCATGATCTAAACTTTAAACCCTTAATCTTCAACTCGTGCCTTAACTCACGACCCTCGTAACCATACCCGTATTAAATTCTATGATTTAGATCACGATTTCTTACGACATAATTTTGTGAAAACATTGTCGTTGTTTGTTCCCCATCAATACCCCCTTGTGTCTTCTCACCCCCCTACTAATTCTTAATTTCGAGGACGAAATTCTTTTAAGTTGGGTAGGATGTAAAACCCCTAAATTTCTACTATATTTTTTTATTAAATTTGGTACTGATTTAAAATTTTGTATTGTACGTCGCGTAGTCATATTGTACGTCACGCACAAAAATTTTATTTTTCAAAATTGCTCGACGAGTGCGAATATGTACGAGCGTACAAATTTTTAGAAAAACATTTTTTTCTATTTTATAGTTTCAAAATAATATATGTAATAATTATTTTAGCTATCATACCAACATTTCCAAGTCCGTTATTTTATTTATTTTTTATTATAAAAAGTCTTTCGTAAAAAATAGTTATTAATAATAAATAATATTCTTCGTGCATACATATATATTTCATAAATATTTTACTAAGTTTATTTTTAAATAATAATATATTTTCAAAATTATTATTATAGTATTTTTGGAAAACATATTTTGAAATTATTGTGGCTATTTAAATCTTGATTTGATTTATGGATATGTTTAAATAGTTAAATTAATATCTATAATTAAAATATGACTTATCTTATTTGATTTTAAACTAAAATACGGTATTTAATTAGATTTAAATTGGATTTTGATTTGGATTTGGATTTATTGAATTAATTTAAATTAATAGATTGAATTATCTAAATTGGGTTTAAATAAATCCTAATCCGTATCTTAATGGGAATTCCCACATCCTTTAAATAGGCAGGTACTCCTCCATAAATTTCTCACATCCACAAATTATCCACAACCAAAAATATGTGCATCGTGTCCGTGTCTCCATCTTTTCCACTATTTTCCTCCATTACAATTATATTTTCACCATCTTCGTGTCCACACATGGAAACGTCATCTTCCAACCACGATATAATACAAATCGCTAATTCCGACTTCCAAAACCCAACCCTAAATCCAAAACCTAGCCATGACAATGACAACGTAGCCATGCCGCTCGACCGGACCCCGTCTTCTCCGCCACGCCCACCTCCATAGACCACCGCAAATCGCTCCATCAATATCCCCAATTCACGCACGCCCCACCACCAGACTTCCCAAATAATCCTCGCCAACTCTGGCAAGACCACCACCCCGGCACACCACCACCATCATCGTCGCCACCACCATTATGACCGACAAGAAACCCCCAAAACCAAAAGTAAAACATCACCGCCACCTACTCACCTCTACCGGCCGCGCACCGATCTGGCCGCCACCATCAGATCGGCCGAACTTCTACGCCTCCCCCATACGCTGCCTCGCCATCCCCGTAGCGTGTGACTCTCGCCAGACAGCTCTACCGCTCTGTGCGCGCCAGCACCGCGGATGCCTATGGGGTGCCTCGATTGGGTGTCGCCTGCTCCGGAGCAGTGTACCGTCCGCCGCCTTCTTCCTTTTCCACCTCCGATCCATCCGATCTCGACTCGCCATCGTGCCGGAGGCGCATGCACCCCCTTCCGCGTTCCTCCGCGCATGAGCTCTGTCACCATCACCGTCGTGCCGCCCTCCGCGCCGCCGACGAACTCCCCGGTGCCACCACCGGCGCTCCACTCCGAGCCCCGTTGGAACCCTCGCTGAAACCCTCTCCGCGCCATTCCTCTTCAGCGCCGCCGTGCCCCCAGGTCCGCCCGGCGCCGCGTAACACCCCATCCTCTCCACCTCACTCTGCGCCGCCCCCACTTTCTCTCCCTCTGCCTCAGTTCCTCTCCGCGACCGCCCCTCTCTCTGCTCCTCCGATCGTCGCCTTCGTCGCCCTCCGAGCCGCTGCTCCGACCACACTTCGCCTCTCCCCTCGCCCTCTCTCTGCTCACTTCCATAATTCCATTCCTCCCTCTCCGTTTCCTCTCTCCCGAGAAATTTGGGAGCTCCTTCGTCCTCTCTGTTTTTTTTTCTTTCCTTCATTGTTCTCCTCGAAAGAGGATAACGACTTTACAGTGCATTTTTTTATTTTTTTTATTTTTATTTATTTTTTGTTATTATTATTATTGTATTTATTTACTATTATTATTAGTACAGCAATTTCTATTATATTATTATTATAAATTATTATTATTATTAATTATCGTTATTATTATTATATTATTGTTATTATTATTATTATTACAGTTAGTAGTTTTATTATTATTATATTATTATTATTATTATTATTATTATTATTATTATTATTATTATTATTATTATTATTATTATTATTATTATTATTATTATTATTATTACTACATTACATTTTTCTATATACAATATATATACCATTAATTAGTATAGCATTAAATAGCAAAATAGTATTAAGCTTTTTATTATTAAAAATTTCTTTTAGTTATTTTAGAATAAACATATATTCTCCTAAAAATTTAATTGTCATAAAATATGTAGTACTAGGCTTGGCCTATATTTATTTACAAAACTGGATTTCGAAGCGTAGATATATTATTATTTTATTTTTATGGTATTTTAAGAATATGGTTTGGTCTAAAAATTATATTTTCACAAAATTAGTTTTAGTCTAAAAATATTTATAGACTTTTCAAGTATTTCTTTATAGTATTTGGAGAAATAAAAACTTAGTTTAAATATATAATTATTTTCTAAAATAGTTTATTTATTTATTTCTACCAATTCTCTTTAAATATGCAATCTTATTCATGGCTAGTCATATCCACATCTTCTTGCAAATCTCGGACTTTCCTATATCATCCTTAACCAATTTGACTATTCTGGACTCGATGACACGATCCGTACCACCACCAGAGGTCACCTTGTGTAGTTATTACACCGAAGTTGCAGTTCATGCCATATTGATCATTACAGTACACCAGGCGCTCTACCAGGCAAGACACCTTGCCATTTGCTGTTTATTTATTTTAGCTCATATTTCATGAATTATTTATTTTTTTTATACAAAATAAACTGTGATACATGACATAACCTGTTAGAACTTACTGTTCAGTTATATTTTCTGCTATGTATTATTTTTCTTACACATTAAATCTAGATTTAAGGGACCACCTTGTGTGTTGCATTCATTGGCCTTGACACGTCGTACCACGAAGTTGTGTGTCGTATGTAGAACATGGACGTGCATAATTGGCTGGCCACCAGTACGTACAGGCCGTGCGATAGGAATAACCACTAATAGAATTGCATGCTAGTTTGACTTAGCGGTTATAGAGGTTTTCTGTTATAGATACAACAAAGTAGGCATTGGACGGGGAGGATAATTCTTTAGCGTATGGGCTACGATGCACTTTCCCTTTTGTAACCCGTGAGCTCCGCCGGAGACGCGGGTCAGATTACCCATGATTACTGACGGCCGCTGAAGTTCTGCAGAACGTTATGCTCTTACTGATTGGGCCTCTGGTGCCCCAAGGGGGGACTATGCCGATCCTATTTTAGACAGGGCCTATGCGTAAGAAGGATTGTTCTTAACTATATTTCACTTAGAACGGTTAGGCACCTTATCTATTAGGTACGAGTACTTTTGGTTTGGGTGCTTGTATCTGACCGTGGCTTGGAACAATAACTTGTCGCGGATTAGTTCATCACATCTTGTCCTTGTTTGGTTATAGGTGTGACTTACTACTTCGATGAGAAGGTATTGAACCTTGTTGGGGTTCGGATACCATATTGGATTCATAGCATGGAAAGATACGTCACCGTGAATTAGTTTACCATCTCCTGTCCTTGTTTGGTTTGGGGGATGGTAAGCTAATTCAATAGGTGTGTATTGGACCATGTTATAATTCAATTGACTTATTTATTTGAGCAATATTTATTCAGTTTATATGGCATGATATTATGTGTCTTGTTACGTCCCTCTGAGGACCTGGTTATCTCGTCAGGTGTGTGCTCTTATCTTTCGCAGGTATTCTAGCTCTAGCCGTGATCATCGCTATTTCTTCGAGGATGATTGCACTTGGATCGTCTTCGCTTCGCTCGCCAAAAATCATTTCTTTTCTCATGTATATTTTTCTTTACTTGTTGGTAGTGGATTTGTCTCCGCCCAACATATTGTGTCAAGACAAGTCATTATCATTATATGATATCTTTTATTCATTTATTTTGTGTGAATGAGATTAGTTATGGTTCTACTGTATTTTACAGCTTATGTATTCATATGAGGTTTCCATAAATTGTAGTGAACTTCGTATAAATACAGCTGGCATGTCTACGTTCCTAGTCCTACGTATTTTGGGACTGGGGCGTTACAAGCTGGCAGGGATGAAGAAGATGCACCGGAACATGCTTTCCCCACCACAAGGGAAACAAGTTCCGAGCGAAAGGACGCTTGAATAGCGGCCAATTCCTCCTCCGTAGCCCGAAGGGTCTGGAGACTCGGCAGGGCGAAAAGGTCGACCCCCGGAGCCACATGAACAGAGGAGAGGGCGCGGACCATTTCTCCCCGCCCCGGCCGTTCCGCCGTCTGCTTTCCCAAACTCGATTTAGCAGGAGGCCCCTCAATATAAGTTGGAGGAGGCACACTCTCTTCCACCAGATTCTCATTGGCCAACTCTCCCCCAATAGTGTCCGTCGTAGGCAGTGAAAGAGAAGGACCTGTTTGTCCGGAGCAACTATCAATCAACTTAACCCGAAGGATGTGATGATAGAGCGAATGAATCTCCTCGCTGGTCAAAATTTGACTTAGCTTACCAGAGGATAGTTGTTGGGACTGAGGTTCGCTCTCAGCCGCCGTAGCCTCTTCACCAGCAACATACGACCCAAAGGCAACTGGTTCAGCTGCCCCAGCCATCCTGGAAGGAGATACAACTGGATCAGCATCACCCAGCTGAAGTTCAGCAGCCTCGGGGATGGGTTCAGCGGATTCCACGTCACCCTGGGTTGAGACCTCAGCAACGGAAGGAGCCTCAGCTGTCACCGGAAGAGCCCCGGCAGAAATAATCTTGGCACACATGTCACTAATCAAAGTGGTCAAGGCCGGATCGACTTCAGAGCCAGGGGCCAATTCTCGAGAGTCCGATTCTTCTGACGCCTACAAAGAAAAGAAAATGATTAGGTCCTAGTTCAAAAGAAGAACTAAAGAAGAAGATGGTTGTAAATCAATTCACCTCTGAAATGGCGTCATCCTCGCCTCTCTCCTTGATGAGTAGTCTACGAGGCTTAGATATAGTCCGTTTCACGAAATAAGTTCTGCTACCAATGGTGGGCTCATGCCTGCTTCGCTTGTGCGAAGGACCAAGAACGACAGGCGGCTGATCCGCCACCACCTCATCTGCAGAAGGAAGGGAGTGATCGGGGTCATGCTCGGCATCCTCTTCGTTCGCGTCGACAGACTCTGAGTCCGACACAGCAACTATGTTTTCCCGCTTCTTCCTCGCCTTGGACCCCTGGGGCTTCTCCGCCAAGCCAGTACCAATAATAAAGCTGGTACTCGGGTCAAAGCCAACAGGAGGCTTGTTTGCCGCGACATGGTTTAGAGCCGCCAAATACAAAATCTCTCCTGGCGCCTCAGCATCAGAAACTGAGAAGCTCGTACGGGTATGAACCGTGTCATAATAATACCAGACCCTGATGCCGTCAAGGACGCTACCTTCAAAACCCAGGCAAGAGCTGGAACTGTCCAAGAGTAGCTAACTATACCCAAACTATCGGGAGAACCTACTGGGCAAGTAAGGCTCTAAGTAGACAGTGTTGCGGTTGCGGTATACTAGGTGCACAAGATGGATATTACGCAACCAAAGAAGCATCTTCTCAGACAAGAGGTGAGGAGGCCCGGTACCATCAATATGTACGCCCCTTACTTCTTCATCGGTAAAACGAGGAACAGACACAAAAAAGTTGTATCCGTCCACTCTCGCTAGAGCCCTCCGACAGGCGGGTATAGTGCTGCACTCCCTGGGCTGATGGTGATATTGGAAGATAAAGGCATCATCAGCCGTAACGCCGTCTTCTACGCCAGGCCTCATCAAAGACTGGTAGTGCATCAACAACCACCCCATCAGATAATAATAGGGCAGTTCAATACGTTCAAAGTCCTTCGTCGTGTCACGGGCGATGACCTTGGATGAGAAGGTGCGGAGGCCACGGTGTATGCTGCACACCATGGCCGAAAGAAGAGCTAGTCTGGCCCCAAAGACCAGCTTCACAGCAGGAAGGATAAAGTTACAGCTGATCCTCTCAATAGAACCAGCCCCTCCCGAGACCATACAATTCCGCAGCCACACCATCAGGAACCCTGTCAGGAGTGACTTCTTTGACAGCTGCTGAGTACCCTAATAAAAATAACTGAAGGAGTCAGTGCGACTTCCAAACCTGTCGCCCGTGGTCCTTGACCTCTTGGCAGTCAACACCAGGTCCTGAACTTCCTCCTGGGTTTAAGGATTTCGAGGGAAATCCCGGCCTGAGGCACTTAGCGTAAAAAGGTGTGTGAGCCCTGTCCGGGTGTGAGGAAGGTTCCCTTCCGAGCTACCGTCCTTCTTGATGGACGTCTGGTGGCAGGTGCTGTGATGACATAGTAGTTTTCGGTATACGGCAACAAAGCTCGGGAACAGCCGATCCAAATCCTCGAACTCTTCGTTCGTCGGAGTATACACTTCAAAGACTTCTTCCCCCCAGGGCAGCTTGGAAACCGCATGCATCTCGTGGAGAGCAAGTCCCATCTCTCCTCCAGGCGTGAAGAAGGTTCCCGTCTGCCGGTTCTACATCTCCAGGAGAGCCATGAACAGCGTCTTATTCATGGGCAGACCGTGACAGGTGCCCCGAATGGCGTGATAGAGGCCGATCTCACGAAGGAGAGTCTCATACTTTCGCAGAAACCACGTGGTTAAATTGGCCTACGAGGGGATAGGGTTTATCCAGTTCAATAGTGCCAATCGGGCAACTAGATAGGACCCCTTTCTAGCAAGTTGGTTCAGGAAAATGTCGGCTTGAGAGAACTTAAAATTGGGGCCCTGCACATTTGAGAAGGTACCCGGGGCCAACCCCATCACATAGCAACTGACCGATACCTTGCCCGCATACACTGACCCCAAGTTTATGTTATAATGGATGTTACCCACAAACATCCTCGACTGGCTCGGAGTTAAGGAGTCCACCATCTTTCTGTCCATCGGTAGCATGTTGAACCACGACAGCGGAAAATGATGCTCCATCTGAGGAATATGGATCGCCATTCTGTCAGAAGTGAAGCTCCAGCTCTCGGATATAACTAGAACTTGGAGGTTCTTAACAGTCAAGGCATCCCCGAAGAGGAACTCAGGCTTCAGAAATTCTATCCCAAATCGCCCCGAGTTCATCATGGCACAAAAAAAGTAGAAAGACTGGTTCTTGATAGCATTCAGCCTCTCCACGGGTTCATCTTTGGGAAGCTGGTTCACCACATACTGCACTATGTGGTCGAACCGCACACCCACAGCTGATTGGGCTGAACCCACCAAGGGCTCTCCCGCAGGATTGACTGGCAGATTCACTGAAAAAAGACAAAGAAAATAAGTTAGAAGATGGCCAGGTAAAACTACCTAGTGTTTCTGGGATTATGCGGCTCTATTTTTGCTGGGCCTCATACGGCCCAGTTCAAATGAGCTTACGCAGCTCGGTTTAGCGAGTGTTCATCTGGCACGGTTTAGAAGAGCTTATGTGGCTCTGATTTGGTGCAGCCTCATGCGGCTCAGTTCAAATGAGCTTATGCGGTTCTGCTTAGCGCGGCCTCATGCGGCTCAGTTCAAATGAGCTTATGTGGTTCTGCTTAGCACGGTCTCATACGGCCCAGTTCAAATGAGCTTATGTGGTTCTGCTTAGCGTGGCCTCATGCGGCTCAGTTCAAAGGGAGCTTATGCGGCCCTGTTTTGTGGGGGTTCATGCGGCTCAGTTCAGAGGGATTTATGCGCCCTGTTCTTTGGGTCCTCATGCAGTCCAGTGCTTATGCGGCCACGAGACGACTCTCATATGGCTCGAACGCAGGGCATACCCCATGCGGCTCGAACATAAGATGTACATACGACACGTACAACACAATGAACTTGAAATGAAGACGAAGAAGGCGCACACATAAAACATGCGACGTGGCCATGATGGTTAGGGTTTTTGTAATTCCTTCCAACATTCTTACCAGCAATGGCATGGAAGTTTTGGGAGCCGCAGTCGACGAGGAAGCCACTACTTTACCCTTCATCACAGAGGAAGTCTTGGAAGTTTTGGGAGCCATTGATGATCGGAGAAGGAAGAGAAGACAGCGACTTAGTGCAAGAATAGTTGAAGAGAAAAGAAAGTAAAGAGTCCCTCTCTTCTAAGAGCACTTGTATTTATAGGCAGACAGGTAGGGCTCGTAGATCGATGGATGCTTCGATTCATAAGCTGTCTAGGAGAGGAGACCGACTCTTGGATTTCTATCCCCCGCATGCAAAAGATTACTCGTAATCATTAAGAATAAATCTAAGTATTTAAATCTGACTCTTGGGATCCTATCCCAAAAGATGGCTTTAAATCAAAACAAATCAAGGGCAATTAATGAGACGCCTACGTGGCAGACAGAATTGCATGCGGCCAGAGCAGCCCATGCGGTTAGAAAAATCTATACGGCTAGAGAATTCCATGCGGCCAGAGCAATCCATGCGGCTAAAAAATCCTATGCGGACAGAGAAGTCTATGCGGCTACGTGGGCATGCTTCTTATTCAAAGTATTTCAATTTTTGCAAAATTGAAAACTTTGAAGGGGGTCTTGTAGAAGCATGAAAAAGAATAATAATTTATATGCGGCCCAGACTCAACATGCGGCTCAAAATCTCGAAGAATCTTATGTGGCTCGGAGAGACTCAGAGAGCCACATACGGCTCAGGGACTTTTATGCGGTTCAGGACGATCCACGTGGCCTCATGCAGCTCAAAACAGACCGATAACAGTTGGCCATAATTACTTCATGCAGCTGGCCATTTAATGCTCTGACATAAAGTGACAGCTCTGACGGCTCTGACATAATAAGAAGACGCGTCAGGCTCCTAAAAAGACGAGAAAATCTCTGAGACAGACAGCACAGTCCACAAATCCAAAGAAGCTTTCTATGCGAACCGCCTACCCTTATGCGGCTGCCACCCTCATGCGGCTGCCACCCTCATGCGACTGCCACTCTCATGCGGCTTAAATTATGGGGGCCACCCTTAAGCGGTTCAGTTGGAGTCCACCCCCCATGTGGCTGCCACTCTCATGCGGTTCGGATTGTGGGGGCCACCCTTATACGGTTCAGTTGGAGGCCACCCCCATGCGGCTGCCACTCTCATGCGGCTCGGATTGTGGGGGCCACCCTTACGCATTTTAGTTGGAGGCCACCCCCCCATGCGGCTGCCACTCTCATGCGGCTCGGATTGTGGTGGCCACCCTTATGCGGTTCAGTTGGTGTTCACTCTTATGCGGCTATCACTCTCATGCGGCTGCCACCTTTATGCGGCTCGGTAATCGGGGCCACGCTCATGCGGCTCTGCCAGGACGTCCCGTCTATGCGGCTCGCATCACAATAGCAGTAGGGACACGTAGCAGGATATCGACTAAGACTCATTCCCCCGCGTTCGTACGGCTCTCAACATAATGGCGGTTGGGAAACGTGGCAGAAGATTGACCAAGACTTATCCCATCGGATTTGATTCTATCAACAAATCATCACAATGCAGATTTGTTGCAATCAACATTAACTGCCCAGATCGATTTCCAACAAACTATGCAGATTTGGTGCAATCAACATTAACTGCCCAGATTTGTTATAATCAACATTAACAGCCCAGATTAATTTCCAACAAACAAGATCAAGGCTAATCTTAACCAAATCCCTAACCGCCCACTTTTCAAGGAGCAATTACTGCATACCCTACTTATCACAAAGCCCTATAAATAGCAAGGTGCCATTCCCTTGCAAAGGCCGGGACACAGAGAGCGGCGGAGATATACAGAGAAGTATAGAGCAAAGAGCATCCAGCAAGAGCATTTCTTCATCAGATCCGAAGCGACGTCCGATCGTCCAAGGAGTAAGGCAGAGTTGATAGTACTCTCCCGAGCCTCTACCGTCACCCCCCAGAAAGACAAAACAATTGTACATTAGATTGCTTTTCTTAGGTTTTGTTCTTAGGCTCTCTTCTGTACAAGCTAGTTTGTAGTTGTGAAGTAAAAGTCCAGTCCTCCTATAAAACCATTCTATTCTTTTGTAATCAATGGCAAACACATATCAAGTGGGAGAATGAAACAAGAAACTCACTCAGGTACTCTGGTGCTCCGGATGGTCACCGTCGAGTAGATGGTACAGAAAATCTTCTGGACTTCTCTATCAGATCTGGCCAAACAAAACCAGTAGGGTCAGACCCCCAATAGCAAGTACCCCAACGGAAGCCAAACTATGAACTAAAACTAGCAATCACTAACATCAACAATTAAAGATAAAAATGGGTAAGAGCAGATCGAGACTCGTGCACTACCAATGCACTTATTCCGAACATAGGAAGACAATAAGTAAGCATCTTGGAGCATAAAGTAATTATCATGCGACATAATGTAAAGTGTAAACATGTTAAGTAAACAGAAGCTTGAGAATATGTAAAAGCAATTGAACATGTGAACTTGTGAGATAATCGGGTCATAAGAGCATGGTGACCCGGCATAGGGAGTCATGTATAGCTTGTAAAATAATTGAATATGTGAGCATGTAAGAATTTTATAGAAAGACAATGATAAGTGGACTTAGGAACTAATTCGGAAGTTAAGTTACAATCCTTAAACCAAACAAGGACCTGGGTTGTAACCCTTCTCCTGAACAGAACTTAGTCTCAAATTATTATGCAGCATAATGATCATATAGAACATGTGAGTACTAAATAGGACGACAAATGATAGGATAACTTAGGAACCATTCTGAAAGCCAAGTCACAACCCGTAAACCAAAAAAGGACCGGGGTTGTAACCCTTCTCCTGAATAGAACTTTGTCTCCGATTATTTATCGATAAAAGTAAAGCATAAACCATAATGTACTGAAATAAACATACAGACACTGCCTAGATGAAACTAGACTAGACTGGATAGACTCCATCCATCAATCACGGCCAAGCAATGAGTACGGCTTGATACTTTAACTAACTAGGGTTATCACAAGCCTCGTTACTAACAAGATGCAAAGAGATTTCCAAGTCCAGTTACCCGCCTGCTGCTACCGGAGTGACCCCAGCAAATTAAAACAAGTATAGCAGACGCACTGCAGTAAGATACATGTGTCCTAAGAAGGTGCCCCACTCGACGGTGAGCTGGAAATGTGCTCATCATGGCAGATAGCTCCAAATCCTACATATATATATATAAGGTCGGGATCAAACGGGCAACAGGTAACTAGGAAAGTCTCTTCATGAACTACTTGATTAATCTAGTCATTAATCCTAGCCAGATTCAGTATGAATCCCTGACCTTGGTCATCAGGAATCCATGCCTTAGACATGATGCAATACAGAACATGTAGCTCGTATAAACACGCTTAAGAGAAACACCCACGGTGTCCAAATCATTCATAACTTGTAAGCCAATAAAGCCGTCATAATAGCATTCATGGTTCATGTCATGTCATATTACTTGTCTGGAGTGCACCACGATGGGTCGCTATCATGTTAAGAGTACTTATTAGGGATGCGCCACGATGGGCCACAATCATGTTAAGCAAAGAAGTGACATGTGACTTGAGTGCACTACAACGGGTCACTATCTTGTTATGCAAAGAAAGGAGACATAAATCATAAGTGCACCACAAGGGGCCACTATCTGTTAAGAAAATCATAGGCGTAAGATAGCATGTAGAAAGATCTTGATGAAAGTCTTATCATAACATGTGAGAAGGAATGAAGATAGTAACTACTTGGCACAAAACAATCATTGAATCTGTGCTAATGTTTGAGTATGTAAGGGTGTACAATTATTCTCTAATCATGCAAAATCTTTTAACCTTGATAAGAAATTATCGTACTATTTAAGATAGGTTGTCGCAATTTAGGCCGAGTACAGAAAGCATGCTAAAAAATCAAATACATTTTTTCGCAGAATTAAACTATCAAATCACATAAAAATCTCCAGTTAAAGTGAGACAAGAAGATTCTTGAAGCCAAGACAAAGATCTAAAACTTTTATGTTTTGAGGTTTGCCAGACTCTAGCTACAAAATAATTTAAACGGACAAAATAGTGAAAATAGTAAAACGGCTACTGCACCGGCGCATGGGAATTCTGTGCCGTACCGACGCGTAAGAATCATCACCCCAAATAGCCAAGTCAGTGGTACTAAGATCGTGTCAAAGCCCAAGAAACCAGCAGGAAGACACGAAATATACCAATAAATAAAAGGGGTCAAGATAGGTCTAGAGGGGTGCAACCTAGACGGATTAGCAAAAAACATGGAAGTGTACGACTAAGTACATGAGGTCATGCGCCCACACCAGGGTGTTATGCACACACATGAAGGCTATGAGCACCCATGGAGACTATGAGCACCCATGAAGGCTATGAGTACCCATGACGACTATGAGCACCCAAGAAGACTATGAGTACCCATAAAGGCTATAAGCACCCATGAAGACTATGAGTATCTATAAAGGCTATGAGAACCCATGAAGGCTATGAGTACCGATGAAGACTATGAGTTCCCATAAAGGCTATGAGCACCCATGAAGACTATGGGTCCACATAAAATCTTATGCGCCCACATAAATACTATGAGCCCACACAAAATACTATAAGCGTACTTAAAATGTTATGCGCCCACACAAACACTATGAGTCTAAGGGATGTTATGCGCCTAAAGGAGACTATGCGCCCAAAAGAAACTATGCGCCCAAAGGAAACACTATGCACCTAAAAGGAGACTATGTGCCCAAAGGAGCACTATGCTCCCAAAGGAAACTATGTGCCCAAAGTGTCACGACCCGCACCCGTTTTTCGGACGCGATCTCGTGAGCAAGCCAGCAACGTATCGAACGGACTCCAGCCCGACTCGAATACGTAAACGCTGTCAAGGCTATGGTATACTACCAAATCATGGCAAACAAATCTATATCTCAATCCACAATAAGAATATGAAACATGAATGAACACTATGGGTCGTGGTCTGCAGCCCACTAGCATATATGTCCGATAAGACTCTAAATTAAGTAACAAGAGTCTAAACTGAATCAGGAAACATGATAAAGTAAGAAAGCACGAAAGGATAACAACGTAATAATGATAGCTGAATCCCACAAGCGGATCATCGCATCCGAAACCCACAAGAATCGTAAATACTTTGCCACCCAGAACTACTAGTTAACTCCATACAACCGCTAAACCTGAGGAGATCATCAGGTCCTCAAAGGACATAGCAAGATACATAATATACATGTCTATCTAACATTTTTATCTTACGTGAGAAAATAAACAAGAAGAAGCAGGAACACGACAAATGACTACGAATACGAACACGAACACACGAACACTAGAACAACTACGTATAAATGAACTGCCAGGCGAATCACGAGATCAATGGAAGAACCAAACCCTCATCCCGAGTGTGGACTCACGGGTTTGAACTAAACGCTAACCCTCGTCCTGAGTGTGGACTCTCTGGTTAGTACTAACCCTCGTCCCGAGTGTGGACTCCCTGGTTAGTTCACGGCAAGGCACCCTTGTCCCGAGTGTTGACTCTCTGGTGCAAGTATAACATCCTCGTCCCGAGTGTGGACTCTCTGATGTAAATACCCTCGTCCCGAATGTGGACTCTCTGGTGCAAGTCAAGTCAACACCCTCGTCCCGTGTGTGGACTCTCTGGTGCAAATAATCGACATCCTCGTCCCGAGTGTAGACTTACGGATGTAAATAGATAAAAAAAAACACCCTCGTCCCGAGTGTAGACTCTCTGGTGTCAAGAAAACAATATCAAGGATTTAGTAGTTCAATTATACGTACTCTTTTTATGACACGACTCAAGCAAGGTACTGACGAGAAACTCCAAGTGTGAACCACTAGACCAAATATGAACACGGCAATATGCAATGAAAACAACTCAAAATAATATAATACGAAAAGTACATGTCCATAAACAGTCAAAACTGGAAAATGAAATATAATATATGTAAATAAAACTGTAGAGGAAGGCAAGGTATACTTGCCCGGAGGTTGCACGCAGGTCCCACAAAATATAGTCAACTGGTGAGCCGTAAAGTCCAACTCATCATAACTGTCTCCGAAAGCTGAAACAGATATTGTCATCATTCTCAGAATAGTCAAATTAGCTATAATTGCCTGTCCTTAAGTCCAATTCTGGACACAAGGGCAAAATGATAATTTTGGGCAAAAACGATGTCTGCCGTTGGACCCACTTTGCACCAAAATTTGTGGCAGAGTCAATGGTCTCTAAAGTCATCAAACTACATGTCAACAGGTCCAATTTTTTGATACAAACCCAACCGTATGTCTAAAGTTTGATTACGACGGGCCGTGCACAAAATCACCCGTTAAGTCAGACCGTGGGGCCCGCAAAACGGCAATCCGATCAACTATCTCAGAATCGGACCAAACTTGGCATACAAGACCAGAAAAATGATACGGTCCTGTTGGCGTAAGTTTCGGCTCGATCTGACGAGCATGCACAAAGTAATTGGATAATTTGCACAGAGGTCGATACGGTAAATTTTGACGGATACGCATCAAATTCGTCGTGCACACGCGACCAATTTGAATTCCGTCAAAGCCCACATGACTACGAAGCCGTTATGCACCTTTCGATGCTTTCGGTTCAGGACCACGTCGCCCGGTTTGGCGGGACGTACGTCGTATCGAAGGGTTTTCTAAATTTCTACAGTTTTAAAAACAGATTTTTCTTGGTTTTCAAAGGTGAATAACTTCTGACATAATTGATGAAAAATAATTCTATCTGAAGGGTTTCAATCCTGGTTATGTACTCTAAAACTTTGTTCAAATATAATTTCTAATCTGGTGTTAGATCGATCCGAATCGATCTCCTAATATAGGCACATAGACTGTCATAAGTCCTATTTCTGGACAGGGTTTTGCCGATATTGGCGTCCAGTTTCTAGGCAGGTCGTGACACTATCCTCAAATTCCTTTGGTGGGATCTTGAGTGGTTTATATCTTCTATGCATAGGAGTTCGTAGATTACAAAATGATCAACCAGGGTGGGAGAAAATTTACCTGGGAATCGGCGTACTGGTGTGCGACTGCTGCCATTGCTGTGGCTTTTCCTCGCGCGCGGCGGCCTGCTCCGGCCTGGTGCGGCAGAGCACGGCCGCTGGGTGGGTCGCCCATATGTGGGGAGGGTGACGGCATGGTGGCGGCGTGGGTTCGCTTAGGTTTTAGGTTTTTTCGATCTCTCCTCTTTGTTTTTTGTATGTGGCCGATCAAAGAATAGAAGGGGGTTTCCTGCTCGGGCTCGGGCCTGGCTCCCTAGCTGGGCTCGGGTTGGGGGTATTAGTCTGCTGTTGCTCGGCTTATTTGGGCTGTGGGAGGACTTTGGAGCAAGTTGACTCTCATAAATTAAAACACAGAGAAGGTAGATGACGCAAGGATACAATAATAACCATACTATATGCTGAAAACAAAATAAGGCAAATATTATCAGCAAAAGCAATGGTGGTACTTGGCTGCAGAAGAGAAAAGGGTGCTTAATTATTAAAGACTAAATATTTAGTTAAGTTATATGAGCATGATAAGACAGTTCCAACAAGGAGAGGGATACAAATATGGTGTATTAAGATCACATAAATGGGAAAAGCTTAGACAAAATAGATTATACAATAAATTACCACCATAATAATATTATTAATAATAATAATTCCACTAGTAATTAAAATAATTCAATAGTAGCTCCTAGATGGGCATATCATATACTCCCATTACTGGGCCCCAGAAAATCGTATAAATATTCTAAAACGCTATTCAATATTAATAATACCTATAATTTACATATAATAAATATTTAGGAAATAATTGCCAATTCCTAAAATATATACAAAATATTTGCATTTAGCAAACATGTCTACAAGGTCGTAGTTGGTCCCACTACATGACTACATGGGCTTGGATTTGACTTGGATCCAATCTGGATAGGTTCGGTACAACCGGGTTCCCGACAACTCAATAATATAATTAAATAATAAATAAAATCTTCGGTAGGGTTAAGTCGCAACTTGGCCTGGTTTTCTTAGTTAGGACGTCACTATGGCTCGGCCTTTCCTACCAGGGCTAATACACTAGTCAAAGCACGCCACTGCACTATCCGTGCCATGATTCCTAGTCGTCTTGTACTTCAAAACTATACCATTGCTAAAGTCATCTACCGTAATAATTAACTAAATAATTATTTATAAAATTCAAAAAATCCTTATTTAAATAAATAAAAGTATAAATATTTCAATATTTTCGGGAAGGGGAGCTACAAATCTACCCACCTTAAAAATAATTTCGTCCTCGAAATTCTAATTCATAACTAGTCCTTATAAATCACAGTCTGCTATTACCTTAATCTCCTCAAATTTAATTTCTCAAAATATTTTATGGCCTTCTCTAGTCATTTCGTAACTACGAAACTTCGAGGACTTCTACCCACCTTTGGTCACACTACTCCTCAAAATACGGTCACTAAAGTCTTATGGTCTTCAAACTAGTTGCTAACAATTCTACCGGCAGATATCTAGGCATATGACATCTATACTCCCTCATATCTATAAACAACCAAAAATTTAATAGTCAAGCAATATTATACTATAATTTAAGAATTTTTAATGAATCCTAGACAGCACGATCATTCGTCACCTCGGAATAGGAAAGGACGAGAATCAATGGTACAAGAAGGCAAGGGAGAATAATCGAGAACGAATATGAAGTTTCAAAGACGGTAGGGAAATTTCTAGGAGAATTTTCAAGGCAGAGTGGATTGAGATTTCTAAGGTTTAGTCATTGTCGCAGGCTCGTATCAGTACAGTTACGTAACCGGTACGATATGCTCTGACGTGCATGGGCCACCAAAAAAAACTTGTCATGACCCGTACCCGGTTTTCGGACGCGAGCTCGTGAGCAAGCTAGCTACGTATCGAACGGACTCCAGCCCGACTCGAATACGTAAACGCTGTCAAGGCTATGGTATACTGCCAAATCATGGCAAACAAATCTATATCTCAATCCACAATAAGAATATGAAACATGAATGAACACTATGGGTCGTGGTTTGTAGCTGACTAGCATATATGTCCGATAAGACTCTAAAGAAAGTAACAAGAGTCTAAACTGAATCAGAAAACATGATAAAGTAAGAAAGCACAAAGGATAACAACGTAATAATGATACCTGAATCCCACAAGCGGATCATCGCATCCGAAACCCACAAAAATCGCAAATCCTCTGCCACCCAGAACTACTAGCTAACTCCATGCAACAGCTAAACCTGAGGAGATCATCAGGTCCTCAGAGGACATAGCAAGATACATAATATACATGCCTATCTAACAGTTTTATCATGTGTGAGAAAATAAATAAGAAGAAACAGGAACACGACAAATGACTACGAACACGAACACGAACACGAACACACGAACACTAGAACAACTACGTATAAATGAACTGCCATGCGAATCATGAGATCAATGGAAGAACCAAACCCTCATCCTGAGTGTGGACTCACGGGTTTGAACTAAACACTAACCCTCGTCCTGAGTGTGGACTCTCTGGTTAGTTCTAACCCTCGTCCCGAATGTGGACTCCCTGGTTAGTTCACAGTAAGGCACCCTCGTCCCGAGTGTGGACTCTCTGGTGCAAGTATAACATCCTTATCCCGAGTGTGGACTCTCTGATGTAAACACCCTCGTCCCGAGTGTGGACTCTCTGGTGCAAGTCAAGTCAACACCCTCGTCCCGTGTGTGGACTCTCTGGTGCAAATAATCGACATTGTCGTCCCGAGTGTGGACTCACGGATGTAAACAGATCAAGAAAAATACCCTCGTCTCGATTGTGGACTCTCTGGTGTCAAGGAAACAATATCAAGGATTTAGCAGTTCAATTACACGTACTCGTTCTATGACACGACTCAAGCAAGGTACTGACGAAAAACTCCAAGTATGAACCACCAGACCAAATATAAACACGGCTATATGCAATGAAAACAACTCAAAATAATATAATACGAAAAGCACATGTCCATAACCAGTCAAAACTGGAAAATGAAATACAATACATGTAAATAAAACTGTAAAGGAAGGCAATGTATACTTGCCTGGAGGTTGCACGCAGGTCCCACAAAATATAGTCAACTGGTGAGCCGTAAAGTCCAACTCATCATAACTGTCTCCGAAAGCTGAAACAGACATTGTCATCATTCTCAGAATAGTTAAATTAGCTATAATTGCCATTCTTTAAGTCCAATTCTGGATACAGGGACAAAATGGTAATTTCAGGCAAAAATGATGTCCGCCGTTGGACCCGCTTTGTACCGAAATTTGTGCCAGAGTCAATGGTCTCTAAATTCGTCAAACTACATGTCAACTCGTTTGGTTTTCTGATACGAACCCAACCGTATGTCCAAAGTTGGATTTCGGCGGGCCGCAAACAAAATCACCCGTTGAGTCGGACCGTGGGGCCCGCAAAACGGCGATTCGATCAACTGTCTCATAATCGGACCAAGCTTGGCATATAGGACCAGAAAAATGATACGGTCCTGTTGGCATAAGTTTCGTCTCGATCGGACGAGCGTTCACTAATTAATTGAAAAATTTGCACATAGGCCGATACGGTAAATTTCGACGGATACGCATCAAATTCGTCGCGCACACGCGACCAATTTGAATTCCATCAAAGCCCACATGACCAAGAAGCCGTTATGCACCTTTCGATGCTTTCGGTTCGCGACCACGTCTTCCGGTTTGGCGGGACGCACGTCGTACCGAAGGGTTTTCTAAATTTCTGCAGTTTTAAAAACAGATTTTTCTTGGTTTTCAAGGGTGAATAACTTCATACATAATTGATGAAAAATAATTCTATCTGAAGGGTTTCAATCCTGGTCATGTACTCTAAAACTTTGTTCAAATACAATTTCTAATCTGGTGTTAGATCGATCCGAATCGATCTCCTAATATAGGCACATGGACTGTCATAAGTCCTGTTTCGGGACAGGGTTTTGCTGATATTGGCGTCCAGTTTCTGGGCAGGTTGTGACACTATCCTCAAATCCTTTTGGTGGGATCTCGAGTGGGTTATATCTTCTATGCGTAGGAGTTCGTAGCTTGTAAAATGATCAACCAGGGAGGGAAAAAATTTACCTGGAAATCGGCGTACTAGTGTGCGACTGCAGCCATTGCTGTGGCTTTTCCTCGTGCGCGGCGGCATGCTCCGGCTTGGTGCGGCGGCGCACGGCCGCTGGGTGGGTCGCCCATGTGTGGGGAGGGTGACGGCGTGGTGGCGGCGTGGGTTCGCTTAGGTTTTAGGTGTTTTCGATTTCTCCTCTCTGTTATTTGTATGTGGCCGATCAAAGAATCGAAGGGGGTTTCCTACTCGGGCTCGGGACTGGCTCCCTAGCTGGGCTCGGGTTGGGGTTATTAGTCTGCTGTCGCTCGGCTTATTTGGGCTGTGGGAGGACTTTGGAGGAAGTTGACTCTCATAAATCAAAACACAGAGAAGGTAGATGACACAAGGATACAATGATAACCATACTATATGCTGAAAACAAAATAAGGCAAATATTATCAGCAAAAGCAATGGTGGTACTTGGCTGCAGAAGAGAAAAGGGTGCTTAATTATTAAAGACTAAATATTTAGTTAAGTTATGTGAGCAAGATAAGACAGTTCCAACAAGGAGAGGGATACAAATATGGTATATTAAGATCACATAAATGGAAAAAGCTTAGACAAAATAGATTGTACAATAAATTGCCACCATAATAATATTATTAATAATAATAATTCCACTAGTAATTAAAATAATTCAATAGTAGCTCCTGGATGGGCATATCATATACTCCTATTACTGGGCCCAAGAAAATCGTATAAATATTCTAAAACGCTATTCAATATTAATAATAGCTATAATTTACATATAATAAATATTTAGGAAATAATTGCCAATTCCTAAAATATATACAAAATATTTGCATTTAGCAAACATGTCTACAAGGCCGTAGTTGGTCCCACTACATGACTACATGGGCTTGGATTTGACTTGGATCCAATCTGGACAGGTTCGGTACAACCGGGTTTCCGAAAACTCAATAATATAATTAAATAATAAATAAAATCTTTGGTAGGGTTAAGTCGCAACTTGGCCTGGTTTTCTTAGTTAGGACGTCACTATGGCTCGACCTTTCCTACCAGGGCTAATACACTAGTCAAAGCACGCCACTGCACTATCCGTGCCATGATTCCTAGTCGTCTTGTACTTCAAAATTCTACCATTGCTAAAGTCATCTATAGTAATAATTAACTAAATAATTATTTATAAAATTCTAAAAATCCCCATTTAAATAAATAAAAGTAAAAATATTTCAAAATTTTCGGGAAGGGGAGCTACACAAAGGGAACACTATACGCCCAAAGGAAATACTATGCGTCCAAAGGCTGGCCCATGCACAGTGTTATGCGCCCACAGGCTATGCGCCCAAAGACTGGCACATGCACTGTTCTTCTTCCCCACTTGGCCGAGGATGAACTGCAAGGAACCCGAGAACATCAAATGTCCATAACTTGGTCAAAATAACTCCAAATTAGGACTTTCAAAGGTCAAAATGGGGTAGAACAAAATTCTCTACAGCATGGAACAATTAAAACTTAAAAATAATGATGTTTGATAGATCAAAACCCAAGAAATCCAAAAATGACATAAACTTAGATTTACAAGAAGTTATCATCCAAAATCCAAAATACCAAGAACTAAAATGTTTTAGAATGGAACAATTAAAATCATATTCGTCCAACATTTGGCAAGATGTACCTGCCTTATCTTGGAGAAGAAAATGGAAGGAAAAAGAAAATGAAAAGTGAATGGAGGCGAGAGAGGGGTAGATTTTTATACAAAATCCTTTTTCATGTAAAACCAACCCAAACCAAACAAAGCAAGCTAGGTTGAATCAAACCAAATTAAACCAAATCAAGATAAATTTATACCTTGGAAAAATTTTAAAATATTTTGAAAACCAAGAATTATGAAATATGGCTCAAAATACGTACCCGTATATAAATACCGATACAGTGAGACGGGGTCTCACACCTAGTACCACTTGTTAGAACATAACCACAAAGCCTTCTCCCATAATCCTTGTACTTAAGGTTCATATATACAGAGCCAGAATTATTCATACTATAACCTATAAAACTTAGACAAAAGTATACTCAAAGTATATACAGTTAAAGTCTAAACTACTTACAGTCTTCATCCTGGTGCTCAGATTAACACCACTTCAAAGCATAGTTTAAACAACTCAAAACTCTAAGTGAAATAATATACATAAATAGCAAAATAGCATTCAAGACTCAGAAGAAAACTTTAGGAGATTAAATAAAACACAACCACTGCATAGAGCTAATTTACACTCAAACTTAACTCAACTCAGCCATAAACTCATACAAATCTCACATAAATTTATACAACCAAAATTGAACTAAATTAAAATAAAAAGAAAATTTACATTGTCCCAACTCAAAGAGTCCTGCACGGAACACACAAACGGACACGCACCGCAATCAGGACACAATTCCAAAACCAGGACACGGCTATAGGTCTGCGTAACACGAGCTAATTACACCCACACAGATAAGATGCCACTAATACGAACAGCACCAAGAACACGCCTACAGACACAATCACTGCTTTGACACGGCAAACCCAAGTCACGCACACGAGAATACTGCTATGGCAATAATCCACACCATAATCCAACTGATCCTGGCTAACGCACCCATACTCAAAGAAGAGAATAAAGATTCAATGATTGACAGAATGATAACATAGTTACCTGCGAGAGAGTGTTCAGTGAGATCGAGGACACGCCGCAAGGATCGGACACTCGAATTGACTTCAAAAGTTTACTGCATCAATTTAACACACAACAAGCGGAAAAGAAGAGAGCAATTAGAACCCATGTAATTGGTTCGGCCATTGCAGGATCTTGTCCAAAATCAAGAATCAATAAAAATTTGAATCCAACTTACCTACAGTTGAACACCCCCACTATTCTTTGCTAATCGAATCAAGCAACAGCGAGCTCAACAATTTACTACAAAAGCAAAGCAGACTCGATCAGTCTGTGCTCACTCAAAAAATTGACAAGTCTCAAGGAGTATAGAACCAAGATTTACTCACCTTGTTGACGCAACTGGTGAGTGATGAAGATCGCCGAAAAAATGAATTAATCATGGAGACGAATCCTCGGTGAAGGAGTCGAACGAAGAACCTCAATCGGATCTAGATCAAAATGATCCCGATCAGTCGATCTCGACAGAAAATGATCTTAAATGAACAAATGGAATGATTTCAAAGGAAATGATCAGTCGATTGGTTTTGCTCACCTTGTTGAACTCAACACGAACCACCGTGTCGCCACGAGATCCGTCCGTCACTGCTGGAACGTCGCCGACGATGGTTGTACCGCCAAAGAGAGCCGCTGTGTTGTCAGAAAGAGCGTGCTCGTCGAAAACTTCGTCGATGAAGACGAACAATCGTCGTCGCTTCCCACGTAGTGCTGCCGAGAAAGAAAACGGGCGATGTTGCCACCACAGAAAGTCTCGGTAAGCGCTTCGCCTTCAATCACCGGCATAGATTCGCTTCGCCGCTGCCGCCACTATGAATGCTATGGTTAGGGTTAGGGTTAGGTCGGCAATGGATTTAGAGGTCAGGAAAATTAGAGATGAGAGCTCGAATTTCTCCAGAGCCAAAGTAATAAAACTGAGAGAGTTTCCTTCTCTCTCCAATCTTATATAGACCAACAGGAAAATGGTGATTTGCAAATAAACCCAACCAAATTGATATTTACAAGTCAGTCCAAAAATTGGTTAGAGTGGTTATAAGTTTGTTAGAGAGTGGGGACCACTCAAATTAGTTATAACTAATTCTTGAATTAACACTCATGCTAAAGTAATTTAAATTATTTCCTTCAAATTAGTTAATTATAAAATTGTTAAATAAGAAGTTATTTAATCAATCAAACTTAATCCAGAGAGGACATAAAAATTCCAGAAAAGGGGAAATATGGGGTTACAAATCTCCCCCCTTAAAATAATTTTGTCCTCAAAATTTGGATAACAACAATTACTCATTTAAAATCTCAAAACCCAAAGTAACATTTTTACGATCACTACAAACGGTTTTATTGCATCTAAACTTGTATTGAAAAGGTAAAATACAATCAAACAAATAGGCTGGTAATGCTCTCGCATCTCATCCTCGCACTCCCATGTGGATTCTCCTGGAGAGTGGTGCCTCCACATTACTCTGACAAGCAGAATCGTCTAGTTCCTCAACCGCTTCTCTTCGCGGTCGAGAATCTCCACCGGCTGTTCCACGTATGTCAAACTCGTGCCCACCTCCAACTCTGAATAGTCGACGACATGGATCTGGTCAGGAATATAGCGGCAAAGCTGGAATATGTAGAAAACATTATGTACCCCCTCCAGACTAGCAGGAAGTGCTAATCGATATGCCACCTCGCCAATCCGTTATGTCACATCGAAGGGTCCGATGTATTTGGGACTAAGCTTTCCGCCTCTCCCAAATCGAATAGTGCCTCTGGTCAGCGATATTTTCAGGAACACCATGTCTCCCATTATGAACTCTAGGGGTCGCCTGCAGCTGTTCCTCCAGTGCTTCTGCCGATCTTGTGCAACTCTGTGACGCTCTGAGCCTTGAGACCAAGTACATCTAGAAGTTGAAATAAAACATGCTTTGACAATAATTGAGGATTAAACAGGCACGAGGTGGGATAAATTTTTTTTATGACTTAGAGAGGTAAATCATGAGGGCATGATTTTCTAAGCATGATCAAAATTGAAAGCTCAGACAAAACACGATCAATATAGGTATGATTTAAAAATCTAGTGAAATAGAATCAAAATCTAGCAAATGTATATTTATTGCGAAAATTAAATGATCAAACGATAAAATGCAAGAAGGGAAATTGCAAGGGTTGAATGAGAAAACATCTGGAAACTACCCGGGAGGTATCAGTATCAAATCAAGGTGAAAGTGTAAGGATTTATGATTCACAAAAAATTGATAATTATATGGAAAGGGATATAGTCTCTATGGTATCCGAGAACATAGAGACATTTGAAGTCACTTTACTCAGAATCCCTGTCCCGCCAGTGTATATCTGGCTGCAGTTAACTTTCGATTTCGTGACTCAAATAGCAATGTGTTACCGAATACCCTATCAACTTTGTCCATTTTCAAACAAATATTAACGAAGCAACTCATGATATCAAATATGAAGATTTTTGGACAAGGTCTCGATAATACCCGAGAATCGACGAATACCTGAAATTATTTCAACTAAAAGTCCCTGCCTCGCCAGTGCGCTGCTGGCTGCAGTGAACTTTCAGTCTCTATAATCCAGATAATGGATGCAGCGCGCAACAGCTACACCCTAGCATGTCATCAAATAGTCTCTCAACCTTATCCATAGGAATTACAAGAGGGTTTCAAAGAGTTCAAAATGAATTCCAATAGTCCAAGTCACGATAAAAGGTGAGGTTATCTGTCTTTTAGAAGACAAAATTTTATTGGGTGCTAAGAAACAACAAGGAGATTTTTAGAAATAGATCTTAAACACGAAATGATGTTTCGAATAGTAATCGGGGTTTCAAATAGAAGATAAAATCTCGAATGGCAACCAAAATTTCGTATAGTGAACATAATCCCGAATAAGTAACAAAGTCTCGAAGGTTGCATAGAAGCAAGGTATCAGATAGAAGACAAGGTCTCGAAATAAGGATCAAAAATCTTGTAGAGGAATCAAAGTATAACAAAATCTCGAATGGCAACGAAGTCTCGAACAATACCTCGAATGGAAAAGAAATTTCAATAGGAAACAAATCTTAGATAGAAAATCAATATTAAAAAAGTCACGAATAGAAAACAAAATCTTGAATAGAAATCTCGAATATGAAGCAAGGTTACGATGAGTGAATGGAGGAGTATCAATGAATGAATAGGAAACAAGGTTCTGAATCGTGAATATGAAATAAGCAAAATCTTAAATAAAGTCAAAACAAAGCCACGAATAGAGGGCAATCTCGAATAGAAAATAAAGTCATGAATAGGAAATAGAATCTCAAATAGGGAACTGGTCAAAGTCTCAAAATAGAAAACAAAATCTTCAAACATGTCTCGAATAGGGACTGAATCTCAAACAAGTGTCAAATAGAAGCGAAGGTTCAAACAATGTTTTGAAGTTTCGAGTAGGAATAAAATCTCGAATAGCACAAAGATCAAATAGGAAAATTTTCCAATAGAAGCCAACAATAGAAAACAAAGCCATGAATAATGAATATGAAAATAGGGTATCGAATAGCGAATTTGAAACAATTATCGAATAGTGAATATGAAACAAGTTTACCGAATAGAAAATAATCTTCAAATAAGAAACAGTTACGAACAAGGGACAAATTCTAGAATAGGAATAATATCTGGAATAGAAACAAAAAATTTTAGGATAGAAAACAAAATCTATCAAGCTCTCAGACAGAAAACAAGGAAATTCCAAAAAATCTAAATTGGAATGCAAATCACGATCCATGGTCTTCTCCAACCATACAAGAAAAGCCTTCGATCTTCAGTCTATCTTCAGTATTCCTCTAGAACTGGAACCACTTCAACTTCTTCAGCTGCCTTGACGTAGGCTGGTCCTTACAGCAGTACTCCATGCAGCTGCTGAGTCTGGATAGGTAGTTCCCCCTGCTGAGATCCTGGTGCTCCTCGTGTTCGTCCTTGGGCAGTACGATTAGCGCCCTCCGGGCAATCTTTGATCTGGTGGGTAGATGATCCGCAGAACAAGCATAGCTTTAGTCTCTTGTGACATTTATCGTAGTGATGTCCTGGGCTGTGGCAGTAGTTTCAAGCGATCATCATCTAGACCTGAGTCTGGATCTCCCACTATGGCTAAAATACAAGGCTCTGGCAAGAAGATGTGACTGCTAGGGTGTTGGCTGCTGGAATCCTGATGCTCCTCGGTCATTGTGATTAGTGACTTGTTGGCAATCCTTCGTTCGGTGGGTAGAAGATCCACATAATAGGATAACTTGGAGCCTCTTGTGGCATTCATCAATATGATGTCTCGTCCTCTTACAGAATGCACAAGGATAGTGGGTCTAAATCTCCTTCGGACAATGCGACTGATGATGCGATTGAAGAGGCATTGTCTACGTGTTGTGACGCTTTACAGGTCCAGAGTAGTCGCTATCTCCGCCATAAGTCTTCATGTCTCTACTAGTCTTCAGCTCCCTGCCTCGCTCTACTGTTCGTGCTATATTCTGGATCTCCTGGTTGGTGGCTTCAATCTTCAGATGAGTCAGATCCTCAGAGACTTGGATGATCTTTAGTAGTGGCGGCTCCAGGTTCTCGATCTGCTCCTCGGTGCAAAGATTGTGCTCGGTGTCGGGAAAGTCCAAGGGTCTGAGAGTTTGGAAATCAGGAGTCCTCCCTGGCTCAAAAAATGCATCTACAAATCTGGCTTGAAAAAGGACGGCCTGCTCCCTCTAAGCATTAAGGAATTCCTTAAACATCCCCTTCGATTGGGTACTACCAATGGTGATAGTAGGGCGACAGGAGGTGGTGGTAGCTCAGAAGCCTCAAGCGCAGGTGAATCGATAATTTTGGTATTGTATGTCTGAACCATCTGAAAAATAAAAATAGTTAAAATTGCCTAATCTATCATATAATAAGCAAACTTAGTAAAATATACCCATAACCATTTTTCTACAATCCTATGATGTGATGAGTTTTCCTTAGTCTAACAGGTTCCCCAATAGCCCTCTATAGCCTAAGTGCCATTAGGATGGACCTATATGGGCTACCACTAAAAACATGTCACGACCCGCTCCTGAATAATCGGATACGAGTCGGACACGCCCAGCCTACGTTGGAAGACGCAACACAGTAAGCTGTACAAGTCTAAGAAAATCTCTAAGTCACCAGATAATATAAAATATCACAGCATCTACAACGTCCCAGAACATATCATCACAATCCACTAAGTCATTTTTAAAACAAGGTCATCCGAAGACAAATCCGATAATAAGAATAAAATACAACTCATAATACAATAATCCAAAGTATACTCTAACAATCTAAACAAACAAACCAAACTATAGCTTCTAAGTCCTGAGTCATGGCTCCATCCTGCTTAACTAAGATCCCGTGCCCTGGTCCATAAAGGTGAACAAGGTCCTCAAGTATACCTGTAACATATCCAGTAAGGAGCAAAGCAAAGTACAATTCTAGGTAATGAACAAGAACATCATGATATAGAAATGAGTACCGAAGAACATGAAGATGTAAAGTACTGGAAGTAAAGAACATGAAAGTACATAAATATAAATAGAGGAAGTACAGGAAATAAAGTACATGAAGTAAATCCTGAACATGAAGTACAAGAACCTCACATATGCACAATGTTTGAATTGCAACTAGCATATGTGACCGGCTGGGGTAAGTACAGGAATAAGTATAGGAGTACATGGACATCGGTATGGCTTAGAGTTTCACATGCATAATGTGAGACCTAAGCTATCAACCTGAATTTTTGTTTTGGGTTTGGTCACATATCTAGTGTATTTTCTCTCCCCAAATACAAGCAAATACAGGAACATGAAACTACAAGATTACATGATATACCGTGCCATAATGTGTCACAAGAAAAGCACAGGATATGAATGTAAATGAACGTAAACCATAGAATGTACTTACCTCACTCAGGTGGTCAGGAATAGGGAGATAGTAAACTCTATATATCCTCTTGATAATGAGTACAAGTAGGTTAAGTTCTACATAATGCCACTAGCTAAATATTGTTTATAAATCCTCATTGCTACTTAATAAGCTAACTATATAGAGTTAACTAGTTATCATAACTAACTATTTATCTATAAATTACAATATTAACTGCTTATTTTCGTAAGAACAATTTATGCTTACTTAGCAATCTTTACTATTAATAATTTCCAGGATTTATTTGATAATAAATACTATTTGTAGGAACATAAATAGCAGTGGTAATTGGTCAACCAGTTAACAAATTTATCTACAGATTAAACCCTTCCTCAAACTCATTAATAAGCCCATATTACCACAAGCCCAACCTAACAGTATACTTAGCTCATAGCATCTTGTGATCCCATTGTAACAACAGGCTTCCCTCGAGCCTACCATGACTTACCCAAGCCTAGTACCACTTGTTAGAACATAACTACAAAGCCTTCTCCCATAATCCTTGTACTGAAGGTTTATATATACGGAGCCAAAATTATTCAAACTATAACCTCCAAAACATAGACAAAAGTTTACTCAAAGTATATACAGTTAAAGTCTAAACTACTCACAGTCCTTATCCTGGTGCTCAGAATAACACCACTTCAAAGCACAGTTTAAACAACTCAAAACTCTAAGTGAAATAATATACATAATTAGCAAAATAGCATTCAAGACTCAGAAGAAAACTTTATGAGATTAAATAAAACACAACCACTGCATAGAGCTAATTTACACTCAAACTTAACTCAACTCAGCCATATACTCATACAAATCTCACATAAATTTATACAACCAAAATTGAACTAAATTCAAATAAAAGAAAAAATTCATACTGTCCCAACTCAAAGAGTCCTGTACGGAATACACATACGGACACGCGTTACAATCAGGACACAATTCTAAAACCTGGACATGGCTATAGGTCTCCACAAAACGAGATGACACCCACACAGATACGATGCCACCGATATGAACAGCACCAAGAACACGCCTACAAACACAATCACTGCTTGGATACGGCAAACCCAGGTCACGCACACGATAATACTGCTACAGCAACAATCCACACCACAATCTAACCGATCCTGGCCAACACACCCATATTCAAAGAAGAGAATAAAGATTCAATGTTCGACAGAATGATAACATAGTTACCTACGAGAGAGTGTTCATTGAGATCGAGGACACGCCGCAAGGATCGAACACTCGAATTGAATTCAAAAGTTCACTGCATCAATTCAACACACAACACAAACAAAAAAGCAGAGGGCAATTAGAACCCATACAATTGGTTCGGCCATTGCAAGATCTTGTCCAAAATCAAGAATCAATAAGAATTTGAATCCAACTTACCTGCAGTTGAACATGTTATTGCCGGGAACGCCGGGGCACGCTTTTCGATGGAAAATACTGAAACTGAAACAGTTGTAAAGACAACGTTTCAAATACAATTCCTTAAAGAAGGTTTTGCAACAGAGATCCAGAAGGATTCTGCAAATCACGAGATCTAAAAAGATATCGTAATTCACGAATAATCTAAAGAGATTTTCATGATCGTAGCAAACTGGCAGTAGTGCCTTCTAAAAAGAAGATACTGACAGAACTGCTAAAGGCAACAGAAGGGTGACAGGCGAGAAATGGAATTGCTGGGGTGAATGATCACCGTTGCTCAAAGCTTTATTCGTCCTCTGCGAACAGCTTCCAGGAACCAGCAAGGTTGACGGAAAACCTTGGAACACTCCTGCTCTTCTGACTCCTCGGAAGACGGCGAACTCCTCTGGCAATGGTACTCTTCTCTCTCTGTTTGAAGTAACAGAACTCACGCGTACTAAAAAGTATGTTTGTGTTAAACAACACGCTCACTACTCTGTTGTGTTAAAGAACACTTAGAGTTTTCTCTCTGGAATTCTGATTACTTCTACCAACTGAGAGAGAGGAGAGAACCTGCATATATAGCCCACGGGGCGGTTGCCAAGCAGTTGCCTGCACTTTAGGGTAGTGGCAGAACCACTCCTGAACATGCAGTAACTGCTGCAACCGTTCCCGCTCTAATATGCAGCCAGCTATACACACATACGCACTCTACGCACACTGCGTACGCTGCGCACACTGCACACTCTATGTACGCTGCGTACGCTGTGCACACTGTGCGCACTAGGCTGCGTACTGGGCTGCGTAACTGGGCCAGCGTAACTGGGCTCGCGTAACGGGCCGCGCAACGTGGTCGCGCAAGTGGCTCACGCAACGAGCGCAACTTAAGCGCACTATGCGCCTAGCGACGATGCTGACGTGCTAAGTGCAAAGTGCGCCAACAAAATGCCATATTACGCCTCATGAGCCCTTGAGCCCGAGTCCGAGTCCGAGTCCGAGTCCGAGTCCGAGTTCGAGTCCGAGTCCGAGTCCGAGTTGCTCCATGGAAATAAATTTCCAAGCGCAAAAAGCTTACAGCTTTTTAATTGTTGATTAAGCCTTTATACCATTAATAATTAATCCCACATGGCACACACCCATGTGCACTACATGTGCATCTCCATAAAGAGTAAAGACTCATATATATGGAGATAAACATTCCTTTCTAGCCGATGTGGGACTAAAAACCAAAACAAAGGCTAAAAAACCCAACAATCCCCCACATATCTCTATATATATGAGTACGAGTGTTCCCCACAGTAACTGTCCATTATACTTTTAGGATAGATGCCACTTAAGACTTGAATCTTCCTACGTGAGTCAAAAATCAAACTATAATACAAGAATGTACTAAGCCTTGAATTCTGCATCATAGCTGAAATTCTTTCCACTCACATAATGTAGTTACATGTGCTTCTGGCTGCACATTTAAGGCCGTGTGCCAGCCTGGTTTCATTGTATAATATTGGGCATCTACAAGTTTACCCTCAAGAGACGGCCTGTTATCTCTTTGTCCATACACTATAGGTGAGTTCTTTATTAAAGAGACATGGCATGAAGCGTCCAACGCTTCCTTTGCGGTGCTACGCCGCTATGACATGGCCTTAAGCCGAGGACCTTACCCCGAATCATCGGGAACCTCATCGTAGTGTCATACTACCCGTAGCATGAGGTCTAGCCCCTTTGTAGTACCAAACTACCCAGCATGAAGCCTTACGCTTCTGTGCGGTATTACGCCGCTACGACATGGCTTGCAAGGCCGAGGCTTTATCCCTAGCCGGGTTTACCTCATTGTGGTGTCGTGCCACCCGTAACATGAGGAACACCTCCTCTTTGTAGTGCTGACTACATCCCTCTTTAATTCAATATACAGCATTAGGCCAACTGCCTATTTGTGGTGCTACGCCGCTGTGACTTGGCTAACATAGCCGAGGCTTTACCTCCTTCGAGAACCTCATGGTGGAGTCACCGCCACACATAGCATGGAGTCACACTCCTTGTAGTGCTGTGCTACCATGCTTTCTGTAAAGCATACCAGATATTCCAAATGCCTGAGAACTCATTAAGGCATTTAAGCCAACCTCCCACAGGACCTATTTTCCGCAGAAAACAACAGTAGACAACAGTGGTTATAGGTCCGTAACCTCTCCATGCCCAATAGAACATGTACCCACCGTTCCTGATATTCTTCCGATTAGTGGTCCTCCCTTGAACCAAAAGCTAGATGCCTAGTAGATAAATCTTTGAACTAATAGCATAAAACTTTATGGTAGGAATACAATAATACAATATCAGAATGCCTTCAAGCCCATTTTACAAGCTGTATCATCGACCAATTGGCGCTTGAGGCCCTTGGTGAACGGATCCGCCAGGTTCTCCTGACTTCGAACATCAATTACTGTAATAACACCTCTCTTGATAAGATCGTGTACTGCCCTGTGTTTCAACCGCACAGTCCTCTTCTTCCCGTTGAAAAGGTCATTTGATGCCACCGCCGCAGTCGCCTAGTTGTCGCAGTATATCGGTATCGCCGGTATTTGCGCCCCAACCACTGGAAGATCATATATGAGCTCCCAAAGCCATTCTGCTTCCTCGGCTGCGGTATTAAGTGCAAAGAACTCAGATTCTATGGATGACCGTAAGAGTATAGTCTGCTTCTTCGACTTCCACGATATAGCAGCTCCACCCATTGTGAAAATGTATCCACCTGTGGACCTCTCGCTCTCCATCTCTGAGCACCAACTGGCATCACTGAAGCCTTCCACTACCGACGGATCTCCGCTGTAGTACAGTGCATATGTCTGAGTCTTCTTAAGATATCTCATAATCCGTTCCACAGCTTTTCAGTGTTCAACACCTGGATTGCTCGTAAAACGACTCAGCATTCCCACGGCGAAAGCTATGTCAGGCCTTGTGGAAGTAGTAGCATACATCAAACTCCCGATTACGCTTGCATACTCCAGCTGCCTGACGCTTTCCCCTGAATTAGGCTTCAGCTTCAGATCACACCTGTACGGCGTATCGATCCCTGGAAGATCCTGATACCCATAACGAGTGATCATTTTCTCAATATAATGAGACTGTGACAGCGCTAGTCCAGTGTCTGTCCGGATGATCTTGATCCCTACGATCACATCAGCTTCCCCCAAGTCCTTCATACTGAACTTGCTTGAGATGAATTTCTTTGTCTCCGTGACACATCTAATATCCGTACCTAGGATAAGCATGTCATCCACGTACAGACAAACGATCACACCTCTTCCATCAGCGAACTTCGTGTAAACACACTTGTCCGTATCGCTGACCATGTAGCCATTTGACCTTATAACTTTGTCAAATTTCTCATGCCACATCTTGGGAGCCTGTTTAAGATCGTACAAGGATTTCACCAACTTGCAGACTTTGTCTTCAAGTCCCCTGATGACAAATCCCTCTGGCTGTTGCATGTAAATCTCTTCGGTCAGCTCGTCATTTAGGAAAGCCGTATTTACATCCATCTGATGTATCACCATCTTATGTATTACTGCGAGAGCAATCAACATTCTGATGGTGGTCATCCGGGCTACTGGAGCATACATGTCAAAATAGTCAATCCCCTGCTTCTGAGAAAACCCCTTGGCTACCAACCTAGCCTTGAACTTGTCAATAGTTCCGTCTGCTTTCATCTTCTTCTTGAAGATCTATTTACATCCGATGGGTTTCGCTCCTTCAGGAAGATCAACCAATACCCAAGTGTTATTTGAGGTGATGGAATCAATCTCATTGTCAATCGCCTCCTTCCAGAAAACCGCATCTCTGGTCTTCATCGCCTCATCATAGGTAAGCGGATCTGCTTCCACATGATAGGTAACAAAGTCACTTCCGAAGTCCTTCGGTCTCCTCACATGCTTAGCTGACGGCTCAGCTTGTTCTGGTTCAACCGTTGTTTCAACAACAACATCTTCTTGGACCACATCTTCATTGAAGACTTCAGTCTCTTGTGCACCCTCATTATTCTCCGGAACATCCGAAAGAACAATATTCTTGTGCCTTGCAAACTTGTCTTCAAAATATTCTGCATCGCGAGATTCAATGATATGATTTGACTCAATATCAAGAAATCTCCGTGCATCACTCTTCTCGGCATACCCCAAGAAGATCGTCTTTGTAGTCCTTGTCCCAAGCTTCTGAATCTTTAAATCTGGAAGCTTGACATACGCCAGACACCCCCACACTCGAATGACATTCAAGTTAGGTCTGACCTTGAACCAGAGTTCATGAGGAGTAACGTCTGAAGTTGCATGAGGCACTCTATTTAGAATAAAAGTGGCCGTCAATGCAGCTTCTCCCCAGTAGCACTTAGGAAGGCCAGCAGTCAACAACATTGAATTTATCATTTCTGTCAACGTCCTGTTCTTCCTCTCAGCTACTCCGTTTGATTGAGGAGAGTACGGAGCCGTAGTCTCATTGACAATTCCATGTTCCTTACAGAACGATGCAAATTCATGAGACCTGTACTCCCCACCTCGATCACTTCTTATCCTTCTGAGTTGTTGTCCAGTCTGCCGCTCAGCTTCGACTCTGAACTCCTTGAACTTCTCGAATGCTTCGTCTTTGGCCTTCAGCAAGTAGACGAACGCATACTTTGAGAAGTCGTCGATGAAGTTTATGAAATACTTTATCCCGGCCTTTGTAGAGAACTGTTTGAAGTCACAGATATCTGAGTGTACCAACTCCAGAAGATCTGTACTTCGATTAACCCGAGAAAAGGGTTTCCTTGTGATCTTTGTTTAAGCACAAACTTCACATTTCTCTACCTTACCCCCACACTTGGAGATAAGTCCTAGACTAGACATTCTGTTTATTCGTTTACAATGAACATGTCCTAGCCTATTATGCCACAACTCAAGAGTATAAGCAGAAGGAGTGATTTTATTAATTACATTAATTACATTGGACTGATTTACAAGCTGAATCTTGAACATTCCTTCGGTATAAAAAGCTTTCCCGAAATATGTTCCCTTGATAGACATCACCATCTGGCCAGCATTGATGTCCATCCTGAGGCCTGTATTGCAGAGTAGGCCTTCCGAGACCAGGTTCTTGGCGATAGCAGGTACGTGCTTTACGCCTTGAAGCGTCAGAGACTTCTCCGAAGTCAGCTTCAATACCACCGTCCCGATCCCGAGCACTTCAGCTTGTGCTTGGTTCGCCATCACAACCGCTTCAGAAGTGGGTGTGTAGGTGGTGAACCACTCCTTACTGGAGCAGACATTGCAGGTGGCTCCAGTATCTACCCACCATTCTGAATCAGATCCTACAGCATCAACCTGTCCAATCATAGCAATTACATCAGTAATCATTGAGACTTTGCTAGGCTCACCTTGCTCTGATTTCTTGGCCGGTGCTGTACATTCACTTTTGAAATGGCCCAACTGGCCACACTTGAAACAAGGCATCTTTGCCTTAGATTTCTTTGACTTGAAAGAAGTTCCCTTAACATTCAAGTTGTTAGGGTTCTTCTTCTTCTTCTGGAAATCTGCACGCTTTCCCTTTCCCTTTGGTTCCCTTGATGATACCAAATTTGCGTTAGCCATCTGCTTGGAAAGCGTGTCAACTTTATGTTGAGCCCTCATCTGGTCTTCAACATAAATTTCCTGCAGGAGATCTTCAAGGGTGATCTCCAGCTTCTTCCTATGCATGTTTGCATAGAACTTACTCCACCCAGCGGGGAGCTTTGAGACAATCCCTCCAACAATAAACTTGTCGGGGAGGGGCATAGCCTCGTCTTCCAACTTCTATCGCAACTTCAGAAATTCTTTGACCTGCGGCAGCATGGACTTCTCGTCCTCAAAGAGCCATTTGTGATATTTTTCAACCACAAATATTTTGCTCCTGTTTTTGTCTTCTTCGTACAGTTTTTCCAGAGACTCCCATATTTCTCTGGCAATTGGTTTCTTACTGTAGGATTCTGCTAGAGAATCCTCCATAGCATTCAGGATAAGCAACCTGCAAATGCTATTCTCCCTTCTCCACTTGGCCTGAAGTTTAGTAGCCACAGAGATTGCGGCAGTAGACCCAGTATCTGGAACAGTAGGTTCCTCTTCAAGTAATACGTGATCAACGTCTCTAAGTTGAAGAGTGAGATAAACCTTCCTCTTCCAGACTTGATAATGCTCTCCATCAAACTTTTCTAACTTACAGAAGTCAGTGTTTAGGAGTGAAGCATTAATATTTTCTATCGTAGCAATAAAGCTTTGAGATTGTTATTGCCGGGAACGCCGGGGCACGCTTTTTGATGGAAAATACTGAAACTGAAACAGTTGTAAAGACAACGTTTCAAATGCAATTCCGTAAAGAAGGTTTTGCAACAAAGATCCAGAAGGATTCTGCAAATCACGAGATCTAAAAAGATATCGTAATTTACGAATAATCTAAAGAGATTTTCGTGATCGTAGCAAACTGGCAGTAGTGCCTTCTAAAAAGAAGATACTGACAGAACTGCTAAAGGCAACAGAAGGGTGACAGGCAAGAAATGGAATTGCTGGGGTGAATGATCACCGTTGCTCAAAGCTTTATTCGCCCTCTGCGAACAGCTTCCAGGAACCAGCAAGGTTGACGGAAAACCTTGGAACACTCCTGCTCTTCTGACTCCTCGGAAGACGGCGAACTCCTCTGGCAATGGTACTCTTCTCTCTCTGTTTGAAGTAACAGAACTCACGCGTACTAAAAAGTACTAGTGTTTGTGTTAAACAACACGCTCACTACTCTGTTGTGTTAAAAAACACTTAGAGTTTTCTCTCTGGAATTCTGATTACTTCTACCAACTGAGAGAGAGGAGAGAACCTGCATATATAGCCCACGGGACGGTTGCCAAGCAGTTGCCTGCACTTCAGGGTAGTGGCAGAACCACTCCTGAACATGCAGCAACTGCTGCAACCGTTCCCGCTCTAATATGCAGCCATCTATACGCACATACGCACTCTACGCACACTGCGTACGCTGCGCACACTGCGTACTCTACGTACGCTGCGTACGCTGCGCACACTGCGCGTACTGGGCTGCGTACTGGGCTGCGTAACTGGGCCAGCGTAACTGGGCTCGCGTAACAGGCCGCGCAACGGGCCGCGCAACGTGGTCGCGCAACGAGCGCAACTTAAGCGCACTATGCGCCTAGCGACGATGCTGACGTGCTAAGTGCAAAGTGCGCCAACAAAATGCCACATTATGCCTCATGAGCCCTTGAGCCCGAGTCCGAGCCCGAGCCCGAGCCCGAGTCCGAGTCCGAGTCCGAGTCACTAAGCTCCTACGGAGCTTAGCTCCATGGAAATAAATTTCCAAGAGCAAAAAGCTTACAGCTTTTTAATTGTTGATTAAGCCTTTATACCATTAATAATTAATCCCATATGGCACACACCCATGTGCACTACATGTGCATCTCCATAAAGAGTAAAGACTCATATATATGGAGATAAACATTCCTTTCTAGCCGATGTGGGACTAAAAACCAAAACAAAGGCTAAAAAACCTAACAGAACACCCCCACTGTTCTTTGCTAATCGAATAAAGCAACAACGAGCTCAACAATTTACTACAAGAGTAGAGCAGACTCGATCAGTCTATGCTCACTCAGAAAATTGACAAGTCTCAAGGAGTATAAAACTAAGATTTACTCACATTGTTGACGCAACTGGTCAGTAATGAAGATCGCCGAGAAAACGAACTAATCATGAAGATGAATCTCGATGAAGGAGTCGAACGAAGAACCTCAACCGGATTTGTATCAAAATAATCCCGATCAGTCGATCTCGACAAGAAATGATCTCAAATGAACAAATGGAATGATTTCAAAGGAAATAATCAGTCGATTGGCTTTGCTTCACCTTGTTGAACTCAACACGAACTGCCGTGTTGCCAAGAGATTCGTCCGTCACCGCTGGAACATCGTCGCGGATGGTCGTGTCGCCAAAAAAGCCGCAGTTTTGTCGGAAAGAGCGTGCTCGCCGAAATCTTCGTCGATGAAGACGAACAATCGTCGTTACTGTCCCGTATGGTGCTGCCGAGAAGGAAAATGGGCGATGTTGCCGCCTCAAAGAGTCTCTGTGAGAGCTTCTCCTTCAATCACCAGCGTGGATTCGCTTTGCCGCCGCCACCACCATGAAATCTAGCGTTAGGGTTAGGTCGACAGTAGATTTGGGGTGAAAAAAATAGAGGATGAAAGCTCAAATTTCTCCAGAGCCAAATTAAAGAAACTGAGAGAGTTTACTTCTCTCTCCAATCTTATATAGACCAGCAGGAAAATGGTGATTTGCAAATAAACCCAACCAAATTGATATTTACAAGTCAGCCCAAAAATTGGTTAGAGTGGTTATAAGTTTGTTATAGAGTGGGGACCACTCAAATTAGTTATAACTAATTCTTGAATTAACACTCTTGCTAAAGTAATTTAAATTCTTTCCTTCAAATTAGTTAATCATAAAATTATTAAATAAGAATTTATTAATCAATCAAACTTAATCCAGAAAAAACTTAAAAAATCCATAAAAGGGGAAATATTGGGTTACAGGGATGGATAGTCCAGAATGGACGTTGCTTTGATGCAAAAAGAAATATTTTGTCGGGAATGGCTTGAGCTCTGAATGGTATATGGTCCTACCCTCTAAGCGATAAGATGACCCTTGACCCTATTTATAATATAGTAATTGCTTTACCTGTAAGGTATTGGGTTGTATCGAGTCATAGCTGGATTACGATTGATATATGACGGCTAGGCGTGTCCCTTAATAACTATGTTCGAATAAGTCGCTACAAGATTTTGATGAGTTCAGATGAACCGTGCTAGACTCTGATAGTTAGCATTGCGCTGGGTAATGAGAATTCGAGAATATGAAATGAATACCTTGGTTGGGAATGGTACGAATTATAAATTCAGGCGATGACTTAAATCAGTTGGAAAAGAAGAATTGTAGGCTCATAACGATGGTGGGATGTTGCTATCAAAAAATTATGGAAGAACAAATATGGTTCGAATATTGAATGATGTTGGAATTGAGTAATTAAAAATTGCATGTTGGGCATCAACAAGTTGATGGTGACGTTAGGTGCTTATTGAGATGTTGTAAATGATTTAGAAGATGCAGAAAGTTGCATCAGTAACCGATAAGTAGAGAATGAGCTTGAGGAAATAGATGACCCTAGCACGTTGTGCAGTTGTTCTCAAAAAAATTTGATGTGTCCCAAATTAACAAGTTATAACCCTTGATTTTGAGGCATAGAGAATAAATACTTGTCCCTTGATGCATGAAAAAGTAGTTGTTCCTTATGAGACTCTGATGGCTGGAATACAAATAAGTATCGAGATGCAACGATATGTAGTAGATCCCGTCGGTGAATGATGTTGTTGCATGAATGATAAGTTGGACTTAGCTAAATAAATTATGTCATATCCACTAGATAAACGAGATATGGATGCTAGATGATTGGTGTCATAGAGATTGAATCGGTGCATGAATAGTAAATCTATTGGCTCATTTAGCCATAGTCAAACCGATTTTGATAATTGACTTAAAACTCCGAACTTGATAAAAAAATAGAAGATCACAGATTTCATCTCCACAAATTTTTCATACTTTATTCTGTATTTTTCTTTATTGGGTATAGAAATATTGTGCGTTGGGATCACTAGCAATTTAGAAGTTCAATCCAAAATTCTTGATCCAATCCTTGACCCAAAACCAAACCCATATCCAAAAGCAAAATCAAACCAAATCAAAAAGACTAGAAACCCTAGCAACCGAACTCGGTCGGAGTTTTGACCAAACTCGGTCACCTTGGATCTCTTCTGGTCAGAAGCTTTCCCTTGTCTTTTGGATCTCAAACATTCAAAATTATGAAGGTTAGCCTACCGAGTTCTGTCCGAACTCTGTCTCAAAAAATTCCTATAAAAAGAAAAGATTTTGTCATTTCTATTCACTCATTCAATCTTCATCTTCTCTACTTATTCCTAAGTTTCTATCCATTTTACAAAGCTTGAATCTTCAAATCTCTAAGACAGCTCTTATTTTTCTAGTATCGGTGGTTTTCGATTAGGAGTATTCAAGTTGTACAAGCTTGGCGTATAAAAGTTTTTCTTAGAAAGGTGTTGTTGAAGTTTGATCGTTGACTTCGGGTAAAAAATAGGACAGTATTGACCTTGGCATGTTCTTCGGAGTAAAGCACGCGGTGTAATCTCTATTTAAAATAGTGGATTATAGTGAGCAAGAGTTCTCACGAACTGGACTAATCCTCTCAGATGGAAACCAGTATAAACCTGATGTGTCTGCGTATTGCTTTCTTGCCACCACTATACTTATTGCTTTATTTTACATTTCAAGTTCATTTATATTTATTTCACTGGCTTAGATTTTTTTAGTTGGTAATTATTCTCCGCTACGCTCTATTCACCCCCTCTAGAGGTGCCATCGATCCTATAATTGGCATCAAAGCATAGTTTATCTTTAGTTGGATTAAAACTCCTTGAGATATGGCATCCCTATATCCAAGCAATGGTGAAGGCCAATCAACAAATAGTCCTTCCCTATTTGATGGCACAAACTACACGTACTAGAAGACATGTATGAACTTTTACCTCAAGTCTTTTAATTTTGATTTATGGTCGATTATCATGAATGGTTATAAGAAACCACTACCTATTATGGTAGAGGGTGTTCTAGTTGAAAAACCATTTGATAGATATACTGACAACGAAAAGAAATAAGCCAGTCTTGATGCAAAAGCCATCAATATTTTATTTTGTGCTGTAGATAGAACTGAGTTCAATAGAGTTTTAACATGTGTCACGTCTCACGAGGTTTGAAAACTTTTTAAGGTTACCCATGAAGGTACTTCACAAGTGAAGAAGTCCAAAATCTCACGACTAATACAAGAGTATGAGGCCTCCAAAATAAAGCCAAATGAGACTATCACAAATATGTTTACTCGGTTTCTAGATATTGTTAACCCTCTATCTTCCCTTGGAAAAGAATACAGCAATCATGAGATGATTCAGAAGGTACTTTGCGAACTAACCAATAACTGGAATCCTAAAGAGATGGCCATTATTGAAGGAAATGATCTCACGACAATGACTCTTGAAACCCTTAAGGGAAAACTTATGACGCATGAGCTAGACCTTCAAGATTTCGAAGATTCAGCTCCAAGAGAGAAGGCAATAGCATTTAAAGTCAACAACAAGACTGCCTCTGATAATAAAAGTGAGACAGATGACTCAGACAACGAACATATATCCCTTATGACAAGGAACTTCAGAAGATTCCTCAGATATTAGAAGTCAAACAAGAAGAAGAAAGATTCCAGAGACAATGAAGAACCGATCCGCTTTAGCTGTAAAAGAACATGCCACATCAAGAAGGATTGTCCTCTAATAAGGAAGGGAAGTAGGCATGATCAGATAAGCAAGAGAAGGTCTTCGACTAGAAACTATGTTAATACTAGCATCTGGTGTAAAAGCGAAGCTAGTGACTCTGAAGAAGAAGAGAAGCCTCGCAACATAGTGAACCTTTGCTTCACGGCCATAGATGCTAAGGTAATATCAAACACTCACTATAAAGAATTTACTTTCGATGAACTATCTGATACTTTCACTGATCTCCGAGAAGATTAGAAAAAAATTACAGACATGTATAAAAGTGCTAAGAAAGAGCTAAAATTTATACAATCTGAGTTTTCAAAGCAATCTCAAATGCTAGAAGATATTAGAGATTCTTCTAGTGACACAAATGAGATTACTTCTTAAAAATTAAGCTTACATGAAATTATTGAAAAGCTTGAGAAAGCTAATCAAGAAAATGTAAAACTTAACGATCTACATGAACTAGAGAAAAAGAAGTACAACATTGCTGCTCAGAGAATAGATGCACCCACGACCAATTACAATAAAGCCTGTGATGCCTCTAAAATGTTACAGATCAAATTGGGTAAATAGGTTATCAAACCTATAGCTCAGGTGAACACAAGTCACAAGGCCAAACATAAACACAATACGACCAACACTACTAGAACTGCCAGAAGCTATACATATATGTATACCTTTTCATACACTAAGAAAGCACACACATCTCCAAAAACATATATACATTATCTTCGAACTACACCAAGCACTAATACTTCTGCTATATGTCACTATTGTGTGTTCAAAGTAACAAAAGGTTGAACGAACTTTTTGCTTTATTGAACGTATAAGGTATCTGTGTACAAAGAAGGAAGTCCTAAATAGGATATTCTAATTATAGGAAGAAGAGGTTTCTAGGAAAGTGTGACGGTGGAGATCGAGCACTACAGCAGCTCCTTTAATTCGTTGACGATCTGACGACGAATCAACCTTGCTCTAGCTCTCTGGCACCTTTAATGGAACTCTGGGGTCGATCATGAGGTTGTTTGGAGGAAAAGATCCCTTAGAGGTGGTTTTTCTTCTGTTGGTTGGTTGGTGGATTATTCCTAATTAGATAAAGGTTCTCCCTTTAAGTTGAAGGAGAACTCCATCTATTTATAGAGAACCGAGCACATATGCGATGTGCATTAGGATTCCTGAGATATAAAAAAATCTGCCATCATTGCATGGTGCGGGCTTCTGCGGTGCTGACACGTGAAGTACATTGAGATTCCCCTCAATCGAGATCTCTGCTGGTTATCAACATAACCGAAGGAGGTAACATGTGGTGCATGCCGATTTGCTTGCACGGATACAACCGAGTAAACTTTGGGATTTTATCCTAGATTTGGAGTCTAATTGATCCTCGTCTAAGATTTAAATCAATCTGATATAATATAAATCATGATTTAATCCTAATCTTTTCTACAAGAGGCAGTTTAAATAAACCAATTGGGGTGGACCCATGCTTCCTGCGCCTCTGGTGAGGACTAAGTACTGATGTACTTCGGGGGTGATGAGTAGACCGTACTTCTGGAGACGACGGAGCCTTTGTGCTTTCAGGCGACGAGTGGACTTGGCATCGAATGACGATAAGACTTTTGTGCATTTAGATCAATGATGAAGCTGTGTTTAAGAGCAATAGAGTTACGGTGCTGTAGGCGACGAGTAGGCTTGTACTTCAGGTTGGCAAGGTTACTGTATTTTTGGAGTGACAGAATGACTTGTATTGGTTGTAGTGGAAGTTTTCAAGTCTCTTGTAGAGAAGTGACTTAAGCTTCTGGATCGGAGCAGATGACTGTGCCGTAGGAATGGACATGGTGTGAACATATTACTATCATATGCCTCATGTGGACGCATGTAAGTAGCTGCGCCTTTGAACTTTAAAGGCGTTGGCTTTGGGGGAAAGGGTATAACACCCTTGTGTATCTGGGGTTGGCGCAGGCAGGTAGCTGCGCCTCTGAAGTGAAGACACTGGATTCTGAAGTAAGTGAAAGGTCGGGGCCTACCACCATCTTGCTTCTGAGGTTGGCACAGGCGAGTAGCTGTACCTCTGGCTTGAAGACTTTGGCTTCTGAAGAAAAGAGCGATAAATATCCACTCTTTAAGGGCTTTCCTCTTAATTGCCACCGTAATATGGGAAATTCCAAGGGTCTAAGACTGACATTCATCATGTTGAGTCTTAGGTTCATCCCATTATTGCAGAAATTCTGACCGTAGGCCATGTAACGTGCACTCTGGGCCATTCTCGGTCCTATAAAAGGGGAAGTTCTCCTCTAAAGAGTCATTGTCTTCTTCTTGGTATCCTTCACCACCATACGAGATCCAAACTTAACTTCGAGCGAGGATCGACCTTGTATAAGTTGGCTGCTGGTTGAGGCTTTTCTCGTTCATAGGAGCCATGTTCTTATAGAAGAACTCTGTATAAAGGAACCATTGCTGCCCTTAAGAAGTATGTGAGTGTCCTCCTTAGGGAGTTCAACTCTGGGTGACGTCTGGGGGATCTTCGAGGTCCTGATGACCTAGGTTATAGGTAGATAGGTGACGCGAAGAGCCACAGGTTATGCTATGTCCTTCCCATTAAGGGCTTCGCGACCTGCTGCGCTCATTGAAGGCTCGGGCCAATGACTGCTTCAGGAAGCTGCTTACTTTGGTCGAGTGGCTGATATGCTTTTGGGAGGCTACACCCATAAATAGGTCAAAATATGCCTCGATGGAGGTCAATCTTCTGGCATAAAGAAGAAGGGTTGCGCTTTGACGAAGACCGAATCCCTTGTAGACCCTTCTAGGCTCTGTCGAATCTGTACCAAAGCTTTTGTAGACGAACATAATTAGTCTTTTTTGTGTAGTCTCGATGTGTCTATACTAGACTTTGGTAGACGTGACACAATAAGGGACTTCTTTCCATATCTTCTGTTTTGTCATTTTAGCACTTGGGCTAAGCCTTTGTATCACCTGCTCTGTGGCGAAGGGATATCATCAGCTGAAATTTTTTATGCTTCTACAAGACCCCCTTCAAAGTGTTCCGAACTTAAGTCAAGCTCGTGATACTTTAAATAGAAGCATGAACACATGGCAGGATTGTACGAGCTGGGTGATGGCCGGTCTCACGCCTAGCTCTTTAGCATTAGTTGTCCTGAGTCATCATTTCAGAGCAAGAGCTCCTGATGACTTCTTGATGTTGGAGCCTCTTGTATCTTTGCTGGAATTGTGAATCTCTTTGGCAGAAGAGGTTCAGAGTCATGTTCCTTCGGTCACTCGCATTTCTGTCATCTGACATGGAGTTGAGCTTTGGCTTAGCTTGTAAGCTTCCTTATGACTGACAACTACTCGTGCTTGGACCACACGAATAGTCTATATAAAGGACTACCCCTTTCATGAGAAGACTCAACTACTTTCATAATGGCCTTGCTTGTCTAACACTCGGCTGTTGACAACCCTGGAGTTTGCTTGAGGAGGTCGTCAGGGGCAAACCTTTTCATCCGAAGAAGTCGTAGTAGAACTACCATTGGATCTCGAGACGTCCCCACACTCTGGATGTCATAGGCGTCAATGGCATCTTGGACCTCTTCTTCCTGAATTTGGATTGCTTGTCATTCCGAGGAATAGCAAGGCTGCAGCTGTGGTTGCTTCTATGGCCATTTGGGGAGATAGGGGAGTCCTGTGCTGGTCTTCATCCCCGGTTTGGGCCAGTAGTTGCTTCGGGCGACGGCTCCCATTTAACCAGGAAGTGATTGGCTATATCACTGCCTCGCCCGTACTATTGAGAACTTGTACTACAATTTTAGCCTTTTTTTGCTTCTGTGTATGGAACTACGAAGAGTCTGTAATAGGACTTTGTAGCCACATGTTTTTATATATAGAAGCTTTCTTGTCCCCTTTGCTTTTATCTTAAAAATAAAGAGGGAAGCTTCACCAGGGATTTGCCTAACTAGAGGTAATATGGACGTGGTAGGCTTAACCTTTGCCGAGATATAGAACAACAATCCAGAGGTAATATAGACATGAACTGTTTTCTAGACCACCGGAGTAACCATAGAACTGATGCGAGAAGAACAACTACTCAGAGATAATATGGACATGGCAGTCGCATCTTCCAGGTGTAGAGGAGCAATCCAGAGGTAATGTGGACGTGAAGTGCTTCTTCTACTTGAAAGAATATATAGGAGAGAGAGGGAGATCACCTTACCAAAAATTATAGGCACCCTTTTCAGGGGATGTGGGCGCCTATGCTGGTTTCGCCTTTATACGTAATATTTCTTTAGAAACTTACCGTTGATTGGCATCATTAGCAAGTCACCATTAGGCTTAGCTAGCCGATAAGCACCATTGGAGTATATCGTTTCTATGACGAACGGTCCTTCCCACTTAGGCTCGAACTTCCCAACCGTCTTGTGAGTCATTACCATCGGTCTTCGTACTGCCAAGACGAGGTCGCCCACTTGGTATGATCTTTTGCAGACCTTTTTGTTGAAGGCCCCAGAGATGCGGGCTTGGTAAAGCTCGATCTTTTGCTGCACGAGAAAGCACTTTTCATCCAGTGCTTCTAACTCTTATAACCGCCTGTGCTGATTATCTTCGACGATTAAGCTTGCAAAGGCCACGTTAGCAGACAACATCTTCTTAAAGACTTCACTGGTGCTGGTATCAGAGTCCCAAATGGAGGAGCTAGAAGAGTGTGAGTGCCTCATGACTTCTTCCTCTGAGTCTTCTGGGGTGGAAGTAGGTGTAACGTACCCCAACCCTCGATGGGTACGTTGGTAGTAGTTTTGAGCTTTTTCCTTTGGAGCATGAATCCGTAAGGGAAGATGTCGACCCTTGCCATAATTGAGTCCCTTGTTGCTGTTCAGGTCATAACCTATCTTCTGGATGACGTTTTTGGCCTACACAGTGTAGCGGTATAACTGCATCTTGCCACTGTCGAGGTCTGGGTCTTCAAGAGTTATTCGCTGTGGATGCTCTAATCGACCGAATATGATGTGTTCCTCTTCTTTTTTCCTGGCTGGAACTTCGAAGTAGGCACCCCGGGCAGGGACAACTCGACTCACATGGTTGACGATCGTCACCTGCGTCTGTAGCTTATGCAAAGAATTATCTAAAAAATATTTGGTGTTCCAGTATACACTAGAGTAGTTCGAAGACAACTTCCTGTTAATAAAGTGGGATTTCTTATCCTGGGGGATTACATCGTCAAAAGAGTGTGACTCCGTGTTGGCACAGACGTAGTCTTTTAGCTTTTCGTCAGTGAGGACTAGAGCTGTTACGGAAGGAGGAGGAAGACGCTTCCCTTTCAGTTTGACCACTAAAGGGGCTGTAGTCGCATGCTCCTGCGCCTTCACGGTTAGCCTTGGAGACATCCGGGGTAGCCTTATTCGTATCGGCTCCTGACCATCTTCTAGTCACTGGAGGCGAAGGTGGAGCTCTGCCTTGAAGCTTAACAATGAGAGGTACAGATACTTTGGGAGGCCTTCCTTTCAGTCGAACCTTTAAAGGTTCTTCGGTCACTGCTACACTTTCTGAGGCTGCCTCTGCTTCATCATCAGCATCATTGCTTTCGTCATCCCAGGGGACTGATTTGTACAGATCAGCATCTGTACAGTAGGCTTCAAGTCCTCAGAACGGGTCGATATCAGCAAACTCCGTTTCGATGATCCCATCGCTGGCCACGTACTTCATGCACTGATGTAGGGTAGAAGGGACAATCATGTACTCATGGATCCATGGTCGTCCTAGCAACATGTTGTAGTTTATGTCTGCGTCGATGACATAGTAAGTTACTTCAGTATGGAGGTCACCAATCTGATACTTCAGGCAAATTTTGCCCAGAGGCTCGCTCTTTCCTACGTTGAAACCGTTGATTGTTGTGTTCGAGGCTGTCAACCGATGCATCGGAATCCCTAGAGTTTGAAAGAGGCTTCTTGGGATAATGCCCAGAGAGGAACCCTGGTCGATGTGGATACGATTGACCTTAATGGCACCGACATACCCTGTATAATACAGGGGCGATTGTGTTAGTTATTCTTTAGCAGCATGTCTTGCTGGGTGAAAGTGATACTGGGAATCACTTCAACCACGTTGTGGTAATATGGGCAAGCTGCAGGATCGTCTATGGGAAGCCGAACCTGAGTAAGGAAGGACTCGACATTCTGTAAGGCTTCACTGAGCGCATCTCGGGTCCCTTTAGAGAGACGGAGGAGCTCAAAAAGTGACAATCTAGCCAGAGTGTTAGCCAGCTGTGCTAGAATATCGAAGTTGTAGGGCATGATAGGCCCTATTGTCGGATCCTTTTTGAGAGGTTTGTCGAACCGAACCTCTTTCTATTTCTCCTTATTCATGGTAGGAGCCCGAGATGGACCTGCCTCTGGTGCATCAGGAGCTTGAGATTGACCTGCTCCTGATACATCTGGGACAGGGGAAGTAGTTGGTGGAGACTCCTCCTGCTCTGCAGCCTGGCTCTCTTTTTGTCGCTGCACTGAGCATGTGGTCACCAAAGCATCATCGATAGAAGCCGAGACCATGTGGCATGTTTTTCTTTTCTTCTTTTTGGTAGAAAGGGTCATAGGTGCCATCATGTCGGGGACTAAGTCAGGATGAATCCACATAACTTTGCCTTGAGGTATGGAGAACAAGATGAGCCCTTGAGCGTTGTCCCGTGCTAGTGGAAGGTTGACTACTTTCATTGTCGCCTTTGGATTGGGGACGACGCCATCTTGCACCTCTATTGTTGGAAAACTCCCAAACTGGAGAGTAACTATGTTGGCTATGACGGTCTTCTTCTCATAATCCAACGATATGATGTTGGCATTGATGAGGCACTGGATTTGCCTTTTCAACACATAGCAATCTCGTGTTGAGTGGTGGACGTACTGGTGGTAATGGCAGTACTTGGGATGGTCCACCTTTTCTACTTCATCAGGACGCCTGGGTGCCGGGATGGACAGTTTTCCACTCTTCGTAAGCATCTCAAAGAGCTCCAGCGTATCCTCGTCATTGAAGGAGTAAGTCTCCCTCGGCATCTACATTTCTGCTGACTTGGGGTTCACGAATGCTGAACCTTTGTAGATGTTGACGGTCATGGCCTGCTTACCTTTTTCCATCTTTGGGGTTACTGTTGGACGAGCGTCTCCCCTTGTTTTCTGGAATAAGAAAGTGTAGCCCCAGGAGCTGTACGTCCTGGGCTTTCCTCTATACGGCATCCATCTCTGTAATAAAAGGCGTCCACTCCATGCAGGAAGCACTGTGCCACAATTTGATTTCGGGTAGCATGTTCTTGCGGCATGAGTCCATAAGCATGGGCTCAAACATGTCGGGCGGTAATCTGAGGACTGCGTGGCGAAAGCGCTCGATGTATGCACGGACAGGCTCCTTTTCCCTCTCTACAATTTCCATGAGGGTCGATATTGTCATGTCCATCCCTCCTTCGTAGAATCGGTCTACGAACAGAGTCTTCAGGTCTTCAAATGACGAGATACAATCGTCCAGAAGACTGTAGAACCATACGTAGGCTACCCCTATAGGGCTCCTATGAATATGTTGTATAGGAGGGCGTCATCCTTTGGCAGGTGCCCAGTTACCGAGGCAAAGTACCTCAAGTATTGTCGAGGAGACCCCTTCCCTTGGTAGGGTATAAGCATCTGAGGATTATATTTGGGAGGGTAGACGACGTTGTCCCACTCGGTAGGGTACGGCTGCCGGATACCCATCTTTCGGAGTGCTGCTTGCTTCTCCTTGGCATCATGACGAGCATACATCTCCGTAATGGCCTGCTGTATTTCGGCCGACATTGCAGAACCTGCAGTCGATGGAGTATATGAGGAGGGTCCTGCCTGGTGGACGACAGACAGCCTACTGGATCCACGGTAATCTAGAAACAGCGTGCATCTTATGGAGAGCAAGCCCCAGCTCTCCTCCGGGGGCAAAGAAAGTCCCTGTACGCCGATTATACAGCTCCAAAAGAGCCATAAACAAAGGCTTGTTAATAGGCAACCTATGGCAGGTGCCCCTGACAGTGTAGTAGAGGTCAATTTCTCGAAGGTATTCCCCATATTTCCTCAAGATCCATGAGGTAAGATTCGTCCATGTGGGAATGGGGTTGATCCAATTCAGCAGCAACAACGTGCCTACAGGATAAGACCCCGTGCGAGCGAGCTGATTCAGAAAAGTATCAGCTAGAGTGAAGGTAAAATTAGGGCCAGTCGTGTTTACAAAAGTGCCAGGGAGCAGCCCCATCACAGTCTGACTCACTGATTCCTTGCCCGTACATGCTAAACCCGTGCGCCTGTTGTAGTGGATGTTGCTCACAAACATTCCCTGTTGGGTAGGAGTCAGGGAGCCCACCATTGTCCTGCCCAACGGTATCATGTTAAACCATGAGAGAGGATAATGCCGCTCTATCTCGGGGATATGAATCTTTACTCCGTCTACAGAAAATTCCCAGTGCTCTGAAACATCCAGCAATCGGGAGTTCTTTATGGAAAAGGCGTCCCCAAAGAGAAAAGCCGGTTTCAGATATTCTCCATCCAGCTTCTCCGAATTCATCATTGGACAAAGAAAGTGGAAAGGTTGGTTATTAATGGCAGCCACCCTCTCCCTAGGTTCATTAGTGGGAAGCTGATCCACTATACGACGGATTAAGTCATCAAGCCGCACGCCCACGGCGAACTGAGCTGAACCCACAAGAAGCTCTCCTGCTGGGTTTGTGGGGAGGTTCACTAAAAAAAAAGGACAAAGAGAAACAGGATTAAAAGATGGTTAAAGCAAAAAATTATTGAATAAAAAAGCTCCCACGAGCCTATGCGGTTCGGGTCAACAAAGCCTTATGCGGCTCCATTCCAATTGGGTCTCAATAGATGCGGTTTCGAGGAAGCCTATGCGGTTCGAGTCAACATAGTCTCATGCGGCTCAAATCAGACGGGAGTTCCGTATGACTCTAGCTCGATAGCTTATACGGATCAGATGAATATACGCAGTTCTAACAGAAGAGCTCATGCGGCGCAAAATGTCATGCGGTTCAGCCTGCTAGAAACATATGCGGCTCCGTTCAGAGGAGACTTTATGCGGTTTTTATCGAGAGACTTAAAACCTTCTCATGCGATTCAAACGTGGGATATTTTCTATGCGGCTCGGGTATGAGAAGGTCATGCGGCCCATACAGCATATGCGGCTCTGCCATCAACTTGGGTGGAGGCTTGTGCATAAATATGCAACAGAGCCATGAGTTCTCAAGATTCAAATGCAACCCTTACCATTGAAAGCAGGACGAACATCAGAGGGCACTTCGGGCGCTTCGGGCTCGACGGCCGACGAAGACGTCACCCTCTTGCCTTTCGCGACGGCAGAGATGACTTTGGAAGACTTAGGAGCCATTTGCTTCGACGGGCGGACAAAAAAGATCAGAAAGAGGAGACAGCAAAAAGAGTGAACGAAGGAGAAGATAAAGAAGTCCCTCCGGCCAAAGTCATCCATATTTATAAACTAGAGTGAAGCATTTCGATCCCCGTGCGTACACGCAGACCGACTCTTCGGTTATCAAAATGAGCCGTCGAAAATGGAGGCCACGCCCCTCGGATCCCGTACCAAAAAGTGGCCTTTAAAGCTGACAGCAAATCAACAACGTTTAAATGCAAAAGATTGCCATACGGGGAAATAATGAAGTGGCAAAAAGCTATGCGGCTGAACAGTCCCCTGCGGCTGAACCACCTACGCGGCTGAACAATCTATGCGGCCATGGTCTCTATGCGGTCAGGGTTTCATATGCGGCTAGAAGAACACAGCCATGCTTCTTATTCAAAGTATTTCAATTTTGCAAATTGAAAACTTTGAAGGGGGTCTTGTAGAAGCATGAAAAATATTAAAGAAAATGACCCATGCGGCCAAAGAACCCCATGCGGCTCAGAAAGCCCATGCGGCTCAGAGAGTCATGTGGCATAAGGGACTATGCGGCCCAAGACATCCCATACGGCTCAGAAGACACGTGACGGGACAGTCCTCTCCTCTGCCCTCTCGCATTAATTGTTTGACGGCTGACAACTCTGAAAATTTGACAGCCCTAACAAAAAAAAAGTAATTATGACTCTGTCATAATGACAGACTTCTAGGGAAGAGAAAAGAGATCTCTGACGCCAATCCCCCGAGAGCCATAAAAATGCCACGTGGCCTTGCCACGTGGGCGTTCGTATACGGCTCGAGCAAAGACTTCTCATGCGGTTCAGAATGAAGCCGTCCTATGCGGCTCAGGCCGAGACAGCCTCATACGGCTCGAGCAAAGACTTCTCATGCGGCTCAGAATGAAGCCGTCCTATGCGGCTCAGGCCGAGACAGCCTCATGCGGCTCAAGCAGAGGCCTTCCCATACGGTTCAAGAGGACCATTTTCATGCGGCTCAGGCGGATGTATCCCTATGCGGCTCGCAATGATCACCTCCATGTGGTTCAAAGGCTCGAGGGAGGGCCACTACCCAGGCAGCCCTGACACGTGGCCCTAACCATATGCGGCCCAAAGTCATATGCGGCTCACTCGTCATGCGGTTCAGATCCCCCAGTGGCTCCTAGGACACGTGTCCTAAGCCGATCAATTTCTTAGATTTACTGCAACTAAAGATTGGGTCAAAACCCAATAATCTGGGACACGTAGCAGGAGAATAAATCTAATTTTTTTACAGACATCAGAAGATCATTATGAGGAAGATTTATTCTAATCAGCATTAATTGCTGATGGGATTTGGTGTAATCTACACTCAATGGCTCGGATTCGTCACAATCAAAAGCGAACGGCCTAGATTGACCAATCCACAGGCCGCCGCCATCTCCAAGAGGCAATCATTGGCAACCCTAATGAGGAGATCCCACTATTATAAATAGTAAGGTGCCATTCCCTTGTAAAAGATATACGGTCAGAGAGAGATAAGCCCATACAGAGAGACTCCCCCAATAATCAGAGAGAAAATACGCAGAGAGAGAGAGAAGCCAGAAGAGTAATAGAGGGAGAGCAACAAGAGCATTTTTTCATCAACGCTAACCATCTCTTCACAGGAGCCAAGGCTGCATACCGATCGTCCAAGGAGTAAGGCAGGGCTGCCGTCGCCTTACTGAGCCTCTATCGTCACCCCCAGAATCTAAAATAAATAATTGTACTTAGACTGCTGTACCTAGGTTTTCGTCCTTAGGCTTTCTTTGTACAAGCGAGTTTGTAACGTGAAGTAAAAGTCCGGTCCTCCGATAATTGTTCTGTTCTTTTATATTTCATGGCAAACAATGAACACGGACCATGTGTGAGGATGAGTCGAGGGAGCCGTGGATCCTTCGCTCTCTGGCTCAGATGCATGAGCCTCACCGTCTTGAGGGAGCCGTGGATCCTTCGCTCTCTGGCTCTCTGGCCATTGATTTCGAAGAGGTAACCGTGGCAGCCAATATGGTATCCGTACAATTTGGTAGCTTCCCTCCAACGAAAACTCAAGATGGGATGGTCCCCGTCCCTCTGGCGACAATGGAGATTACCAATCTTCTACCGCCCCGAGACCAGGCTGCCGGTCTAGTACCCCTCACCACATCACGAGGGGAGGTCATGTGGATCCACCCAGACTTGGTGTCAGAAGTGACTCGGCCCACTCCATCTTCCACCGACAAGAAGAAAAGTGGAAAAGTCAGGACCTGCCACACAATTTCGATAAACAACGAGGAAGCTACAGCCGTCGTCACGCGGTCTGAAGTGCAATCCCAACCTGTGGTTGACAATCCAGCTGAAAATCATCAACCCACTACAACTGATGCTCCGGGACCGGCTCAACCTTCGACGATCGACAAGCCTAGGCCGAGGGAGACTCGCTTCGACAAATCCCTCCGAAAGGAGGCAGCCCAAGGGCTAGAGATGCCCTACAACTTTGACATCTTAGCGCAATTGGCTAACACACCGGCCAAGTTGTCACTGTACGAACTCCTAAGGCTCTCCAAGGACGTTCGTATTACATTAAGCGAAGCACTCCAAGATGCCGATGTCTATCTGGCTCAATCCAACCTCACCGGGGAGGACTCACCCATGGATCTCCAAGACAGTACCTGCACGGGAGCAATGCCCAACATCGTCTTCACTCCGCAGGACATGCTCATCAAAACCAACCTACACGATCGCCCGCTATACTACACGGGATACATCGGCGACGTGAAGGTAGATCGAATGCACATAGATCCTGGCTCTTCCATAAGCATCATCCCGAAGGGTCCGCTACATCATCTCCGTATCCCAATGCATTGCCTGACACCTACAAGCACCGCCATCAGCGGTTTCAATTTGGGCAGGAGCTACCCTATTGGGAAGATTCGTCTGAAGTGTCAAATTGGCGACCTCCAATCCGAAGTCACTTGCTACGTCATAGATACAGACACTTCTTACAACATCCTCTTGGGACGCCCATGGATACACGATTACATGATCGTCCCTTCCACGCTGCACCAGTGCTTCAAATATGTCGACAAACACGGCTTCGTGAGGACAGAATTTGCTGATATCGATCCCTTCAAAGGGGTCGAATTTTACTACTCAGACTCCTGCCTATACGAAAAGTCGAAGAGGCACCTTGATGAAGGAAATGAACAAGCTGGTACCGAAACGGCCACAGGATCAGAAGAGCCTCTGACAATCCACCTCCAAGCTCACAAACCGGGCAGGTCCGCACCCCTTACTGCCACTCTGCGGAAGGACGCGATCAGCCTCTCGGCGCAGAAGAAGCAGATGATAATCCGGCTGCCAAGGTCCGGCCAAGTGCCGAGATCCTCAACAGGGCCACTAACAATCAGACTGCCGAGAGTCGGTTAGCCTCAAACAAAGAAACTCAATCCCTCCGACAAACCACTGACGATACGCCTTCCCAAGAAGGGTCGTCACCCCGATGCAAGGTCTGACACTTCTAGCGAACCAGCCACTCCTCGCTCCACGTCAAGTGCCAAACTGGGGGTCGCTAGTCTGCCAACAACTCCACGCTCTACTCCATCAACTGAACTACTGACAATCAAGCTTCCTAGGACGTCCTCTCAGTCTTCATTCACACAAGGGATAGCCGAAGAGGAACCAGAGTTAGCCAAGTATGTGGCTGCCCATACTGATGTTCCCTCCGCTGATGATGTAATCCTCTTAGAAAAGATACCTTACTTCATCAATAAAGGGTTATCTTTGAACTACACCGAGCTCAATAAGCTATGTACAATGTATGCTATGGAACACGGTATAGGCACTAACCTACACACACAAGTGACAAATGTGTACACCGCGATCCAGCTTACTCCAGTAGAAGACGCTTACCGAATAATCAAGGGATGGGACCATCCAATCATCTTCGGCCGGACGAACAACCCGTATCCCTTCGCCATAGAGGAAGCCGATCTCGGGTCAAATGCCGGAAGACTGCCTCTGTATCTCTATAGCCCTCAATCCAAATATCTCATGCAGAAACAGGGGTATGATCTGGAGACGACGCCAGGTTTGAACTACGACACTGGGCGACAATTACCTTTAAAGCCGCCAGTCCCGACGGGCAAACCATGGGACTACTATAACAAAACTCGATGCGGGTTAGGGTATGTAACGCCTACCACGACCCCTGAGAGTTCAGTTGAAGAATGCGACTGGCAGTCACATTCAACCGGGTCACCAACTTCTGACTCGGATACCAGCATCGGAGATGTGTTCAGACAAGTCATGACAGTCAACATGGTATTCGCCGACGCTTACGAAGAAGACGAAGACATCCCCAAAATCCTCGAGCTAGAGCCGCGGGCCCAGCAATTGGACGCACAATGGGAAAAGCGGTTCGAACAAAGAGAACCTCCTACTGAAGATGAGGTCATACAAGTGGATCTCGGCAGCGAATCTTCTCCAAAACCGATCTTCGTCAGTAAAAGCCTAGCAGACGAAGAGCAGGAGTCGCTGCTAGAACTTGTCAGAGAATACATTGATGTGTTCGCCTGGAGCTATGAAGACATGCCAGGGTTAAATCCCGACATTGCTCTTCACAAACTCAACATTCGGCCGGATGCGAAGCCAGTCAAACAATAACAGCGACGCTTCCGTCCGGGCATCATGGACGCGATCGAAGCTGAAGTCAACAAACTGATAGCCAGCGGTTTCATTCGGAAGGATCAACATCCCGATTGGGTCGCCAATATAGTACCCATCCTCAAGAAGAATGGAAAGATTCGAATCTGTATCGACTTCCGTAATCTGAACGAGGCATGTCCCAAAGATGAGTTCCCCCTCCCTATCACGGACATCATGATTGACAATACCTGCAGTTTTGAATGTATGTCATTCATGGATGGCTTCTCGGGGTACAACCAAATCAAGATGTCTCCGGATGATGAAAAGCATACATCATTTCGAACACCAATTGGCACGTACTGCTACACAGTCATGTCTTTCGGTTTAAAGAATACTGGCGCCACATATCAAAGAGCCATGAGCATCATCTTCAGATACCACTTACGCAAGACAGTGGAGTGCTATGTTGACGATATAGCCGTTAAGAATCGCTGCAAGGGAGACCATCTGCAGGATCTAAGGACGGTATTCGACCTAATACGAGCGCACAATTTGAAAATGAACCCTACGAAGTCCTTTCTGGGCGTATCCAGCGGGAAGTTCTTGGGCTTCATCATCACTGCACAGGGTATCCATGTAGACCCTGAGAAGACGAAAGTAATCATGGAGATGGGTCCCCCGAAAAATCTCCGCGAACTCAGAGGCCTTCAAGGGAGGCTAGCTTACATCAGGAGGTTCATTTCTAACCTCTCCGGGCGATGCCGACCGTTCACGTACCTCATGAAGAAAGGAGTCTCATTCGTATGGGACGAGGAATGCCAGCGTACTTTCGACAGCATCAAAGAATATTTGTCAAATCCTCCAGTTTTGGTGGCCCCGGTTCTTGGGAAACCATTCCTGCTCTATGTACGAGCAATGGAACACTCCCTCGGGGCTCTGCTGGCACAAAACAATGACGCAGGCCATGAGCAAGCCATATATTACCTCAGCCGAATGATGATTGGGCCAGAGCACCGATACACCGCTGTGGAGAAGGAATGCCTCGCCCTGGTGTTCGCCATTCAGAAAACGCGATACTACGTCACCGGACAAACGATACATGTGATCTCACGAGTCAACCCTCTCAGGGTCCTCATGACTAAACCAGGGGCACTCAGCTCTCGACTCGCTACATGGGCAATATTGCTGTCCCCTTATCATACGATCTTAGTCCCCCAAAAGGTAGTCAAAGGTCAATCCCTGGCAGACTTCTTAGCAGCCCACCCAGGCTCAGAGTCCTCCAGAATATATGAAGAGATCCCAGATGAGGTCGCCGACTCGCATGCAACCTCTCACGAGGTTATATGGCGAATGTTCTTCGACGGTGCTTCGAGGACCGGACCTAAAGACAATATAGTCGTCGGAGTCGGGGTAGTGCTGATCTCCCCTTCCGGATTGGTGATTAACCGCGCTTATTCCCTCACAGAGCCCTACTCTAATAATGTGGCCGAGTACAACGCTCCGGTCATTGGGCTCCAACTCGCAAGAGAGCTGGGGGTAGAATACCTTGAAGCATATGGCGATTCCCAACTAATCGTCAATCAGATACGGAGCTCATATGAGGTCCGCCACGAAGACATGATCTCTTATCACCAAATAGCGATTGACATCATCTCGTCGTTCGAGGGGTTCTTCATCGAATATGTCCCCAGACTCCGAAATATCGAAGCTGATGCCTTAGCTGGTCATGCCGTTTCCCTAGCAGTTCCGAATCATGATCGCCAATCAGTAGATGTGATAGGCCACGAACTGGTCTGTCCCAAGAACAATGTGCAATTCGTGGCGAGTTATTCCGCACAGACGATCGATGATGCCCCAGATTGGAGACAACCATTCATCGACTTCGTCGTCTACGACATCCTGCCTGAGAACCCAAAAGAAGCCACTTCCATCAGACGGCATTCTCTAAGATTTTTCTACGATACAGAGATGAAAATGTTGTATCGCCGCTCCTACGACGGATTACTGCTTCGGTGCCTGTCAAATGTAGAAGCCAAAGAAGCCTTACGAGAAGCTCATGACGGTGTCTGCAGGGCCCACCAGCCCGGCCCAAAACTGTAAGACCGCCTTCGCCGAATGGGCTACTATTGGCCCACAATGGTGGCAGATGCGATAGATTATGCTAGAAAATACAAAGCCTGTCAAGTCCACGCGGACTTCATTCACCAACCATCCAAATTTCTACATCCGACAGTGGCATCCTGGCCATTAGAAGCATGGGGAATGGATATTATTGGTCCAATCACCCCACTTTCCTTCCGAGGACATCGCTTCATACTTGCGATCACTGATTACTTCTCCAAGTGGGCGGAAGCTATCTCACTCGCAGAAGTCAAGACTTCAAACGTGATCAGCTTCCTTAAGCATCACGTCATCTACCGCTTTAGACTGCCCCGAAGGATCATCCATGATAATGGTCCACAGTTTGCGAGCCACGCTTTCTATCGGTTTTGCGATAAGCACCGTATTCAGAATGTCGCTTTGACACCGTACAACCCGGCGGCGAACGGGTTGGCAGAGGCATTCAACAAAACAATCATCAAACTCCTCAAGAAGTTTGTCTCCTCCAACAAACGCGACTGGAACGAGAAACTCGGCGAGTGTTTATGGACGTACCGTACTACAGTCCGAACAGCTACTGGGAACACACCATTCTCTCTAGTATACGGGAGTGAGGCAGTTCTCCCATTAGAGACTCAAATACCCTCACTCCGCGTCGCCATCACTTATCAATTGACGATGGATGACAACTACCGACGTCGACTACAAGAGTTGGAGGCCTTAGATGAAAAGCACCTCCTAGCTCAGCAAAGGATCGAGCTACACCAAGCATGCATCTCAGGAGCCTTCAACAAGAAGGTCAAAATCAGAACATTCCAAGTGGGCGATCTTGTTCTGGCAGTCCGGAGGCCAATGGTCATGACTCACAAGACCGCCGGCAAGTTCCAGCCAAAATGGGATGGTCCATTTGTCATCGAGACCATGTTCTCCAACGGTGCTTACCGCCTCGCTAAACAAAACGGAGACTTGCTTATGTTGCCCGTCAACGGCAAGTTCCTAAAGAAATATTATGTCTAAACAGTATTCTCCAGATTATTGAGTCACGTACCCGCTGGTACCACTGAACTCATCCCATAATTTTCTAGATTTTTGAGTCATGTATCCGTTGATACCACTGAACTCACCCTCATAGTTTGTCAGATTTTTGAGTCATGTACCCGCTGGTACCGCTGAACTCACGCTCACCACTCTCCAGATTCTCGAGTCATGTACCCGCTGGTGCCTCTGAACTCACATCCTGGTCACTCTTTCAGATAGAAAGTTATGTATGATCATACCTCTGAACTTCCTTCCTGGAGGAGATCCTCCCCCATGATCCAATACCCGCACTTTCAGTGCACAAAAAAGGGTAATCGATCCACAAATTTCCAAAACGGCCATGTCCTCATTACCTCTGAGTCGTTCCACTTTCGCCAAAAACAAATTACCCCTTACATAGAACTTCCATGTCCTCATTACCTCTGAGTCGTTCTATGTGCCCTCCTTCATTGAGCCCACTCCTGTCATGTCCTCATTACCTCTGAATAGGAAGGCTCCGTCGAAGAAACCTTCATACTTGCCATGTCCTCATTACCTCTGAGTAAGTATGATGATCCCCTTTCGACCTATTATCTGTACCCACAACCGGAGTACGCCAAGGGTAATAGGCCCACAAATGTCCTCTGTTGACCACAAATGTCCTCTGTTGACCACAAATACCCTCCGTCGAGTTCACTCCTGCCATGTACTCATTACCTCTGAGTAGGAAAACTCTACGTCTAAAAAACTTTCCTGCTTGCCATGTCCTCATTACCTCTGAGCAAGTACGTCGGTTTCCCTTCATCCTATTATCCGTATCTTAAACCAGGGTACGCCAAGGATAATAGACCCACAAATATCCTCAGCTAAGTTTCTTAGCATAAACATACCATCTCCTCATGCCCCAGGAGCCCAGCTGCTCTACGGCATTCCTTTTCCCAATACCAAGAGCATCCACGACCACTTTGCCATGGTTGTTTCAGGTATCCTGACCAAAGCTTGTTATCTGTACCTAAAACTAAGGTATGCCATAGGTAACAGGTCCACAAATGTATCCCCTATGCGGGGAAGAACATCACCATAATATCACAGGCACAGCAAGCAATACAAATGAAAGGTAGAATTGAAAGTACCCTTTATTTTGAAGGAAGAAAAAAATATTACATATTCCGGGATCACGTCCCCTTCAGAAAGAAAGAAAACAGAAACAAAACAAGGAGAAAAAGGCCGACTACAGTTTGGCATTGCACAATTCCATGAGCCGGTCTCTCACCAAGATAGTCCCTCGCTCAAGCCTCTGTTTAGCTCGGCGCTCGGCCTCTTGGGATAGTTGCTCCGCATCATTCAGATGCATATAGGCCTGCCAGTTAGTCTCTATCTTCTTCAGGGCAAGTTCTAGATTGGCGGAGGCCCTGCTAAGCTTGTCAGCTTCCTGGATGGCAATTCCTTTTTTAGTACAAGCAACCTCCAGCTCGGACTCCAAGAAGACCAACTTTCTCTGGAGTTCGAGGATTTGTACCCGAGTGTCGGTCACCCCGCGAGAGGCAACCGCTTCCCGAGCCGCACAATCGTCAGCCCGATGGCTCCACTGATCGTACAACCGGGTCAAATCCCGACGATCCTTCAATATAGTCGGCTTGAGCGATTCCCGGGCAGCCATCACCTTCTCCACCGCGGTAATGAGAAAGTTGTGCTCTTGATTTATGACTGCCGGTAAATCAGTCTGTTGTAACATGCGAAACTGGGCCACAAGACGATCAGCTTCTAATAGCTTAGGCTCGAGAAGTGCAACCAGTTCCCCTCCGCCAGGGAGTGTCTTAAGGATACTAATCTGGCTACCGGCACATCGATGGGCCAGAGTAAAGGGAGTCCCCCTTTCCACTGCTGCCTCGATCCCCCTCTTCAGGTGGCGATGGAAACTGGCAACCACGTCCAGTAACGCATCATCCAAGACCTCTGTAGAGGATGGCGTCAGAGGGAGAGTGGCAGACGGTACCGAAGGAGCGGCTTCAGAAGTTACTGTATGCGCCACCAAGGAAGCAAATTCTGCACAGAAAGATGCTTGAATGGTGGCTAACTCCTCTTCTGCCGCCCGAAGAGCCTGGATGCTCGGCAGGGAGGAAAGGTTGACCCCCGAAACTACATCCGTAGAGGGGGACACAGGGGGCATCGTTCCTTGTCCCAGCTGTACTGCTACCTGGGACCCCGAGCTCGACCCAGACGAAGGTCCCTCGATACAGGAAGGTTTTGTCAGGCCCTCTCCAGTAGGATTCAATCCAGCAATATCCATCACGGGCAATGAAGGGTTGGGATCTGAACATCCAAAGCAACCATTAGTCGACATAATCTGAAAGATAAGATGACGAAATACATAGGCTCATTCACAAGCTATGGTTTGATTTGTATTACCAGGGGAAGAGCGTAGGGGCGACGGCTCGCTCACAGCCGACGTAGTTTCCCCACCCACAAAGTCATCATGTTGGGGTTCGGATGTCTCAGGGACGGGCACGGTAAAGCCCCCATCCCCCTGGGTTAAGGTCCCAGCAAGGTGGGAATCCTCGACCGCAACCGGAAGCACCCCAGCAGCAATGATAGCAGTGTACACATCACTGACTAAATGAGACAGGACCGGGTCAGCATCGGTAATCGGGTCCTGAGGAGTGAGCCCATCCGACGCCTATAAAGAGCAAAAGAAACAAATGATTAGGCCATAACATAAAAGAAGAAGAAAGCGAACAGCCGAAGCCCAAATCTCCTCAGGAACAACGTCCACATCATCAACAAACCGCCTGCGACGTCTTACCGCAGCGTGCTTCGTGGAATAGGTTTGGTCGTCAGTGATAGTCACGTGCCTGCTTCGTTTACGCGAAGGGCCAGGTACCGCAGATGGTTGATCCTCCACCACCGCGTCAGACCAAGTAGACGGTTGGCCCGCAGTCCTTTCAGCCGGCACGACAGGGGGTTGATTCCCAACTTCCTCGTCCGAAGAATGAGATGAATCATCGACATCTTGTTCGTTATCTTCCTCATCCGCCCTAGTGGACTCTGAGTCCGGCACAGGAACCCTGTTCGCCCCCCTCTTCCTCTTCTTGGACCCCTCTGGCTTCTCAGCCAAACCGGTTCCAGCGGTGAAGCTAGTATTCATATCAAAATTGATAGGAGGCTTGCTCGCCGTAACATGATAAAGGGCCGCTATATACAAGATATCCCCTGCCACCTTGGCATCAGGGACTGAGAAGCTGGCCCGGGTATGGACCGTATTATAATAATGCCAAGCCCGGACGCCATCGAGTACACTGCCCTCAAAGCCCAAGCAAGCGCTAGGGCGATCCAGGAACAATTGACTATACCCAAATTGACGGAAAAATCTACTGGGCAGATAAGGCTCCAGGTATACTTTATTCTGGTAACGATACACCAGGTGCGCGGGGCAGATGTTGCGTAACCAAAGAAGCATCTTCTCAGATAAAAGTTGGGGAGGATCAACACCGTCAATGTGTACCCTCCTCACTTCTCTAGGAGTGAATTCTGGGAGAGATACGAAGAATTCAGGCCCATCAACTCTTGCCTACGCCCTCCGGCAGGCCGGCATGGTATCGTGCTCCCAAGGTTGATGACAATACCGGAAAAGGAAGGCGTCATCATCGGTGACATTTTCATCAGTTCCTGGCCTCATCAATGACCGATAGTGCATCAATAACCACCCCATGAGGTAGTGGTATGGTAGTTCTATCCGTTCAAAGTCTATCGATACATCACGAGCAATGACTTTGGATAAAAAGGTGCGAAGGCCGTGGTGTATGCTACACACCATGGCCGGGAGGAGCGCCAGTCTTACCTTAAAGACCAATTTCACAGCAGGAAGAATGAAATGGCGGCTGATCCTTTCCATAGAACTCGCGTCGCCCGAGACTACACAATTGCGTAGCCACACCATCAAGAACCCAGCTAAGATCGCTTTATCAGACATCTTCCGGGTACCATAGTAGAAATAACTGAGGGAGTCAGTACGACTCCCAAACCGGTCACGGGTAGACCTCGACCTTTTGACCTTCAATATTATGTCTTTCACCTCCTCCGGGGTTCGAGGAGTTCGAGACGAAACTTGGCCGGAGGGACGCAACTTGAAAAGATAAAAAACCCAGGCCGTGGTGTGAGGGGCGCTCCCTTCTGAGCTATTTTCTTTCTTGATAGCCATCTGGTGACAGGCACTATGATGGCACAACAGTTCTTGGTACACGGCGACGAAACCAGGAAATCGCCGATCCAGGTCTTCGAATTCTTCGTTCGTCGGTGTATATGCTTCAAAAACTTTACCTTCCCACGGTAATCTAGAAACAGCATGCATCTCATGGAGAGCAAGCCCCAGCTCTCCTCCGGGGGCAAAGAAAGTCCCTGTACGCCGATTATACAGCTCCAAAAGAGCCATAAACAAAGGCTTATTAATAGGAAACCCATAGCAGGTGCCCCTGACAGTGTAGTAGAGGTCAATTTCTCGAAGGTATTCCCCATATTTCCTCAAGATCCATGAGGTAAGATTCGTCCATGTGGGAATGGGGTTGATCCAGTTCAGCAGCAACAACCTGCCTACGGGATAAGACCCCTTGCGAGCGAGCTGATTCAGAAAAGTATCAGCTAGAGTGAAGGTAAAATTAGGGCCAGTCGTGTTTACAAAAGTGCCAGGGAGCAGCCCCATCACAGTCTGACTCACTGATTCCACGCCCGCACATACTAAACCCGTGCGCCTGTTGTAGTGGATGTTGCTCACAAATATTCCCTATTGGGTAGGAGTCAGGGAGCCCACCATTGTCCTGCCCAATGGTACCATGTTAAACCATGAGAGAGGATAATGCCGCTCTATCTCGGGGATATGAATCATTACTCCGTCTACAGAAAAATCCCAGTGCTCTGAAACATCCAGCAATCAGGAGTTCTTTATGGAAAAGGCGTCCCCAAAGAGAAAAGCCGGTTTCAGATATTCTCCATCTAGCTTTTCCGAATTCATCATTGAACAAAAAAAGTGGAAAGGTTGGTTATTAATGGCAGCCACCCTCTCCCTAGGTTCATTAGTGGGAAGCTGATCCACTATACGACGGATTAAGTCATCAAGCCGTACGCCCACGGCGAACTGAGCTGAACCCACAAGAAGCTCTCCTGCTGGGTTTGTGGGGAGGTTCACTAAAAAAAAGGACAAAGAGAAACAGGATTAAAAGATGGTTAAAGCAAAAAATTACTGAATAAAGAAGCTCCCACGAGCCTATGCGGTTCGGGTCAACAAAGCCTTATGCGGCTCCATTCCAATTGGGTCTCAATAGATGCGGTTTCGAGGAAGCCTATGCGGTTCGAGTCAACATAGTCTCATGCGACTCAAATCAGATGGGAGTTCCGTATGAATCTAGCTCGATAGCTTATGCGGATCAGATGAATATACGCAGTTCTAACAGAAGAGCTCATGCGGCACAAAATGCCAAGCGGTTCAGCCTGCTAGAAACATATACGGCTCCGTTCAGAGGAGACTTTATGCGATTTTTATCTAGAGACTTAAAACCTTCTCATGCGATTCAAACGTGGGATATTTTCTATACGGCTCGGGTATGAGAAGGTCATGCGGCCCATACAGCATATGCGGCTCTGCCATCAACTTGGGTGGAGGCTTGTGCATAAATATACAACAGAGCCATGGGTTCTCAAGATTCAAATACAACCCTTACCATTGAAAGCCGGACGAACATCAAAGGGCACTTCGGGCGCTTCGGGCTCGACGGTCGACGAAGACGTCACCCTCTTGCCTTTCGCGGCGGCAGAGATGAATTTGGAAGACTTGGGAGCTATTTGCTTCGACGGGCGGACAAAGAAGATCAGAAAGAGGAGACAACAAAAAGAGTGAACGAAGAAGAAGGTAAAGAAGTCCCTCCGGCCAAAGTCATCCATATTTATAAACTAGAGTGAAGCGTTTCGATCCCCGTGCATACACGTAGACCGACTCTTCGGTTATCAAAATGAGATGCCGAAAATGGAGGCCACGCCCCTCGAATCCTGCACCAAAAAGTGGCCTTTAAAGCTGACAGTAAATCAACAATGTTTAAATACAAAAGATTGCCATACGGGGCAATAATGACGTGGCAAAAAGCTATGCGGCTGAACAGTCCCCTGCGGCTGAACCACCTACGCGGCTGAACAATCTATGCGGCCAAGGTCTCTATGCGGTTAGGGTTTCATATGCGGCTAGAAGAACACAGCCATGCTTCTTATTCAAAGTATTTCAATTTTGCAAATTGAAAACTTTGAAGGGGGTCTTGTAGAAGCATAGAAAATATTAAAGAAAATGACCCATGCGGCCAAAGAACCCCATACGGCTCAGAAAGCCCATGCGGCTCAGAGAGTCATGCGGCATAAGGGACTATGTGGCCCAAGACATCCCATGCGGCTCAGAAGACACGTGGCGGGACAGCCCTCTCCTCTGCCCTCTCGTATTAATTGTTTGACGGCTGACAACTCTAAAAAAGTGACAGCCCTGACACAAAAAGAAGTAATAATGACTCTGTCATAATGACAGACTTCTAGGGAAGAGAAAAGGGATCTCTGACACAAATCTCCCGAGAGCCATAAAAATGCCACGTGGCCTTGCCACGTGGGCGTTCGTATACGGCTCGAGCAAAGACTTCTCATGCGGTTCAGAATGAAGCCGTCCTATGCGGCTCAGGTCGAGACAGCCTCATGCGGCTCGAGCAAAGACTTCTCATACGGCTCAGAATGAAGCCGTCCTATGCGGCTCAGGCCGAGACAGCCTCATGCGGCTCAAGCAGAGGCCTTCCCATACGGTTCAAAAGGACCATTTCCATGCGGCTCAGGCGGATGTATCCCTATGCGGCTCGCAATGTTCACCTCCATGTGGTTCAAAGGCTCGAGGGAGGGCCACTACCCAGGCAGCCCTGACACGTGGCCCTAACCATATGCGGCCCAAAGTCATATGCGGCTCACTCGTCATGCGGTTCAAATCCCCCCAGTGGCTCCTAGGACACGTATCCTAAGTCGATCAATTTCTCAGATTTACTGCAACCAAAGATTGGGTCAAATCCCAATAATCTGGGACACGTGGTAGGAGAATAAATCTAATTTATTCGCAGACATCAGAAGATCATTATGAGGAAGATTTATTCCAATCAGCATTAATTGCTGATGGGATTTTGTGTAATCTACACTCAATGGCTCGGATTCGTCACAATCAAAAGCGAACGGCCTAGATTGACCAATCCACAGGCCGTCGCCATCTCCAAGAGGCAATCATTGACAACCCTAATGAGGAGATCCCACTATTATAAATAGTAAGGTGCTATTCCCTTGTAAAAGATATACGGTCAGAGAGAGATACGCCCATACAGAGAGACTCTCCCAATAATCAGAGAGAAAATACGCAAAGAGAGAGAGAGAAGCCAGAAGAGTAATAGAGGGAGAGCAAGAAGAGCATTTCTTCATCAACGCCAACCATCTCTTCACAGGAGCCAAGGCTGTATACCGATCGTCCAAGGAGTAAGGCAGGGCTGCCGTCGCCTTCCCGAGCCTCTATCGTCACCCCCCAGAATCTAAAATAAACAATTGTAGTTAGACTGTTGTACCTAGGTTTTCGTCCCTAGGCTTTCTTTGTACAAGCGAGTTTGTAACGTGAAGTAAAAGTCCGATCCTCCGATAATTGTTCTGTTCTTTTATATTTCATGGCAAACAATGAACATGGACCATGTGTGAGGATGAGTCGAGGGAGCCGTGGATCCTTCGCTCTCTGGCTCAGACGCCTGAGCCTCACCGTCTTGAGGATACACCGTAAGATTGTGTTCTTCTTCGGACTCAGCATGGTTGCTACCCCAGTCTGGTGACTGGCTGCACCGATGGAGGCATCTGTGTCATATTTCTCCTCTTCAGATCGGAACACAAGGTTGTCATGCATGGTAGGAGGCTGGCTACCTCCAGTATTTGGCATGGAACCCAATGCATATCTGGAACGAGTGCCTTAGAACACACCTGCATCGAGTACCTTAGCTTTGCTGCTCTCCGGCCTCCTCTTCGGTTTAGCGACCGACACAGAAGGATTCTGGAAGGGCTTCTTGAAAGCTCTGGAACCCTATACCACGTAGCACGTGACGATGCGAGGTTCGTCTTCTCTATGGCTTATCGACCCCCTGTTGAGCCTCTAGTGTGGGATCGATACGGAGTGAAGTCTTTGGAAAATGGAATGCAGGCTCGATGATGGCGCGGCCGTCTACTAGTAGCAGCAGTTAATGGTAATCTGACTGTAAGATTACCTTGATTTAGGCATGCCCTGTGCCACAAATTTTTTTTCCACTTTGGAGAGGGTCGGATCTTCCGCCATGGCACCCCTATTGTACGTGTAGGGAAGCTGCACGCAAGTACATTCAGAGCGGGTCTGGCAAGGAAGCCTCATGTTGCTTCTGTAGGAACGCTGCTCGCGTGGCTCCGTTTTCGTAGGGCGTACCCCCTGGCTTGGCTCTCGTATAGGAGTACTCAAGCAGAATGAGGGTTCGACTAGTCGATGGGTCGGAGCACGAGAGTCAATCTTGTATAGCCTTCCGTCGGCCGCACATATAACGGTCAACGCGGGCCTATGGTCTTCCATAGGTGTCGTACGCTTATTGCACGAAGCACGAACCACCTGGGATCTCTTCCTATTACCTCCAGCAGGTGAGTAGTATTCAGAGCCCGCTGAAGGCTCGCCTAAAGGGAAAGATATTCTGTCGAAGATAAATCTTCTTACCGGCAATACTCCCATCGTGAGGGGTTGGACCGGTGTGTGCTTCCTTTAGCATCGTCCCTTCGTCAGATCAATCATAGAACCACCATATTCCTCGCCATGCTTTCCCAGGACGGGAATCGGGCGAGAGGATAAGGCTATAGCAGCTGGAATCTTCTCCGTGGCTTCGGCATTGAGGGGTCCTGAGATGCAGTTTCCGCCATCGTGCTGCTAGCTGCAGTCGCCTTAGGCCTCCTGACCCGTCGAGTATTCTTCGATTGTACGAACCGCTTCGAAGTGTTCGACTTTTCATCAGAGATGAGATCTTCAAAAGCTTGCTGGCCGAAGTATATGACCAACATGTCTTGGGAAGATTCCAGCAAGTTGTCATCAGATTGCATCACCACCTTCTCGTTGGAGGAGAAGGTAATCCCCAGCAGAGTCATCATTTCGTTCGACATAACAAAAGGTTAAACGAACCTTTTGCTTTATTGAACGTATAAGATATCTGTGTACAAAAAAGGAAGTCCTAAACAGGATATTCTAAGTACAGGGAGAAAATATTTCTGGGAAAGTGTGACGGTAGAAATCGAGCACTGCAGGGGCTCCTTTACTCCATTGACGATCTGACGACGAATTAACCTTGCTTTGGCTCTCTGGCGGGTTTGATGGAACTCTGGGTTACCGATCAAGAGGCTGTCTGGAGGAGAAGATCCCTTAAAGGTGGTTATTCTTCTGTTGGTTGGTTGGTGGATTGTTCCTTCTTAGATGAAGGTCATCCTTTTAAGTTAAAGGAGAAATCCTTCTATTTATAGAGAACCGGGCACATATGCGATGTGCATTAGGGTTCCTGAGATATGGAAGAATCTGTCGTCATTACACGGTACGGGCTTCTACGATGCTGACACATGGCGGACATCGAGAGTCCCCTCAATCGAGATCTCTGGTGGTTATCAACATAATCGAAGGAGGTGACACGTGGCGCGTGCTGATTTGCTTGTTTGGATACAGCCGAGTACATCTTGGGATTTCATCCTAGATTTAGAATCTAATTGATTCTCGTCTAAGATTTAAATCAATCTGATATAACATTAGTCATGATTTAATCCCAATCTTTTCTGCAAGAGGCAGTTTAAATAAACCAATTGGGGTGGACCCATGCTTTCTGCACCTCTAGTAAGGACTAAGTACTGTTATGCTTCTGGAATGATGAGTAGATCGTACTTTTGGAGACGACGGAGCCTCTGTGCTTTCAGGCGACAAGTGGACTTGGCTTCGAATGACGACGATACTTCTGTGTATTTAGAGCAACTATGAAGCTATGTTTCGGAGCAACAGAGTCACTATGCTATAAGCGACGAGTAGGCTTGTGCTTCAGGTTGGCGAGGTTACTGTGTTTTTGGAGCGACAGGCTGACTTGCATTGGTTGTATTGGGAGTTCCCAAGTCTCTTGTAGAGAAATGACTTAAGCTTCTGGATCGAAGCAGATGACTATGCTGTAGGAATAGAGATGGTGTGAATGTATCACCATCCTATGCCTCATGTAGACGTATGTAAGTAGCTGTGCCTCAGAACTTTGAAGGCGTTGGCTTTGGAGCAAAGGGTATAACACCCTTGTGTGCCTGGGGTTGGCGCAGGCAGGTAGCTGTACCTCTGAAGTAAAGACATTAGTTTTTAAAGTAAAGAAAAGGGCGGAGCCTACCACCATCTTGCTTCTGAGGTTGGCAAAGGCGAGTAACTGTGCCTCTAGCTTGAAGGCTTTGGCTTCTGAAGTAAAGAGCGATAAATACCCGCTCTTTAAGGGCTTCCCTCTTAATTGCCACCATAATATAGGGAATTCCAAGGGTCTAAGACTGACATTCATCGTGCTGAGTCTTAGGTTCATCCCATTAATGTAGGAATTATGACCCTCGGCCATGTGACGTGCACTCTGGGCCATTCTCGGTCCTATAAAAAGGGAAGCTCTCCTCTGAAGGGTCGTTGTCTTCTTCTTGGTATCCTTTACCGCCATACGAGATCCAAACTTAACTTCGAGTGACGATCAGCCTTGTATAAGTTGGCTGCTGGTTGTGGCTTTTCTCGTTCATTGGAGCCATGTTCTTATATAAGAACTCTGTGTAGAATAAGCCATTGCTGCCCTTAAGAAGTATGTAAATGTCCTCCTTAGGGAGTTCAACTCTGGGCGATGTCTGGAGGATCTTCGAGGTCCTGACGACCTAGGTCATGGGTGGATAGCCGACCCGAAGAGCCACAGGTTGTGCTATGTCCTTCTCATTCAGGGCTTTACGACCTGCTGCACTCTTTGAAGGCTCAGCCCAATGACTGCTTCAGGAAGCTGCTTGCTTTGGCCGAGTTGCTGATATGCTTCTAGGAGGCTGCGTCAATAAAAAGGTTAGAATATGCTTCAATGGAGGTCAATCTTCTGGCCTGAAGAAGAAGGGCTGCGTCTTTGACGAAGACTGAATCCCTTGTAGACCCTTCTAGGCTCTGTGAATCTGTACCAGACCCTTTGTAGACGAACAAAATTAGTCATTTTTATGTTGTCTCGATGTGTCTGTACTATACTTTGGTAGACATGACACATAAGGGATTTCTTTCCATATCTTCTATTTTCTCTTTTTAGCACTTGGGCTGAGCCTTTGTATCATCTACTCTATGGCGAAGGGATGTCATCAGCTGATATTTTTCATGCTTCTATGTTGTGGAATAAAAGTGCATGTATCACACCAGTATAAGATTAGAAGGCTAGTAGATTTGAATGTATATGAATGGGTTCCAAAAACTAACATATCAATACCCTCAAGAAAGTGGGTTCCAAAGGTTATATCTTTAACTTGTGTTGTAGGTGGACCTTCCTCCTCCCACTAAAAGCAAGTAGATTCTCGATAGTGGTTGCTCCAGGCACATGACGGGTGATAACACACTATTTGCAACTCTATCGATGAAGAAAGAAAGCTATGTCTCCTTTGGGAACAACTTTAAAGGACATATTATTGGAATTGGCGACATAGGTACTTCTTTCTCACCTATTATCAAAGATGTATACTTAGTAACAGAATTAAAACATAACCCGTTAAGTATTAGTCAACTGACTGATCATGGTTATGGAATTAATTTTGTTAAGAATAAATGTTTCTTTTATGATAAAACTTCTGGAATAACTTCCTTTGAGGGAATAAGAGAGGACAACATATATGTACTATATCTATCAGAAAAGGCAAATAGTACAGGGAAGTGTCTGTTCATAACTCAAGACGAAAGTTGGGTATGGAATATGTGTCTTGGATATGCGAACATAGATACTATTGCAAGATTGTCCACCAAGAAACTGGTAAGAGGCTTACCTGATATCACTTTCAAGAAAGATATAGTATGTGCTAAATGTGAAAATAATAAGGCATATAGATTATCTTTCAAATCAATAAATGATGTAAGTACCTCTAGACCTCTGCAATTACTTCATATGGACTTATTTGGACCAAGTAGAGTCGCCAGTCTTGGCGGTAAGCTATATGCTTATGTGATAGTTGATAAATATTTACGATATACTTGGGTTTACTCTCTTGTAAATAAGAATGAGGCATTTTCTAAATTTGTGTCTTTTTCAAAAAGGTACAAAATGAGAAAGGATTTATTACTCGCATACGAATTGATCATGGAGAAGAATTCGATAACTATGAGTTTAAATTATTTTGTGATTCAAATGGGCTATCACATGAATTCTCTTGCCCCAGAACTCCCTAACAAAATGGCGTTGTGGAGAGAAAGAATAGAACTCTTGGCGATATGGCCAGAGTTATGCTTAACCAAAATAATCTTCCAAAATACTTTTGGGCAGAAGCTGTCTATACAGCGTGCCATGTTCTAAATAGTGTTTTTATTAGTCCTATCTCTAAAAACACTCCTTTTGAATTGTGGTTTGATAGAACTCCTAACATCAGCTATTTCACGATCTTTGGTTATAGATGTTTTATTTTAAATACAAAAGACAACTTGAAAAAATTTGACAAAAAAGCTGATGAGGGCATATTCTTGGGGTATGCGACAAAAAGTAAGGGATACAAGGTATTAAACAAGAGGTCACTTGTTGTTGAAGAGTCAATAAATGTCACATTCGATGAGCTGAATAGTCAACGCAATGACGATAATGACAATGAAGAAGAGAAAACTCCCTCCAATATAACACCAAAAGATACACCATCCTCGTCCTATCTGGAAAGTCTATCGAAACGATTGCAGTTTATGCCAGGCCATCGGGAAAAACTGGTAGTAGGTAATGTATCAAGACGTTTAAGTACTCGCTCAATCATAAGAGATATAGTTGCTAATGTTGCATTTATTTCCAAAATAGAACCTAAAAATGTTTTAGAAGCTTTTATTGATAAATTTTAGATTTCTGCAATGCAAGAGGAACTAAACCAGTTTGAACGAAATCAAGTTTGGAAACTTGTTCCCAGACCTATTGATCATCCGATCATTGGTACCAAATGGGTGTTCCAAAATAAATTAGATGAGAATGGTTCAGTCACACGCAACAAAGCACGTCTAGTAGCTCAAGGCTATAACCAAGAAGAAGGCATTGACTATGATGAGATGTATACTCCAGTTGCTAGGCTAGAATTCATTTAAATGCTTTATGCTTTTGCAAATTTTCATGGTTTCAAACTCTTTCAAATGGATGTCAAAAGTACTTTTTTAAATGATTTTATAAAAGAAAAAGTTTTTATAAAGCAACCTCCTGGTTTTGAATATTTCAAAAATCCTGATCACGTATTCAAGCAACGTAAGGCTCTCTATGGTCTCAAACAAGCACCTCTTACATGGTATAAGCGCCTTAGTTCCTTCTTGCTTGAACACGGGTTTTTTAAAGGGAAGGTTGATTATACTCATTTTATAAAATCTTTAGATAGGAATATTTTATTAGTGCAGATATATGTAGATGATATAATTTTTGGATCAACTAATGAGATGCTATGTAACGAGTTTACTAAGTGTATGCAGAGTGAATTTGAAATGAGCATGATGGGTGAACTAACATTCTTCATTGGGCTACAAATCAAGCAAAGTTCACAAGGGATATTCATTAATCAAGCAAAGTATACAAAAGACTTGCTAAGAAGTTTGACATGGATAACGTCAAACCTATAGGTACACCTATGGCAACGTCTACAAAGCTTGATATAGATGAAAGTGGTACACCAACTGATGTACGTAAGTATCGAGGTATGATTGGTAGTTTACTTTACTTAACTGCTAGTCGACCTGATATTATGTTCTCAGTATGTTTATGTGCATGATATCAGACTTGTCCTAAAGAATCACATGTAAGCGCCGTTAAGCGTATCCTGCGATACCTTAAAGGAACTTTGACAATTCGTCTTGGGTATCCCAAAACTGATTCGTTTAACCTGATAGGATACTCGGATGCGGATTTTGACGGATGCAAAGTCGATCATAAAAGTACCTGTAGCACATGTCATTTTCTAGGAAAGTCATTAGTCTCTTGGTTTTCTAAGAAACAAAATTATGTTGCATTATCAACAACCGAGGCTGAATATATAGCCGTAGGACGTTGTTGTGCTCAAATTTTGTGGATAAAGGTAACTTTGGAAGACTATCAGTTATCGTTTAATCATGTCCCTATTTACTACGATAACACTAGCTCCATTAATCTCACGAAGAATTCGATATATCATTCTCGCACTAAACACATATAAATTAGACATCATTTTCTTAGAGATCATGTTTTATAGGGAGATATCAACTTTGAATTTGTTGACACTGAATATCAACTAGCTGACTTCTTCACTAAACCCTTGGCTGAAGATCGTTTTAACTTATACGAAAAAAATTAAGAATTTTAGATGTTGAAGTAATATAATTATATATTATTTGATTAAAACTCATAAATTCGTTGAAAATATTTTGGTTATAAGCCGAAAGGGCCCTTCTGCCACACAGGTGTAAATAGCTTGAAGCGACACGGTATACTAGTCTTTGGACTACCACTAGCTGGGATCCGGCCCCTACAGCTAACCCGAGATGTTCTATACGATTTATGTAATTTTAATTAATTAATATTAATTATTTATTTCAACTCAATTATTACTAATTAATTTTGTATTTATATTAAAACCCTATCACAAACTTTCCAATTCTATCCTGATTACCAAGTGGCCGAACTCGGTAAGAGTTCTGTCCGAACTCAAACCAAACTCGATCTGGGTGAATCACAACAGAAGCGGGACAGTCGGGTCTCCTCCTTATTTAAACCCCCACATTATCATCTTCCTCACCAAGCCTCCAAAAATTCTACCGAAAACCCTAACTTCCTAGCTCTCCTTCCTCCAAGCTTCTCAAGCTTTCAAATCTTGGAATCGAAGCTCTCTCGAAGTTCTCTTCAACTGTCTGCCATCAATTTTGGTATATTTTCACTCCTTCCATCCTTTTCAATTCCAATGGCTCCTAAAATTCCTATTTCTTCCAAAAAGAAAAGAAAAGTTGATGAAGGTTCGTCCTCAACTCCTCATGAGGCGGCCTCCTTTTCACTTTTCAGTCCCTCCAAACCGGATGGTGACTTCTTTGATGATTTTATATTTGTATCACAAGATGCATCAAATGAGTGGTTTAGTGATTTTCATCAAAGAAAGATTTGTCCGGGTTCACTGTAAGCCCCTGTTTTTCAAAATTTTATTTAATTATTGTTTATAAATTTTTAATGTTATTTTTAGCCTTAAAATAATTAATTAGATTTTTAGGAATTTTTTTAGAATTTTTAAATGAATTTTAAATGAGTTTTAAATGTTAAAATACCATTTTGCAATTTTCTAAAATGTTTTAATTAAGTTTTGCAATTAATTAGACTGTTTAATATCGATTTGCAATTTTCAAATTGTTTTGTGCAAATTTTATTTGTACATAAACAGTGCGGGATGGGTTATGCAAATTTGATTTTGCATTTAAACATTGGGGGGGACCTAATTGTAATAACCTAAACCTAGGGGGCCTTTATGCAATTTTGCTTACCTGCCCCCGACGACTCGGCTGGCCGACTGCCACGCCGACGACGACCGACCCCGATCTTTTCCGCCATTTCCGGCTGCCCCACGTCGACGACCGACCTCCTCTGCCTATAAAACAAAGCCCCATCTCTCCCCAGACAAAACCCTAACCCTAAAATTCCCCCACGGCCTTCTTCTTCCCCACTTCTGTTCACCGAAACCCTAGTTCCGGCGACCACCCTAGCGCCGCCCCACCGTCCATCGTCGTCGATCGCCACCACCACCAATCACTCCGCCTCGACAAGCCGCGTCCAGCGCCACCCAAGCGCCTTGACCACGACGCCCCCAGCCGCCGTTCGCCCCCTCGACTTCCACCCCTCAGCCGGACACGAAGGTAATAAATCCTTTCTCTGTGTCGTGCGTGTCCCAAACTGAGACACGAGACTCGCCTAGACACAGGGGACATGACTGTCGTGCAGGACACGTGTTAGCCGAGTCGTACGTGTCGTGCTGGGCACGGACACGTCGACTCTGTGTCAGATTTCAACTTCTCGTATCCTGGACTGTATGGACACGAGACGAACTGTAAACTAGACTAACGGGTTTGGGCTTTGCTTAACGGGTAAAAACCCATTTAATTTCTGTGCTAAATAAATCTAAACCTAACCCTAACTCTAACACAAAGCACGGGCCGACCCACTGGCCAGCCCGAACGAATTAACCCCCCCCCCCCCCGCGCAGCAGTTCGGGTTCGAGCTGTGCTGCTGTTGTTTCTTTTTCTTTTCCTTTTCTTTTCTTTTTCTTTTCTTTTCTTTTACTGTTTTTATATATATATATGTATATATATATATATATATTAGTATATATGTATATATACTGTTTTAACAGTATATATGTATATATGTATATGTTTTATAGTTAGTAAATTATATGTTTATATATGTTAGTATTTATATATATATATACACATATGTATATATGTATATATTTTCTTGTGTATATATTATTATATATATATATATACTTTATAAATTAAGTATTTTCTTGTGTATATATATATGTACTTTTGGCATAGGTATGTATATATTCATTTTGTATAAAATTTACCTTATTAAAATAATAATATTACCTTGGCTATTTTCAAATTGTATTTTTATTGTATTTAAATTACTGCAACCATTTGGTGTCCAAGTCTAGCATGGGTATTTGGGCTCAAATGTGTTTTCACACATTCAAGACCTGTACAAGTCATATTGGACTTGATTCATGGCCTTGGGTCCTGTATTTGAACTTTGGTTCAAATTATATACATGGACAAAATACGCAGATAATTAATTATTATGTGCATAGCTGTTTTTGATTTTCTAAAAATACTTAAAGTATTGCTAAAATTATGGAAAAATAGTTTTTAGATACTTTGTTAAGTTGGCTAATTTAGTATAATTTTTGTAGTATTTAATTTACTGTTTTGCCACTAGTTTGGCATATGAAACCAAAACTCACTTTTTGTATACTTAGGAAAACTGATTTTTATAAAATATTTGTACTGGTTAATAAATTCCAGAAAAATTATAATAAATTTCTATAGTTAGCAAGGATCATTTTGGTACTTTGTTTTATGCAAAACTAGGCTTTTTGTCTACTTTAAGAATTGTTAGAACACAATGATCTTTTGATTTATTTATTAATTAATTATGACTTGTAGCTTTTTATGTTATTTGCAGTTTAGTCGTGTTGAACCCCATCCCTCACTAGTGTAAAGACCCTGGAAAGTTAGTTAACATAGTGTGTCACCCCCACATTGGTCTCCTAGGCCAAGTCATTATTTTGGCTAGGTGCCCAATCACAAGTCGTGTCACACCAGTTTAGTGATCTAGTATTTTAGCTTAGTGTAAAAGCTAAGTTATTGCATTTATTTCTACAGTGACGAGTTACTGGACATCCATAGCATTGTTATCGCAGCTTGTTTTGTTTTGCTTTGCTAGAGGCAAGTACTTTCTACGAACTTTACATATTGTCACATAAATGAACTGCAAACCCCACCATGTTATATGCTGATCCTTGGGGTAGCAAGTTAGACCCTTTACATGTTGTACTTTCAGTTACTACCATGCTTAGAACAGTCTTGATGTATCTCTCACATGATTAGAATATGGGTATGGGGAAACTGATAGTATTGTACGTGATCACGACCCCCCTACAGTAGCGAGCTCGGTCGCATTTTATATGCATTGCCTTGCCGCAGGCCATTACCCCGCATGTCTGTACGGATGTACATTTATGCTTGTTAACTTATACGTATGTACATTTCATTATGTGCCCTCCAGCACATTGTACATCTATTGACCGATCACGTACTTGCTACAGTTTTAAACATGACATATACATCTGTCTTTATGACATATGTGTCCTTGCCATGATAGACTATGTGATGCCATGCTTTCCAGTTATTTCTCACATGTTCATTCTCATGTTCATTTCCATGTTTCATATGCTAGTTTGCTAGATTTAGTACTTGCTCTCGTCCTGACAGGATAACGTTGTAGGTGTCCTTACTGAGGAGGAGTTACTCTGCGACTCATACTATGGAGTTACTACCGAGGACCCGGCTCTGCTTTACGAGGATGTTCCTGCGGGGAACCTCGCCTAGTTGTCTTTTTGTTTACTTAGACTTTTGAGAGTAGACATGTATTAGACTACATCATTTTGTAACTGGACATGTATCCAGTTTTACATTTCAGTTTACTTGTACTTGGATATTTTACTATATACGACGACTTTTGTGTTTGGAGCATTTATGATTCTTCTTCACTTATAGAACTGTTAGTACATTTAGTCTTATCCTATTGTCTTTAGAACAGCTTACTACGTTTTATCTCAACGTAGGCTGGACATGACTCGGCCTGGCCCAACAATTTGGGTAGCGGGTCGTGACATGTTTTTAGTGGTGGCCCATGCAGGTCCCGACTAAACTGTTTGGTTACGTTATTGTACCAAGCATGCCTGCAATTAGGAACTTAAGGTAACTAGACAACATTAGGAAAGACGCTTAGAAACACTTAGAGGAATGCTAGGATTGCAACATAGGAAATACATCACATGTTTGCTATTATTAGATTTTCTTGCATATGATTGCTTGCTTTAAATAAATCCTTATAAGTCTTTTTATGTGTAATTTAGATGGTGCTTACTCGTTCGTCCCAGTATGTTACCCCCGAGAATAGGGCCCTCCATATCCAGTCAGCTGACCAGTTGACTGATACACCTCCACCTACCATATTCCCCCACTCCACAGATCCACAGACCCATATACCACCTTCCACATCCCGGTCCCAGTAGGACCCGATACTTCCACCACCCCCTATCACTATACCCACCCAGGCTTCCGTCACACTCGACGGGAACCAGCTGCTCACACTGATCCAGGGGTTCCTAACAACCCATCAAGAGCAGACTACCCTACTCCGCCAGAGCATGGAGCGTTCTGAGGGACGTCCCGTGGTCCCACCATATGTAGAGCCACGGCAGAGAGCGGGGACAGTTAAGGACTTCATGGGTCTGAATCCCAAGGAGTTCTCAGGGACCGAGGGCATAGTAGTAGCTGATGACTGGCTAGATTCTGTAGAGAGGAAGCTTCTGGGAGTTAGGATGCCGGATGACCTTCAGGTCGAGGCAGCAAGATTTCTGCTGATAGACTTAGCCGGAGTCTGGTTCAGGAATGAGCCGTTGTTCGCGAGAGGTAGAGCCACCTGGGACCAGTTCAAGACCCAGTTCAAGAAGAAGTTCTTCTCGACCACTGCTAGAGTAGCCATGGGGCTACGATTCCAGAACATCCAGCAGGGGAACCGTTCTGTTGACGACTATGCGGGAGAGTTCAGTCGCTTGAGCCGTTTTGCTCCTAGTCTGGTTGCTGATCCAGAGGAGATGACCCGTAGGTTTTGCCATGGTCTAGTTCCAGACATTGGCATTCTTATAGTGGCAAACGGTACGACTGACTACTACCAGAGCCTAGAGTTAGCCCGAAGCATCGAGGAGCGTCTTCTGTCGTGCAAGAGGCTGGCTCCTGTACATCATGAGGGACCGTCCAAGCGTCAGGCTTTCCAGCAGAAAGCACCGGCGCCACCCCAGCAGACTTACCGTCCCTCTACACCACATCATCAGACCCCGCCAGTTCGAGCCCCGGGACCCCGTCAGCAGCAGCAGAAGGGAGTTATATGTTCTTTCTGCGGAAGACCAAGGCACGACAGCACCATCTGCAGGAAGAGGTTGAAGCAGTGCTTAGCTTGTGGGTCTGCCACCCATCAGATTCGGGACTGCCCAGTAGCGAAGCCTAGAGGACCGCTCCTGACTCAGCAGCAGAGGTTCGGGCAGCATCTGCAGCAGCAGAAGGGACCTCAGGGGAGGGTCTATAGTCTAGCCGTTGAGCCGGAGCCGGAGCAGGTTTCGGAGCCGGATTACTTAGCTGACGTCATCACAGGTCATATTTATTTGCATACTTTTCTAGTTGTATGTTTGTTTGATTCTGGTGCATCTCATAGCTTCCTATCATTAGAGTTTATGCATAAACGTCATCTAGTAGCTACACCTACTGCGGAGATTAGTAGAGTGATGACGGGAGGAGGACCAGTGCCTATTAGATCTATCTATAGGTGTTCTATTTTTATAGCCGGGAGAGAGTTCAGAGGGCGATTCTTTGTGATGCCGCTCCCCGGTTATGATATCATATTGGGGATGGACTGGCTTAGCTATGCCCATGCATCTATAGATTGCTATGAGGGTAGTATTGTGTTCAGTCCCCCAGGCACAGCACCATTCAGTGTCAGGAGGACAGGGCCGGAGATCAGCCTAGAGCCAAACTGTTGTGCTACAGTCGGGGATGCAGCACCGCCACACCCTATCATTAGGGAGTTTATGGATGTATTTCCAGAGGATCTTCCAGGACTTCCGCCTGACAGAGATGTGGAGTTCACTATAGATCTAGTGCCGGGTTCATCACCAGTATCCCGGGCTTGCTATAGAGTGAATCCCAAGGAGGCCATAGAGATAAAAGAGCAGATTGATGACCTGTTGAAAAAGGATTTTATTCGATCCAGTGCTTCTCCATGGGGAGCGCCAGTGCTCTTTGTGCCTAAGAAGGATGGTACAGTCCGGTTGTGTATTGATTACCGGGCCTTGAATGCTATCACTATCAAGAACAAATATCCTCTGCCCAGGATAGATGATTTATTCGACCAATTGAGCGGGGCGAAGGTGTTTTCCAGGATAGATTTGAGATTCGGGTACCACCAGGTGAAGGTTAGGCCAGCAGACATCCAGAAGACGGCGTTCAACACGAAGTACGGGCAGTACGAGTTTCTGGTGATGCCATTTGGTCTCACAAATGCGCCAGCTGTCTTTATGAACTTGATGAATAAGACATTTCACCAGTATCTGGATAAGTTCGTCGTGGTATTTATCGACGACATCCTGATATACTCGAAGATGCCAAAGGAGCATGCAGAGCACTTGCGGATAGTTTTGGGGATTCTGAGGCAGGAGAGATTGTTTGCCAAATTGCCGAAGTGCGAGTTCTTTTTAGACCGAGTGGAGTTTCTCGGCCATGTAGTCACTGGAGATGGAATCTCGGTGGATCCCAGGAAGATTGCTGCAGTTGAGACGTGGAAGGCTCCGACGTCAGTTTCAGAGATCAGGAGCTTTCTGGGTTTAGCAGGCTATTACAGAAAGTTCATCCAGGACTTTGCTAGGATAGCTGAACCCATGACGAAGCTGACACGGAAGGACGCAGAGTACATCTGGTCAGAGGACTGCCAGGCGGCATTTGAGGAGCTGAAGAGGAGGCTGACGACCGCTCCAGTTCTGACTTTACCTTCAGGTTCTGGAGGTTTCACCATATACAGTGATGCTTCTGGGAAGGGGCTAGGATGTGTTCTACAGCAGCATGGGAAAGTAATTGCTTATGCATCTAGGCAGTTGCGGACTCATGAGAGGAATTATCCTACCCGTGACCTCGAGTTAGCTGCGGTGATCTTTGCACTCAAGTTATGGAAACATTACTTATACGGAGAGCGTGTGGAAATCTTTACTGACCATAAAAGCTTGAAGTATGTGTTCACGCAGAAAGAGCTGAACATGAGGCAAAGACGATGGTTGGAGTTGATGAAGGACTTCGACATCGATTTACAGTATCATCCCGGGAAGGCAAATGTGGTGGCGGATGCGCTGAGCAGGCATCCGATGGCATGGTACCTGATGATTGATCGACATTTGTGGGAGGATCTGGAGAAGCTCGGTATCGAGCTAGTTCGGCCAGGATCAGTGATACAGATGATGGCGCTTGACATTCAGTCAGGTTTGATGGAGCAGATCAGGGAGGCACAGTCTACAGATGAGAGCCTTCGCAGACTTCGACCCCAGGCATTAGCTGGATTGCTGGATGACTTCACTATAGCAGAGGATGGATCCCTGAGGCATGGCAGCCGATTGTGCGTGCCAAAGGGAGATCTAGTAGAGGCAGTCTTGCAGGAGGCGCACCGATCGAGATATTCTATTCACCCTGGTGCTAACAAGATGTACCGTGACTTGCGGAAACATCTTTGGTGGCACGGGATGAAGAGGGATGTATCGCGTTTTATCTCGAGATGCCTAGTTTGCCAGCAGGTCAAGGCAGAGCGCCAGAGGCCAGCTGGTTTGTTGCAGCCGTTACCCATTCCCGAGTGGAAGTGGAAACATATTACGAAGGACTTCGTTTCAGGGCTTCCTCGTTCCCAATGAGGGAAGGATGCCATCTGGGTCATCGTAGACAGGCTGACGAAGTGTACGCACTTCATACCCTTCAAGGTGGGGCTTTCCACCGAGAAGTTGGCGGAGCTATACATACAGCAGATAGTTCGCCTACATGGAGTGCCGGTAAGCATCGTGTCAGACAGAGACAGTAGATTCACATCCCACTACTGGAGGAGCTTACAGGAGGAGTTGGGCAGTAGGCTCAAGTTCAGTACGACATACCACCCACAGACAGATGGACAGTCCGAGAGGACGATACAGACGCTGGAGGATATGCTGAGGACTTGGGTGATGGACTTCGGAGGATCATGGAAGAGCCATCTGCACTTGGTAGAGTTTTCATACAACAACAGCTACCAGGCCAGTATTGGTATGTCTCCTTTCGAGGCGCTTTATGGACGACGATGTCGGACACCGCTCTTTTGGGATGATGTCGGAGACAGAGTTATGCTTGGGCCAGAGATGATCACGGATGCAGCAGAGAAAGTCGGGATGATCAGAGACAGGCTCAGAGTAGCTTAGGACAGGCAGAAACACTGGGCTGATGCTAGTCGCAGGCCGATGGAGTTCGCAGACGATGATATGGTGCTAGTGAAGATATCACCTACTCGAGGGACGATCCGGTTCGGACGAGGAGGGAAGCTGAGCCCCAGATACATCGGGACGTTCGAGGTACTTGGCAGGATCGGAGAGGTAGCTTACAGGGTTGCACTTTCACCCAACCTAGCAGGAGTTCACGACGTCTTTCACGTATCTCAGCTGAGGAGATATGTTCCAGACCCCAGTCATGTGCTAGATCATTCAGAGTTGGAGGTCAGACCGAGCCTTACAGTTTCTGAGCAGCCAGTGGAAATATTAGACCGGAGAGAGAAGAGGCTGAGGAACAAGGTTATACCCCTAGTGCGAGTAGCTTGGAGCCGTCACTCCCCAGGTGAATCTACTTGGGAGAGGGAGTCGGACATGAGGGAGAGATTCCCTTACTTGTTCGATCCAACCGCTGCGAGGGAACCACCCGTTCCCGCTTGATACCTTAGAGGTTAGTTTTGATTGCAGCCTTAGTCTTTTGTTGCATTGCTTATTATGTTATATTATTGTCGGGTCTTCAATCCTTGTGAATTTCGAGGACGAAATTTTTCAAGGAGGGAAAACTTGTAAGCCCCTGTTTTTCAAAATTTTATTTAATTATTGTTTATTAATTTTTAATGTTATTTTTAGCCTTAAAATAATTAATTAGATTTTTAAGAATTTTTCTAGAATTTTTAAATGAATTTTAAATGAGTTTTAAATGTTAAAATACCATTTTGCAATTTCCTAAAATGTTTTAATTAAGTTTTGCAATTAATTAGATTGTTTAATATCGATTTGCAATTTCCAAATTGTTTTGTGCAAATTTTATTTGCACATAAACAGTGCGGGATGGGTTATGCAAATTTGATTTTGCATTTAAACATTGGGGGGGACCTAATTGTAATAACCTAAACCTAGGGGGCCTTTATGCAATTTTGCTTACCTGCCCCCGACGACTCGGCTGGCCGACTGCCACGCCGGCGACGACCGACCCCGATCTTTTCCGCCATTTCCGGCTGCCCCACGTCGACGACCGACCTCCTCTGCCTATAAAACAAAGCCCCATCTCTCCCCAGACAAAACCCTAACCCTAAAATTCCCCCACGGCCTTCTTCTTCCCCACTTCTGTTCACCGAAACCCTAGTTCCGGCGACCACCCTAGTGCCGCCCCACCGTCCATCGTCGTCGATCGCCACCACCACCAATCACTCCGCCTCGACAAGCCGCGTCCAGCGCCACCCAAGCGCCTTGACCACGACGCCCCCAGCCGCCGTTCGCCCCCTTGACTTCCACCCCTCGGCCGGACACGAAGGTAACAAATCCTTTCTCTGTGTCGTGCGTGTCCCAAACTGAGACACGAGACTCGCCTAGACACAGGGGACATGACTGTCGTGCTGGACACGTGTTAGCCGAGTCGTACGTGTCGTGCTGGGCACGGACACGTCGACTCTGTGTCAGATTTCAACTTCTCGTGTCCTGGATTGTATGGACACGAGACGAACTGTAAACTAGACTAACGGGTTTGGGCTTTGCTTAACGGGTAAAAACCCATTTAATTTCTGTGCTAAATAAATCTAAACCTAACCCTAACTCTAACACAAAGCACGGGCCGACCCACTGGCCAGCCCGAACGAATTAAACCCCCCCGCGCAGCAGCTCGGGTTCGAGCTGTGCTGCTGTTGTTTCTTTTTCTTTTCCTTTTCTTTTCTTTTTCTTTTCTTTTCTTTTACTGTTTTTATATATATATATATATATATATATGTATATATATATATTAGTATATATGTATATATACTGTTTTAACAGTATATATGTATATATGTATATGTTTTATAGTTAGTAAATTATATGTTTATATATGTTAGTATTTATATATATATATACACATATGTATATATGTATATATTTTCTTTTGTATATATTATTATATATATATATACTTTATAAATTAAGTATTTTCTTGTGTATATATATATGTACTTTTGGCATAGGTATGTATATATTCATTTTGTATAAAATTTACCTTATTAAAATAATAATATTACCTTGGCTATTTTTAAATTGTATTTTTATTGTATTTAAATTACTGCAACCATTTGGTGTCCAAGCCTAGCATGGGTATTTGGGCTCAAATGTGTTTTTACACATTCAAGACCTGTACAAGTCATATTGGACTTGATTCATGGCCTTGGGTCCTGTATTTGAACTTTGGTTCAAATTATATACATGGACAAAATACGCAGATAATTAATTATTATGTGCATAGCTGTTTTTGATTTTCTAAAAATACTTAAAGTATTGCTAAAATTATGGAAAAATAGTTTTTAGATACTTTGTTAAGTTGGCTAATTTAGTATAATTTTTGTAGTATTTAATTTACTGTTTTGCCACTAGTTTGGCATATGAAACCAAAACTCACTTTCTGTATACTTAGGAAAACTGATTTTTATAAAATATTTGTACTGGTTAATAAATTCCAGAAAAATTATAATAAATTTCTATAGTTAGCAAGGATCGTTTTGGTACTTTGTTTTATGCAAAACTAGGCTTTTTGTCTACTTTAAGAATTGTTAGAACACAATGATCTTTTGATTTATTTATTAATTAATTACGACTTGTAGCTTTTTATGTTATTTGCAGTTTTAGTCGTGTTGAACCCCATCCCTCACTAGTGTAAAGACCCTGGAAAGTTAGTTAACATAGTGTGTCACCCCCACATCGGTCTCCTAGGCCAAGTCATTATTTTGGCTAGGTGCCCAATCACAAGTCGTGTCACACCAGTTTAGTGATCTAGTATTTTAGCTTAGTGTAAAAGCTAAGTTATTGCATTTATTTCTACAGTGACGAGTTACTGGACATCCATAGCATTATTATCGCAGCTTGTTTTGTTTTGCTTTGCTAGAGGCAAGTACTTTCTACGAACTTTACATATTGTCACATAAATGAACTGCAAACCCCACCATGTTATATGCTGATCCTTGGGGTAGCAAGTTAGAACCTTTACATGTTGTACTTTCAGTTACTACCATGCTTAGAACAGTCTTGATGTATCTCTCACATGATTAGAATATGGGTATGGGGAAACTGATAGTATTGTACGTGATCACGACCCCCCTACAGTAGCGAGCTCGGTCGCATTTTATATGCATTGCCTTGCCGCAGGCCATTACCCCGCATGTCTGTACGGATGTACATTTATGCTTGTTAACTTGTACGTATGTACATTTTATTATGTGCCCTCCAGCACATTGTACATCTATTGACCGATCACGTACTTGCTACAGTTTTAAACATTACATATACATCTGTCTTTATGACATATGTGTCCTTGCCATGATAGATTATGTGATGCCATGCTTTCCAGTTATTTCTCACATGTTCATTCTCATGTTCATTTCCATGTTTCATATGCTAGTTTGCTAGATTTAGTACTTGCTCCCGTCCTGACAAGATAACGTTGTAGGTGTCCTTACTGAGGAGGAGTTACTCTGCGACTCATACTATGGAGTTACTACCGAGGACCCGGCTCTGCTTTACGAGGATGTTCCTGCGGGGAACCTCGCCTAGTTGTCTTTTTGTTTACTTAGACTTTTGAGAGTAGATATGTATTAGACTACATCATTTTGTAACTGGACATGTATCCAGTTTTACATTTCAGTTTACTTGTACTTGGATATTTTACTATATACGACGACTTTTGTGTTTGGAGCATTTATGATTCTTCTTCACTTATAGAACTGTTAGTACATTTAGTCTTATCCTGTTGTCTTTAGAACAGCTTACTACGTTTTATCTCAACGTAGGCTGGACATGACTCGGCCTGGCCCAACAATTTGGGTAGCGGGTCGTGACATTCACCTATCAAATTTATACTATTTTCTGACCACGTAAACATTTTTGAACACTTTGAGTTGCTAGATTTAGTTCAATCTAGTTTTCCAATATATTCCAATGTAATTCGCATGTTTTATTACAACTTATCGGTCACTAACGGCAAAGTAAAATCAAAAGTTGGCAGAATTGATATTGACTTTGATGCCGATGATTTGGCTATAATGCTTAATATTTCTAATGTTGGGGAAGCATTAGTTGATATCACGTCGGTCAATTTCCCGAAGGGACAACTTTTGATTCATTTTGCGACTCGTTATGTGCACCAAACCCACGGCCCAAAGGCGTTCTTCGTCCCAAACACTAGAACAACTATTTCTATGACCTTCATAGAATGGTATTCTCCACCATCATTCCAAAGAATATCGCCACTGATGAGATCTCCTACTTAGAACTCTATGCTATCTATCATCTCCATTTTTACGTCCCCTTTAGTCTGCCTAAGACGATCATCGCTGCTACAGAAAGGTGTCACAAGAAACCGCAATGACTACTCTATGCAATGTATATGCCTTACATCTTTTAGTTCTTTGATGTTATGCTTGAGGATTGTCCATAGGATGGTGCTCCTGCTTATCTTCATGAGCATCGTCGTGCTGCTCCTGCTCCCATCCAGGCTCCTCCTCCTCCAGTTGACCTATTAGCTGCTGACACCCATCCTACTCATCCTTCCGGTGGTGTTACTATTGAGTCACTTCAGGCACTCATGATGGACCAGTTTTGGTCCATGGACTTCCGTACCACCCTCTAGCTCCAGGCCTTATCCAACTCTGTGTGGGACATGTCATATAGTCTTGCTCACAACCCTAGTGGTCCTATTCCTATGGTTCGTGATCCTACTAGACTTGGTTATCACATTGATTATCCAGAGCCTCAGCGATACTTTGACCCTGCTGCTGCCCATTATGATCCTAACCATTCTGTTGAGACCGGTCCTCCAGGTTGGCAGGTGTTGATGATGATGATGATGAGGATGATGATTGAGGATATATTTTCTCGTGATAGACCATCACTAGTTAGGTTTTTTGTGACTATGTATTAGTGATAAATGCTTCTTTCAAGCATTATCAGTTTTATTTTATTGGACTAGTTGTATGAACTCTATGTCTTTCAGTTGTATCAATATTTTCTGTTTTCAACACTATGTATTATTTACTGTTAAGATGTTTAAAGTTTTGCTCTAATCTTGATTGTGATGAGTACTGCTATTTTGATTAAGTCATTTTGTTTATATGACAAAACGGGAGAGTAATAGTGATAAATACATAAAATTTTGCTTAAAATTGTTTATGACTAAATTTTGTTTAGAGATATTGTTTTTCTAGACTTTACTGATATTCAGCGGACTGTTATGGGGGAGTAACAAGACTTGACCGTACATTACGGGGGAGCAAATATATTGTACCAATATTCAAGGCCAAAGCTACTACCGTACCTTTTGTATCGCATCAAGTCTTCTTCCAAATCGAACGGAACAAATTCTTAAGTATCAATCGTACTTTTGTTAAATTATCAAAATAGGAGAGATTGTTGGCCCATTTAGCCATGGTCAAACCGATTTCGATAATTGACTTAAAACTTCGAACTTGATATGAAAAACAACAGAAGATCGCATATTTCATCTCCATAACTTTTTCATACTTTATTCTATATTTTTTTTCCTTTATTGAGTCTAGAAATATTGTGCGTCGGGATCACTGGCAATTTAGAAGTTCAATCCAAAATACTTGATCCAATCCTTGACCCAAAACCAAACCCATATCCAAAAGCAAAATCAAACCAAATCAAACGGACTAGAAATCCTAGCAACCAAAATCAGCCGAAGTTATGTCCGAACTCGGTCACCTTGGATTTCTCATGGTCAGAATCTTTTCCTAGTCTTTTGGATCTCAAACGTTAAAAATTATGAATGTTAGCCTGCCGAGTTTTGCCCGAACTCTGTCTCAAAAAATTCTTATAAAAAGAGAAGATTTTGTCATTTCTATTCACTCATTGATTCTTCATCTTCTCTATCTATTCCTAAGCTTTCTATCCATTTTATAAAGCTTGAATCTTCAAATCTCCAAGACAGCTCATATTCTTCTAGTGCCGGTGGTTTCCGATTAAGAGTATTCGAGTTGTACAATCTTGGTGTATAAAAGCTTTTCTCAGAAAGGTGTTGTTGAAGCTTGATCGTGGGCTTCAGATAAAAATATGATGGTGTTGAAGTTGGCGTGTTCTTCGGAGTAAAGCACGCGGTGTAATCTTTATTCAAAATAGTGGATTATAGCGAGCATGAGTTATCGCAAACTGGACTAGTCCTCTCAGAGGGAAACCAATATAAACCTGTTGTGTCTATGTATTGCTTTCTTGCCTCCATTATAGTTATCGCTTTACTTTGCATTTCAAGTTCATTTATATTTGTTTCACCTGCTTAGATTTTTTAATTGGTAATTATTCTCCGCTGCACTCTATTCACCCCCCTCTAGAGGTGTCATCGATCCTACAAAATCTTCTTATGGAATCATAAGAAGATGATACAAAATGAATATTGATGGTTAACGTGAATTGCTAAGAGATGATCGTGTTTGGTGTTAGCAAAATTCATAAAGGATGCCTTCGGAAGAAATACGATTATATAGTTGCCTTATTTTGTTGGTTAGAGAGTACAGGCTGTATCGATGATATAGAAATATGGGAATTGAATATGTCGCAAAGAGACCGAAGCAAAGAGATTGTAAATGATAGACTATTGAGGTAGCAATATTGAATTATGACTTGGAAATGTTGGCCGACTGAATAGACACAATTTAGGTACGATATGAGAATACAAGTTGGATTGAGTAGGTGATGTTACGTCTATACAAGTGGAAACTGAATATTTGGATGATCGATTGATAAAGTTTTATATGATGGCTTTGGGATTGACCATAAGAATTGTTGGATAGATTTTGTCGGTTGTGGGTAAGTCTAAAATGACTTCGTTGGGTATAATCCGAGGATAAGTACGGGTAGATAGACTTGACCCTAGAGTGTCGGTTGGTTGCCTAAGTTTCATATTTGTTAGCGATGATATTTCAGTTGTTCGTATTGGGATTAAGTTCATAAGATTGGGGTGGTATCCCATGTCCCTTAAGTTGGTCGGATCATAGATTATCCCTGAGATAAAATAGAGTACCTATGAGAAGAATTGGTTGCCTTTAATATCAGAGATAGATATGTCCCTACAGCTATCCATCTCAGATGAGTTAGCTAGTTGTCTGGTTTAGCTTAGAATAGCTGACCGTAGAGACTTGACCGAAAGCTATGTTGGAGACCCTTAGGATGTCCCTATTGATGTTGTGTGAGTATTGTCAGAACAAGTGAGATATGTCGGGAAGTAAACTTCAGAATAGAATAAAGATTGGAAAATTTGATGTTATAACGTTGGACAGAATGACGATTTATGTTGGCTTCGAAACTTGGTTGTCTTTAATCGGAAAGTCAAAAATTATTAGAACTGGCCGGATTTGATTGATTGGTGGAATCATATTGAGCTGCGTAAATTGATGGTAGTGCCTTAAAATAGTTGGAATAACTTCATTGATGGATAATCGGATCAGAATTGAGAATAAGTGTACGACGGAATGGGATAGTGCATGTAGTCGGGATCGACAAGAGCAAATAAACTTTTGAAATGACCTTCGGATTAATGCTGCTGGAAATAAGAGTTGCATATACGAGATGTTAATATGTTGGCTTGATCAATATGAGAAATATTTGAGTACATCGGGAAATTTTACTAAAGTAGAATGATGGTACAACTTGGAAGATGGATTATAATCGAAAAATTTACGAGTTACAGATAAAGTGTATGGATGCAAACAAAATGGGTACATGAGTTGATTGATGAGAATCGTGGTGTCGAAATAAAATGTGACTATTGGCTTTATCAATTTGGTGGTATGGATGACAATAGACTTGAAAGGGAACACTGGATTCATTGGAAGACTTGATATAACTAAGTCAAAATACTTTGGAAAATTTGGATCGGTTGGGAAGAAATTTCTCGAGTTGGAATTGGTAACATCTATTGTGTTATTAGTTGGTTGAAATATTGAATAAACAAATTGGGATTATACGAGATGCTCAAAAAGGAATTGCTGATGTTCAAAAATGAAGTTATACATGTAGCTCATTCGTTTTCTCTATCACTGGACTTGGTTGAAATGTATATATTTTTGGGATGCCTAAAATATGTGTATGATTCCAACTAAGTGGTATGTTGAATTCAAACGAAGCCACAAGAGAGGATTATCATATGCTATGTAATTGCACAAGTGTTGGAGGAAAGAACAAAGATGTTAAACTAATTTTTGAATCAAATGGAGATGCTGTGGCGAGATGGATCATTTGAAATCAATCGTAATATTGCGGAGAAATGTTAAATGGTGCAAGTTGATCGTTGAAAAGTTTCATAAAAGTTGGTTGAAGTTTTGGAGATAAGTTTTGTTTAAGTTTCGAGGACGAAACTTTTTCTGAGTGATATATATTGTAGTACCCCGACCCGCAAGATGCCTTATGATGGATGGTTGGTTTGATGAAGCCTTGTTGGACTTGGGAATATACGAAGGATCACTTAGAAGGCTATGTGATCGTGGCAGGAATCAACTTATAAATGTGAGTAGTATTGAAGCCTTCGAAGATCCTTTAGCTTCATGATTAATAAAAGGATTAGTATGCTATGTTTGCTTATCGAATTGCTGAATGCTATCTAGCATGGAACCCAAAAAAATAATAAAAGATAAATAATCACACGACCCGTAAACTGTTGTTGCTCAATGATGAATTGTATGCTTGCGTGCTTTGCAATGAAACACATGTCAGGTGAAGGAAAAGTCCCAAATACTTGGGCGGTGAGTATATTGTGCCTCAGCTCGATGAATAGATGGAACACAGATAATAAGACCCAAGAACTGGGCAGTGATTATGCTTAAATTATGTTCGAATGAACATATGGTAATACAGATGCTAAGTCCCAAGAATTGGACGGTGAGTACATTTAGTTTTGGTTGAAAGATGTACGGTATCAAAGATGTGGGAAAGGGCTTGTGTAATCACATTCTATTATCATAACTCCGATGTAGGATGTTGATTACACTAAGGCACTGGATTAGACAAGATGGAAAGATGGCAATACGATTGAGAATGATGGCTTATTGAGAATGATGGCTATTTACTTAGTTTTTCTTATCATACATTATGTGTTTCTTCATAGATAAGTTGCATATACTTGCATGGACATGGACAACTTGTGCACAAGGTATTTCCTTGAACGGTAATCCGAGGCCACGAACCCGGTTCATCCTAGGGGAACAAGGATTGGTGCCGACGTACTGGCATCGGTATATGGGACCTTCAGTAGGTCTAGGTACCCGCACTGCAAGGGACACCGTTATACCAGTAAGACGGTCCAAGATGGCATGTCGCCAATGACCTTCATATAGATAGATCTAGTGCTAATGATGTCTTATGCAGGAAGATTAAGTTATTACTCAATTACAGGAAAGGATGTCGTTGTTGGTAAAGGATCACCTGAACGGTGACAAATATATTAAATTATGATATTGTTTCTAACAATGTCTTATGCAGGCAGAGTAAGTATTATAAATATACAGGGATGGCTATACGACTATGGGTAAGAAATCACCAAAAAGGGTGATAACATATGTTTTACATTATATCAGCTATGAGATTTGTATGCTTTACTTCATGTTGGTTATAAACAATGAAATTGACCCTAAGGCAACGAGAAAGACCACTTTTAATAATGTTCTATAACATGATTACTTAGTGTTGTCTTCGTAGGTGAGTTGGGCCAACACCGCTCGCCAGTACATAGATAATGTACTAATCCACATTTGTGGGCATCTTTACAGGTGCTTATGCATGGGGAAAATCGTTTAATCAGTGCTTGGCATAGATGAATCGGATGGGTGAAGAAGCTCTTCTTACAAGACGATGTCTTCTGCTATACGGGACATAATGTAGGAATAGTATAATTCAGATGTACCAGTGAGATTATAGCCAAATCGACAAGTTCATTGTAAGAAAAGTCAGCATATTCAGTTGTAGCCTAAATGGCAAGTATATATATTTAGTTGGCTATTCAAGAGGCTTGTAATCTATTGTAAACTCTGTATTCCGTGCAAGTCTTGTAATCCATTATAATTATCAATAAAGGGATACATTTCTTCATATCTTGTTGTAATTTCAATTTATTTGCTTGGTTTTGCTGTGCTTTCATTGTTTTCTGAGAAATACCAGGAACTGTAATATTTTGCCTTGTACCAGTGCAATCTAGACTTGTATGGCATCACGCTCAGTAGCTAGTTTTCGATCCTCCGAGATTGGGGTATGACATTAGTCACTCGTAATAAGGCTCGACTCGTAGCTTAAGGATACAACCAAGAGGAAGATATCGACAACGATGAAACCTATGCCTCAATTACGAGATTAGAATCCATTCGCTTGTTATGTGCATTTGCTTGTTTTTATAGCTTCAAACTTTTTCAAATGGATGTAAAGTGTGCATTTCTTAACAATTTCATAAAAAAAGAAGTTTATGTAGCTCAACCTCCAGGTTTCACTAATTTCAAAAACTCTAATTATATATTCAAGTTGAAGAAAGTCCTATATGGTTTGAAACAAGCCCCTCGTTCTTGGTACGACCATCTAAGCTCGTTTTTACTTGATAATGGATTTTTAAAAGGCAAGGTTGACACTACACTATTTATAATGTCTTTAAATAGAAATCTTTTTTAATTCAAATTTATGTTGATAATATTATCTTTGGATCTACTGATGAATCTCTTTGTCAAGAATTTTTTAAGTGTATGCAGAATGAGTTTAAGATGAGCATGATGGAAGAACTCAAATTCTTCCTTGGATTACAAATCAAATAAACCAACAATGGGACTATCATCAATCAAGCTAAGTCACAAAAGATTTGTTAAAGAAATTCGATCTGGAATCCGTCAAACCCTTTGGTACTCCAATGGCAACTTCAGCCAAGCTCGATGTAGATAAACAAGGCAAACATGTCGACATAAGTAAGTATCGAGGTATAATTGGTAGTTTACTTTATTTAACTGCTAGTCACCCTGATATAATGTTTAGTATTTGCTTGTGTGCAAGATTTCAAGCCAACCCTAAGGAATCATACATGTGCGCAATTAAGCGTATCTTCTAATACCTTAAAGGCACTTCTTCTGTCAGCTTATGGTATCCCAAATCCACATCCTTTGACCTAACCAGTTATTCGGATGCTGATTTTACTGGATGCAAAGTAGATAGAAAAAGTACTAGCGGTACGAGTCATTTTCACGTAAGGCTCTAGTCTCTTAGTTTAGCAAAAAGTAAAATTCGGTCACATTATCAACTACTGAGGCTGAGTACATCGTCGTAGGACGTTGTTGTACAAAAATTTTGTGGATGAAGCAAACCTTAGAAGACTTTAATTTACCACTACACACAGATACATATTTTCAGTGACAACACTAGCACTATCAAGTTGACTAAGAATCCTGTATGTCACTCTCGCACTAATCATATTGAGATTCGACATCATTTTCTTGGAAACCATCAAGCAAATGAAGACATCAGTCTAGAATATATATACACAAAGAAATATTTGGCTAACATCTTTACAAAACCTTTAGCGGAAGATCGATTCAATTATTTACGTCAAAAATTAGGAATTTTAGATGTCAATAATATTAATTAATTTTATCTTATTAATTATTTTTTAATATGCAAAAAATGTTTTCAAAACAAGCCTACAAAGGTTCTGTCTGTCACCACGACTATGGCTAAAGCGAAACGATACTTAAGCGTTCTCCTGTGAACCTCCGTTAGCTGGGACAGTAGCCCTATAGCTAATCTGAGACTCGCTGCATAACAAAATTTAATTCATAAAATAATTTTAATTATTTTAATTGAAATTTAAAATTATTAATCTTCGAATTAAATAATTGAAAAGGAATAATAAATACAAAGTGGCATTTTTTGTGCAAAATACCTCAACAGAGTTCTAGGCGAACTCGGTCTGAATTTGGCCCGAGTTCGACCCGAACTCGACTGGCATCGGGTATTTTAAACAGAACTGAATGGCCCCACTTTTATTATCATCTTCCTCCTCATCAAACATAGCACAGCAGCCGCAAAAAATACCCCAAACCCTAGTTTTTATCCTTTGATTCCTCCCTACTCCTTTGGAGTTTTGCTTCAAAATTTTGGATTCGGGCGTGGAATCACCTCCTCTTCTACATACTTTTTTTAGAAGGTATAATTTCTTCTATCTCTCCGTTTCTCAATTTCCTATTTCATAGATAGTTTATATTTTTCATTGAAAATCATGCCTAGAAGCAATAATCCTTTGAAGAGAAAGAAGACATATAGTGAAGAAGCCTCATCTTCTGATCCTATTCAAGGATCTCTCTTTTCGCCCGTACAAGCGGACAACGGGGCGTTTAATGAGTTTATCTTTGAAACCCTAGAACAATCTTTATTATGGTATGCGAATTTTTTAATTCGTAAAATTTGCCCCGGTGCACCGATAAAGTGTACGATCTTTCCATGTCACAAACCTTACTTTGAAACTTTGGGATTGCATAATCTTGTTACACACTCATTTTCTATTGCCACAAATACAATTCAGCTATTTTACTGCAATTTCACTTTAGCTGATAATGATTATCTTGTGAAAAGTCGTGTCGCCGGCATTGATATTCAATTCAATGATAAAGACATAGCGATAATCCTACAAATTCCAAAGTAGGTGAGCCGCTTGTCGATATCACTGATTTTGAATTTCCAAACGACACGAATTTGAACAACTTTAAGACTCAACTATGTGCTCCTTATCTCGTCCGTCGTGGCAAGTTCAAAGTCGTACACTTGAACTTGTTCTTCTATGAGTTATATTTGATTGTTTATTCCACTATACTACCAAATTCCACCTCAAAAGACGATGTAACTAGTCTTGAAATGTCTTCTCTCTATCACATTCATAATGGGATTTTCTTTTGTCCCTAAGACGATTATCCAGATGATGGCTAGGTATCGCGAGAGGAACAGGAATCTTCTCTACGAGATGATCCTTCCTATCATCTTCCAGTATTTTGAGATTGACTTGTCCTCTTGTGCTCGTGACTTTGAGCCTAAGCATCTGCAGCTCTCTCATCGCAGTGCATATTTGTCCCACTTGCTCCTCCTACTGCACCACCTCCTCTACCTCTGACTTATCCTATGTTATTTGAGGGCCTCCATCAGCATTTGAATGATATGCGGTGTGCTCAGCTGGATGAGCACAACTCTTTGCGAGCATTTGTGATCGAGACATTGAAGGAACAAGAGTTTCGCGATGCTAGTCGGTTCCAGGCACTTACAAATTCTTTTATGGATCTGCATTTTGCTCAGACTGGTCAGCATGTCAGTTCTCTTCCATGAGATCCTACTGTTTCTAGTTACCGCTATGAGGATGAGGCGGTTCATCACTACTTCAACCCCGGTAACGCCTATGATTGGTACCGTGGTTCTGGTGCTACTCCACATCCATCTCATGGAGCTGGCACTTCTGGGGCTGTTCCTTCTGGATATGGTGTTGATATTGATCGTGCTGACAATGATGTGGAATTGATCTAGACGTTACTGTATTTGTCTAGATGTTATCTTATTAGACTCTGTTTATGTCTATGTATTCTTGGAAATGTTCCTACATTCCAAGATAGTATTATTTTCTTTTATGCACTTTTATGACTGTTTGAGATGCTGATTTGATTGTTTTTAAACTCTTTTTTCTATTATTATGCATTTTTATTTCAGTATTGATTGTCTTCTTTTGGTATGCACTTATGCTTAGCATTTAGCTACTGCTTTAGATAATAAACTGTCTGCAAACTTTTTATTATTATTATCTCTGTTTTTCTCCACCGTTTGTATCTTAAGCATAAATTACGGGAGAGCTTATCTCTTTGCAATTATTTTGCTAAGTGACAAGGGGGAAGAAAAGGATCTAACATCTTATTCAAGATAATTATTTCAGAGGAGACAATACCAAACAAATGAACAAACATTTTGAAATTTTTTGTCAAATACAAGATCAAGATGTTATATCGGTCAAGGCTTGTCAATTATCAAAATGAAGGATATTGTTGGCTCATTGGTCATGGTCGAACTGAATTTTAATAATTGATCTAACCATGTATCGATATAAGGGCTACTTGGACGAACTGCTACAGATTATTAAGTACAACCGTTCAGGACTTGGAGTCGTATTTGTCATTGCGTCTGTATTTTTAGTTATCAATTATCAATGTATTTTCATATTTTATTGAGTCTAGGAATACAATGTAAACTGTGTTGTACTGGCAAATAGGCTACCCAAGAAATGTTTTCAAAAATGTCCATTTCGTTTTTAAAACAAGTCTAAAACCAAAAACCTAATTCCTAACTGCTTGAAAAGTTTCAAAAGACCAAAACCTAAGTTGTAAACCCAAAACCTAATCCATTCTGGACCAACAGAATTCAGAGCGAATTCACCCCGAATTTGGCCCGAGTTCGGTTCCATGAAAATTGCTTTCTAAACTCAGTCGTCCCGTAGTTACGGATGCAACGGCTATATGTCAAGATTCTCTCATAGAATTTTGTCCAAATTCTGCCCGAATTCTCCATTTGGAAATTCTATAAATAGAGAAGAATTTCTACCATTTCAACACACCAATTCACTTTCTTATCTCTTCTCTCTAAGCTTACTACGATCTTCCAAAGCCCTACTAAGCTTTCATTTTCAAATTCAAAGCCAGTTACAATCCTTTAGTCGATTTGCCAGTACGATATGGTCTAGAAGTTCAGAGTGATTATAATCAAGAGGCTTGATAGAAGTAAGATACTTCACAATTGAAGTTGGTCGAGTGCTTCGGATCAAAGCTCGCGTTTGTAAAAGTTGCAAGGACTTCATATAAAAACTTGTAGTTTTCTATAGAGGATTTCAACCGGGAGCTAGAGTTCTTTCGACTGGATTAGTCCTCACAAGAGGGAGACCAGTATACATCATCGTGTTTGCGTTTGTCTTTGTACTTTACTTTTACTTTCTCATATCTGTGATATATTTTTGTGATCTTTCTACTAACAATTTTTAATAGCTAATATTTCGCTACCTACTCTATTAACCCCGCCCCCTTGAGTATATCGCTTTATATCTCGATCCTACAGAATGGGGTGCCATTGTCAACGGCACCCCATGTGAAAAGTAATAGGGCACCATTACCAATGGAACCATATTTCTTTTTGGGGCCCCGTGTATATTTTATTTTTTTGGAAAAATTCTGATTGGTCAGAATCCTAAGGGTCAGATTGAGGTGCCATTGACAATGGCGCTTCATCATTGGCCGGAACCAAATGGTTAAGGCTGAGGTTTCTCTATATAAAAAGAACCTTTGTGGTGAGTTCCCATTCACATATTCACACACTCATAAAGAAAGTACAAGAGCACAAGAGAGAAATAGGAGGAGTAAGATAAATGAACAAAACGATGACCGTATTTCCGGTGGACGGACCGGTCGCAAAGAGATCCAAGAACGTCAAAATCATATATCTCAACTTGTATTTGATGGAGAGCTATTTTTTATATTTACTTATTTTAAATAATTTATTTACTTGCTTAAATTATATTTGTAGTTATACGATTATAGTCACGAAGTACGCTTAAGGGAACATAGTCAATGGCGTAACGCATCAAACTATGCCAAATAAGAGTTAACTACCTCCCAAAAGGCCTTGGTTCAAGCTTTTGGATTCTATTATATAGATGAGTTACAGGTCCTGCAACACAACAGGGACTTGATGTTAAGTCTGGATGAGCGCTGGTGTCCCCAATGCAACACTTTTTAGTTGCTAGTAAGGAAAATGACCGAACGTCAGCGTAAGCTGGCTACGCGACATGGATATTGACCGTACTGTTGATGGTCCGGTGAACGTAGATGACAATCGGGTCTGAAGTTTAATTCATTTATTTTTAGTCAGAAGATTTATCTAATTATAGTTTAGTATTTCAGATCATTTGTTACACGAGGCTGTATTTACTTTCTTATATGGTTAAATTCTGTTTCCAAACAAAACTAGTTGTAAAGTAAGTGCTTATCTTATACCTTTTTTTGGAAAATTTGGTGAAATGCAGACAATATGCATAGGGAGCAACAGTTTTGGCGTATATGTATTTCTCCTTGTCAGAGTTTGTGTCTATAACCTCAGTGGAGAATTATAGCAAAAATCTTACTGGATGTATGTCACTACTATAGGTATTTTTATCATGTTTGTACATTTTTCATGTATCTTGATAGGATATAATTTTATCATGTTGTTTCTACTTAGGTTTGGTCATATGAGTATTTCTCTATTGGTAGAGAGGTGACCGATATTAGTCGTGAAACAGATGTTTTTTTGATAGCTTGACGATGGATGATTGATGCAGTAGACCAGGCATAATGCATATATCAGGTTGTCTCCATTTATCAAGAAAAATCTCTACAACATACAGAGGTAAGATAATTTTATATTTTATATTTTTATTATTTTCATTTATGTATTTATTATATTCTCTACAGTAGATCAAATAGGTTTCATGGATGTCATACATTATACGTTTTGATGCTCCTGATATTCAGAGGATGTCATATTCATATAGTCAACATATTTTTTATTATCTTATCACTACCGGACCATGTACCATCCAACAGATGGTGTTTTTCGTTAGTTTGGGATGGTGCAAATCATTTATGATGCTCCATTAGCTATAAGCTATGGAACAGGTCATGGGCTATTTAGAATCCAGGGTTTCCTTCAAGGCTGGGATACGAGATACGTAGGACATAGTGTGGAAAATATGTCTCGACAAATGGAATCTTCGGATGATTGTAAGTTTAAATTTTATTTCTATTTAGGTTGTGCCTTTATGTTTTGCTAACATTTGGTTTAACCAATGCAGGTTTAGGTGACATTGCTTATAGATGTTGGTGGGGAGTACACGTGTATGCAACCAAGCTTATAGATTTGAGGAGTTGTGGTTCCATAATAGAATTGTAGATAATTGTAATATGTGGATTATTATACAGTCTTACCAAATTTGTACATCTTTATTTATCTTTCAGTACATTTTATTTTAGTAGATTTATTAAAATATTTTTTAACTTGCATTATCTAGAAATTGAACAAGCAATCTAACATGTGGTCGTCGGGACGAGATCTTTTGCAAAGGCTTGTGCCTACTATGGATCGAAATATTATGTATGGTCCAGCGCCCCATATGCCTCCGATCTATATCCTACCAGATTATCCAGCCGGGACTGTTAGTCAGAGACGAAGTTGTAGGTATGTGGATCAGTACGGAGATGGGACTACTCAACAAGATAGAGAGGGGACTTCGTACCAGGCTAGACAGGGGACTTTATAGAAGGATGGAGAGGGGACTTTGTACCAGGATGGAGAGGACAGCTCCTAGACCGATCATACATATTGGTTTGGATTGTAGGACCATTGAGCACCTCTAGAGGGGATAAATAGAGTGTGTGCGTGTGCAGCGAAATAAATCACCAATTAAAAATTATAAACTACGGCAAGTAAGAGCAGCTGATAAAACAATAAATGAATTATAATAAAGTAAGAGTTAAGAAGAGCAAACTCAGTGACAAAGTGATATATTCTGATATCCCTTGTGGAGGACTAGTCCAGTATTGAGTACTCATGCTCGATGTTAATCCAATATGGCACAAGCTTTAACTGAGTGCTTGTAACACTTACAACACCATGCTTAGGGACAAGATCACGATCGAGTTCACAATACCATGCTTGGCGATAAGTGCACAACTGACTCCAGAAGGCAATTTGAAAACTGAAACGTTTTCTGAATACAGCCTCCGATACAACTCTTCACAACTAAACTTTAGATTTAAACAGAAACTGTAGTGGCTTGACTAAGAGTAGTATAGGCTAGATTTGAAAGTGTAGCTCGTAGAAAACACTTAGAAATGAATAGAGAAGAGAAGATTGAATGAATGAGTGATTTGAAAATGTGAAAGTTCTTCTTTATTTATATTATTTTTGTAGACCGAATTCAGGCAGAGTTCGGATGCATAAATCTTGCATTCGAACGTTGGATGCAGATATGGAGGGAATTTAAAATTCTATTCAAAACACCCTGACCGAACTCGGCCAGAGTAATACCAACATCAACAAAGAAAAATAAAGTAAAACCAAATATATGATATGACAAATTAACATCTCAAATAGTATGAACTATAATATCAGTAGTAGTACTAGAACATCAGTAGTAGAGAGAAAACTAACAACTCATATAATAAATGAAAATGCCTGTCATGACCCGCACCCACTGTGAGGGTACGAGAAGGTATAAACGCCCAACCTACGCCGCAGTGTCGGCGGTAGAACGCTGTCCTAGGTCAATATACATCTAGCAATATAATACTTAGCAGTAAATGAACTCAATCACAACTAAGGAAGAAGAAAGCACGATATGATATAGAACTCAAGGAAAAACAGAAGATAGAATAGTCTAAGGTAATATCCCAGCAAATATCCAAAGTACATATCTCAGCTACTGAATATGAAAGAATATATACAACTCAACATCTCTGAACAGAAGTAAAGTCTAGCTAAACAGTCTCAAGACAACACAAAAGTAAGATAAGGCCTAACTAAACTAGTCTAGGCAGTGGGGGGGCGATGTCCCCAGCTAGAGCTGTCCCGTAGAAGGTATCCTCCCAGGCCTGTAATCCCCCTAAATTTCTACTACGATTTTTTTTTAAAATTTCGTATTTATTTTATTTTATCTTCGTATCTATACGTCGCACATTAGTCGCTTTGTCGCATTTGCGTGGCGAGCGAGATTGCATTTCGTATTTACTCGACGAGTGCGAATATGTGTCAAGGTACATATGTTCGAAAAATATTTTATTATAAATTTTATTTTTATAGGAAAGGTACATGTTCAAATAATATGTGATATTTTTAATTTCTAAAAAGAGTTATTTGTTGTCGTTTAAAAATGAGCGGTGATTTGAAAAATTGTGGTTTATATGAAATATTTCCAAAAGATTTGCGAAATGTGATATTTGCTTATTAATATATTTTGTTATTATAAAAGCAAGTTCATAAGTAATATTTAAGTATTTATAGTGATTTTCGAAATTAATTATTTCCATATTTATTTAACTATGAAAATGATATTTAGGATTTCGTTAATTTTAATATTTGATCAAATATGGTAAATTAAATTACAAAAGATTTTATTGGCTTTATTTAAAATATTTTAAATTAAGTATAGAATTTATCTAGATTAGATTTGAATTAAATTAAGTATTTTTAAATCGATTTAAATTAATAGGGGATTTATCTAATTGGGATTTAAATCATCCCAATCTTTATCCAACTGGAAATTCCCACATCCTATAAATAGGCAGGTACTCCTCCAAATTTTCCATCCACAGATGTGCATTATGTTTGTGTCCTCTTTTCCTCCACTATGTACTATATTTTACAAATACAATTTTTATCCGTGTCCGACAGCTCCGGACTCCGACTCGTCCCGTGTCTCGCAGGACACGTTTACAGACTCCATCCTCTCCCAACAACAGCACTCCCACCATCTCCCGTCTCTACACCCGACCACCGGTCATCGTCTCCGGCAACTTCTTTTCCGTCTCCTCGACAAAACCCTACCACCCCATCGGCTCCCAAAATTTCAGCCAACCTCGTCTCGACCACCGCTTCCGGCTTCCCGAGCCGTGCGCCCAAACCGGCGGCAGCACCGCCACCACCGTCCCAACAGAGCCGAGCCCCCGGACACTACCCGCCGTACTTCAGGCGGCCCCTGTTCCGGCAGCACCCCCACACCACCATCACCGCTACTACCACCGTCATCACCATCAACAGATGAAAAAAAAAGGGGGAGGACAAAAAATCGCTCACCTCCGCCGCACCGTACAGCGGGGATCGCTCTCCGCCCTCTTCGGATTCCGTACCCTCCTGTCGAGCCATCGGCGCGCCGGGATCCGCTCCTCGCTGATGTCCCCATGCCCGACGGGAGCGCATCCAACCGCGTGCGCTGTACAGCCGCGGATCCATCATGCCGGCGGCGCCCCTTCGCTTCCCCAGAACTCACCCCCACGCCCGTCGATCCACCGGCGTTCTCCGCCATCCGTCGGCCGATGGCAAGCCGCCGCCGCGTCACTTCGCTCCTCTTCCCGGCCGCCGCAGTTCCCTCCGGCCACGTCGCCTCAGATCCGCCACTCCAGCCGCCTCCGACTTCCCTCGTCCGCGTCCGTACGGAAAACCCCCATCCGCCCGGCTCCTCCGCCTCCCGTACATCATCCGCCCACCACGAACCATCGTGCCGCCTCGGTCCCTTCGACCGCCCCAGCCGAGGATCGGCCGCCGCCGAACTCCGAAGCCCGTCGATCCACCGCCGCCTTCGCCGTGAGCCACCTCGCCGAGTGGCCCCCACCGCGCAGCCGCCTCCAGGGCAGCACGCCCCCGGCGCCGACGCTGCTCCGTCCAGTGCATCGACCGCCGCCGAGCGCTCAAGACCCCTCGGTAAGCGCTCCCTCCCTCTCTCGATTTCTCTGCCTTTCTCTCTCTCACTGACATCAAATGGGGATGAAGAATGGTTTATTTAAGTAAAGTTTTTTTATTTGTCTTATTTAATTATTAACATTCTTATTATTATTATTAATATATTTATCATTCTGTTATTATTATTATTCTTATTCTTATTACAATTATTATTATTATTATTATTATTATTAGTTTTATAATTAGTATTATACTGTTTATTACTATTGCAATTATTATTATTATTATTATTATTATTATTATTCTATTTATATGAATAAATAGAAAATATTTTCCAAGTTTATGTTTGACAACATAGAACCCTAAAAAGTTTCACTAGATTTTATTTATCCACTAGCAATATATTGTCTAACAAAATTTAGATTTTATCAAACATCTTGCCCTTACAAAACTTAGCGCTTTGTTCAAACCGGTTTTCCTGAAAGCATTTTGATTAATATAAAAATATATTTTACCTAAATCCCATTTTGACAAATCTAGAAGTTTTCTATAAAAACGATTTTATTTTAATTTCCAAATATCTACCAAAATTAGTTTTACTAATAAAATCTAGTTTCAAGTATTGAAAGTACCTTCTAAAAATAATATACATAATTCTTTCCACAAATATCTTCTTCAATTATCACCGTTGATCATGACTAATCCCATGTTCCTATTTTCTCATGATTTGGACCATTACATCAACCATGGCTATTGGACTATTGAGACATGTCAGAGAACATCGCACCACACCAGGTGACACACCAGGCAAGATACCTTGCCACAATTTACTGTTTATAAATTAGTTGTATTTTATTTATTACATATCACTGTTCATTTATTTCTAGTTCTTGATTACTGCCTGCTCAGTGATATTAGTTGTACCTTATTATTTACCTTTGATTGCATATGGACTTAGAGTTAAGGGACTACCACTAGCTTAGTGCATTTCATAAACTTTGACACTGTTGTGCCACGTGATGTGTGAGTTATGAGTAGCATATAGTCTACGGACTTGCGTGTTGGCTGATCACTGATGCGTGCAGGACGTACGTTAGGTCTAAATATCAATAGTTGTATGTTAGAAGACTTGACGGTTAGTAGTGTTACATGGTCATGGATACGACATGATAGGTACATTGGGTGGGGAGAACATTTCCTTATCGTATGGGCTTCTATTGCACTTCCCTTGTAACTCGGAAGCTCCGCTGGAGATACGGGTATGAGCCTCTCAGGTTGGCCACTGTCATTTTTGAACGTCATGCTCTCGGTCACTGGTGCCCAAGTGGGGACTATACCAGATCCCATTATAGCCAGGGCTCATGCGACGAAAGGTTTGTTCTTAACTGCATGTTCACTTTAGTTTGGTTAGATTACCTTATAGTGTCTTGTCACTTTCTTTGGTTGTGGCATATTTTATATTCAGTATTATATGGCATGTTGATGTATCTTGTTACATCCCTCTGAGGACCTGGTTATCTCGCCAGGTGTGTGTTTCGTGATTTCTTGTAGGTGCTCTAGCTAAGGCCATTCCTTCCTTCGTGGTGATTGCTCTTGGACTCGCCATTGCTCTCGCTTGCTAAGTTCTTTCCTTGTATATTTTTTCCTATTTAATTTGGTTGGTAGTGGACTTTGTCTCCGCCCAACTATTGTGTACATGACAAATTCAAAGTTACTTTTATATCATATTTATCTTTGTGGATGAGATTTAGTACCTTGGTTACTGTATTTTACAGCTTATGTATATATACGAGGGTCCATATACTTCGTATGTATACAGCTGGCATGATTACGTTCTAGTCCTACTTATTTTGGGACTGGGGCGTTACATATTTTTGTGGTGGCCCATGCAGGTCCAGTTTGCCGTTTCGGTTACATGACTGTACCGAACAGGCCTACAGTATAGGATTAGTGTTTAGAATCTCATCCACCTACTTGACATCCTTCTTTGACTTCAAATTCCGAACTCTCGTTCGACCTCCTTGATTTGCATCTTGCTTGACTCCTTCTACCGTAAATTCTTAGTTCGTGTTTAGTAAGATGACTAAACTAGTATATACCCATAGGTTAAACACATGGCTAGATGGATTGCATTTGGCAATTAATATGCATTAGAATTTTATTTGAGTTATAAAGGAATTTATTTTTCTAGAAAGTACAATTTTAAGGATTAGTTAATTTCAAGTTGGGTAGTAGCATATTACCGCCTTCAATGGATAGTTGGAATTTTATTTTGCAATTACATAGTGGTATACACAAGAGAATAGCTAGATCGAGAAAACAAATTTATGATTTATGATTTTTAGAAATTATGAAATAGTTTATGATTTATTGGGATATGAAACCGATTGAAAAACATCTTTAAATTGTGACACATGATTTACGTTGAGTTCAAGTATTGGATTGTAAAAGTTTTTAAAGAGGCGTACATGGCTAGTGATTTAGAGCACAAAGTCGACATGTGAACGGCTTGATTGTACATGGCTATACTAAAGAGGCGTACATGGCTATTCTACTTTAGAATTATTCAAATGGCTATTTATGCTCCCCTGTACCCCCAATTAATACACAAGGATCCAACCAGGTTATGTTATGATTCTATGTAACAGCCGCCAAAGGGTGGTAAGCCCCCAAAAGGTGATATGCCCCCAAAGGGTGATAAGCCCTCAAAGGGTGATACATAGTAGTCTGATAAATGGGGATTCTGATAGACCCAATAAATGGGATAAGGATTCAGAGAAGACTCTGTGATTATAAGGGTATATGTCACAAGTGATCAAAGAACCAAAGAAGCATATGATACGTCATGTAAGTGAAATGCACAGAACATAGAGTACCCGATGCTCCCTGAAGGGATAACATCTCAAGAAGGGATCCATATAGTACCAATCCGTGTGACCAACGTGACAGTATCAAGTAAAGTAATTTAATGCAGGAAATAATTCTAAGCAGGATATGAAATGATCAGAGAATGTACTCGCCTGTATCTGAGTGTCCGATGAAAATACTATCCGAGGAGTGGTGTCTGGCTCCTATTCAGAACAGCACAAGTCACAACAAGTCCAGAATGGTAAAGTTAAGCACTACAATGCATTATACATGAGTCTAGATCAAACTAGGCCAAAGTCAACTCTTGGTCAACCCTGGTCAACCAAGAAGTCAAACCTAGGCCAACTATGGTCAAACTAGGTCCAACAAGTCATTCTAATTCTAACTAGTCCATACTAGTCTAAACAAGGCTAAACTAGCCTCTGCTAGTATACTAAGTCTATACAACACAAGTCAAACCAAACATCACACAACCTAGTTTGCATCTAGGCCTACATATGGAATCACATAGTAAATATATATATATACACATGGCTACCCATATGTATACTACACATACATGTATATATATATATATATACAATGGTGCACTATACATATATGTATCCACACACATATTTATATAATACATATATACTAATATACACACATGCATATATTATATGATACTTACATATATATACAATACATTATATAATATGTACATGGAAGATAGAGAGTTAGAGGGCAAGAGTGACAAGTGTCACATGTGTGTACAACATAGTGTAGGATGTCAATGTGAACATGGCTAGTGAGGAGTGAACAGTGTGAAGGAATAAGAGGGTGTGTGTGTGTGAGTGACAGTGTGTGACTGCAACGTGTGTGTTAGAGTGTAGCAGTGAGTGTGTGAGTGAAAACTGAATGTGTGTGTGTGTAATGGTGTGGGTGTGTCAATGATGAACTTGTGTGTGTTACATGGGGCTGTGGGTAGTTAGCAAACAGGGAAGGAAAGGAAACCTATAACATGTTATTAACAGTTCCGTTTTTAGCATTGAAGAAACATTTTAACTCATGACAGTTATTAGAAATGTAGGAAGGAACCCACATCAAATCCCAGGTTTCAAGCATCAACTGAATCAACACACTCTAAAAAAAAAAAAAGGAAATCAGTTCATTGTATTTTCAGGGTCATGACTGTTTGAAAACAGTCCAAACATTCATTTCCATTCCAGTTTTCTTTCCATTCCAGTCCCAACTATATGACAGTTTCATATTTCCCCAAAATCAAATCAAAATACCACCAATAACACCCATATTCGAAACACAGTTAGTTTATGCATAGACACAACCTAATAGGGTCCTAACCATACAATTAATCAGTATAAAACTAACTGAAATGAATGTCAAAATTCAATATTGAAAACTGGAAAATAAAACAGTAATTGAAACCTTGTAACAGACTGACAGCATTTCATACACCCATTTCGATTTCCCCTTCCAACCAATTCACACAAAAATTGAAACCATGTAGATTACATATAGGTGAACCAATTTAGAGACTCAAACCAACATTAACAACATTTAATTAAACTAAAAATGGATGCTAAAATCAAGTCAAAACTGGAAATAAACTGGGAATAACAAGTATCAGGAATTTTAGAGATATTTCGAAATGATGATTAAAATCATGTTAGGATATACAAATAATGGTTGGTAATTGATATATGGGATGTACACGTGTCATTGGGTGTGTCTCGTGTCCACCATGATACGTCACGACGTGTCCAACACAAATAAACACAAAACAGAGCACACACAGACACTGTGTAGACCACAGGCTCGTGCGTGTGTGCACGCGTGTCGTGCACCCCACACAGGACACTTCGTGTCTCGTGCTCATGTCAGTAGGCTCTCCTAGTGTCCAGCTAGGTGTGTGTTAGCCTGAAATAGGTCCTAGCGTGTCGTGTCTATAGTAATAAGGCCGTATCAGTGGCTTAAAAAATAACAGTGCACAGACAGTGCAATCCCCGTACGCGAGGAATAACTCCCCAACCAGAGCACGAGACCCAATGAAATTTGGGGACCATGGTGACAGAACATGCCCCATAGTGTCCACCAATTTTTGTGTCAAACAAGTTCGTGTCGTGTCCTGTAGGAAGCCCGAGTGGCAGGGGATCCGCCAGGCCGCGCGCGAGCGTGTCCAAACGTGTGCACGCGTGTCCAAAACGACACGACACGTGCACGAAACCATCCCAGTACACAAGAATCGTGTAAGCAATACTAAGACACACATTCCTATTCAAACACAATTTGAAAATTCGAACGAAATGCCCTTTGTGGCATTTCGTCAAACACCTGTGCCTGTCACTGATATGTGTCCGATACGGACACGTACAGGACACGAAACTTGGGAAACCCTATACCTACAGAATCAGGACACCTAGGGCTAGATGAATATGCAATTTAAACCTAGTTTTAATGGGTGGAATAGAATGTACCTATGGGTTGTTCTTCACACAAAAAGTCTCTTCCAAGGAGTTCTTCAAAGCCACCCAAAATCCCCAAATTGATGCAAATCTGAGATTTGACTCCACCATCAGCAAGAAAACATTGATTAGATCATGATGGAAGAAATTCCAATCAAAAAGGAGTCCTATTGATTAAACTAGGAAGGAATTAATGAAGGCTTACCTATTTTCTTAAGAAAATAAAGAACTATTAAAGAAAGAGGCACCAATCCCCATAGAGACATTATATAGGCAAGGGGGGTCTCTTTGCTGGTCATAATAGTTAGGGTTAGGGTTTTTAGGTTTTATCCTATGGCTAGGATTGAATCAAGGAAAATAGATGGCCTAGAACAAAGGGTTCTATCCTAGTTTCTTGCAAATCACTTAACCATAACTAAACTTGACTCAACCCCCTAACCAACCAATCTAATTCTCAAAGTGGCTCACTAAGTTAGTTATGACCCATCTAGGTTAGGTCCAATCTAGGTTAGGCTACCAAGGTCATTGCTAGTCAAAGTCAAACTAGTCAACCCTCATTCAAACAATTCCAAAATAAATTCTAAAAATTTCCATAAATTCAAATAAATTATAATAAATCCAAATGATCCTAAAAATGTCAAAAATATCCTAATTACATGTCTAGGCTCTAGGGTAGGCAGTCTCTACTGTTTACTAGCAAAACACCAAAAATCACAAGTCATGAATTTAAATAGTTTAAAAATAATTAAAAAAATCACTAAAAATAATAATATGAAATAAATACCATTAAATAATAATTATAATTACAAAATTTCAAAATTACCCTCTTCTGGAAAACTGGGTGTTACAATCCTACCCATCTTATAAAAATTTTGTCCTCGAAATTAAGATGATCGCACCCTTTCTAGGTTAATCCCCCAGCAATCATAGTCTCAGAAATCTATCTTAAATCATACAGTTGGAAAGTGTAACCTATGGGGGTTATGGCATGCAATATCAGTCTGAGGTCTCATCTAGTTATACCAACCATGCTACAGTACTAGGCAATCACAAGGTATCAAAACATACAAGCAAGGGATGCATCAAAATTCTCAAAAAGGAATACTAAGGTTAGGTCAAAACTCACCTCCAGCTAGGTCTGAGAACCAGAACTCCCTCCTGGATGCAGGGCCCTGGTTGGGGCAGGTATATCTGGGCAGTGCTGCACCCAGTGTGCAGCTGAACCACAGAATAGGCACAATCCTAGTCTCTTTCTACAGTTGTTCCACTTGTGTCCAGACTTCTTGCAGTAGGCACAGATAGGCTCTGGCTCAGCTGGCCTCTGCTGGACAGGAGACTAGGCTGGGTATGATGATATAGGCTGGATAAATGGGTACTCCTCAAACTCTGGGTAGGACTGGGTACTGCTTCTCGCCCTCTCGAAGCTAGGCTCTCCTCCTAGAAGCACAGAGTCCCGCAGACGTAGCAACCTCTAGATTTGCTCCCTTTTGGCCTCCTCATGAACTCTCTGTGACTCCAACAGCCTCTCTTGGAAATATCTAACAATCTGGGCTGCGTCAAGTAACAACCCTCCGGATGGTACTGTATGGAGTACAAGGGGTAGGGAAGGGCTCTCGGTTTCAGGCAAAACTGCAGCTCTCTCCTGAACGACAGGAGATGAAGGAAGACTCTCTGGCGAGGCTACCACCATCTCCTCAATGGCAGGAGGTGCCACCACCCCCTGATCAGATAGAAGGATAACTACCTCCTGAACAGTAGGAGGTAGAGACACACTCTCAGTAGCTGCAGCTGCTCTCAGGCGACGGGCTCGGGTCATGGGTGCCATACTGAAAGAAAAAGAAAAGAAAATAAAAATAAATCAATCATCAAGGCTGAAAAACTAGTAAATATCAGCAAAGGAGAACTAACTACAATAATTACTATTTAAAGCCAGGCTATACTATCATTCCTAAGACAAGGGCCTAATCACAAGTCATTAAATCGTCACACTAAGAAAGAACTACATATGCATAAGCTCTATAAAGCTGAATTATCTCTACTCCTAAATTATTTGATAATGGAAAACAATTTATAATAACAGAAGGGTACGATAGAGATGATATGTTTAAAAACCTTCCCAGGATATAATCTGATATTCATATGCGTCTGTCCAAAATTATGTTACTCAGAGTCCTCGCCATGCCAGTAAGCAAGGCTGCGACAAACGATAGGTCCCATAACTGGGGCATGCACCTCTATAATCATGTCGTCTGGAAATTCTCGCTATGCCGACTAGTATAGCTGCGAGAAATTCCAAATCTCATAACTAAGATACGTACATCCGAAGTCAGGTCTCTATGTTTTCGCCACGCCAGCTAATATGGCTGCGATAAACTACAAGCTCCATAATCAAGTAGACGTTTTACCATTCCTGTATTCCCGTCGACATATGTTATCAGAAAAATATCGTAACTCAGGCCATAAAAATTCATCTCGATAGGAAAATCAAATCAACAACGATCCAACAAAATCAAATTCAATAATCAAGGAGTGAGAGCAACAAAACAAGGGAAATTATTCAAATTGAAGTTTAAATAAGATTCTCAAGGATCGTCCCAGGAATCTTTCAAGGAATCCTAACTGTGATTGACTACCTTCAAAATATATATCCTAATCCTACTGCAGGCTGTAGTGATACTCTAGTTCGAATACCACTACATAAACTCGACCTGCATGGGCTACCACTAAAAACGTGTCACGACCTGCACCCACTGTGAGGGTATGAGAACGTAACAACGCCCAGCCTACGCCGCAGTGTCGATGGTAGAACACTGTCCTAGGTCAACATACATCTAGCAATATAATACTAAGCAGTAAATGAACTCAATCACAACTAAGGAAGAAGAAAGCACGATATGATATAGAACTCAAGGAAAAATAGAAGATAGAATAGTCTAAGGTAATATCCCAGCAAATATCCAGAGTACATATCTCAGCTACTGAATATGAAAGAATATATACAACTCAACATCTCTGAACAGAAGTAAAGTCTAGCTAAACAGTCTCAAGACAACATAAAAATAAGATAAGGCCTAACTAAACTAGTCTAGGCAGTGAGGGGGTGATGTCCTCAGCTAGAGCTGTCCCGTAGAAGGTATCCTCCCAGGCCTCCTCCTCGTCCTTTGTAATATTTTTAACAGTTCCAGTCAGGACAGGAGCGAGTACAGTACATCTCAACAGTTCATAGCAGGTTAGAAAATATAATCATGCAGTAAAATAAGATATAGATACTGAAGAAATGTAGTATGTAAACAGAGAGAGAGAACTGTAATAGAAATATCTACTATAAGTAAAGAGCTACCAGTGACTAGTGATTTAGAGCACAAAGTCGACATGTGAACGGCTTGATTGTACATGGCTATACTAAAGAGGCGTATATGGATATTCTACTTTGGAATTATTCACATGGCTATTTATACTCCCCTGTACCCCCAATTAATACACAAGGATCCAACCAGGTTATGTTATGATTCTATGTAACAGTCCCCGAAGGGTGGTAAGCCCCCAAAGGGTGATATGCCCCCAAAGGGTGATAAGCCCCCAAAGGGTGATATGCCCCCAAAGGGTGATAAGCCCCCAAAGAGTGATATGCCCCCAAAGGGTGATATGCCCCCAAAGGGTGATACATAGTAGTCCCATAAATGGGGATTCTGATAGACCCAATAAATATGATAAGGATTCAGAGAAGACTCTGTGATCATAAGGGTATATGTCACAAGTGATCAAAGAACCAAAGAAGCATATGATATGCCATGTAAGTGAAACGCACAGAACATAGAGTACCCGATGCTCCCTGAAGGAATAACATCTCAAGAAGGGATCCATATAGTACTAATCCGTGTGACCAACGTGACAGTATCAAGTAAAGTAATTTAATACAGGAAATAATTCTAAGCATGATATAAAATGACCAGAGAATGTACTCGCCTGTATCTGAGTGTCCGGTGAAAATACTGTCCGAGGAGTGGTGTCTGGATCCTATTCAGAACAGCACAAGTCACAACAAGTCCAGAATGGTAAAGTTAAGCACTACAATGCATTCTACATGAGTCTAGGTCAAACTAGGCCAAAGTCAACTCTTGGTCAACCCTGGTCAACCAAGAAGTCAAACCTAGGCCAACTATGGTCAAACTAGGTCCAACAAGTCATTCTAGTTCTAACTAGTCCATACTAGTCTAAACAAGGCTAAACTAGCCTATGCTAGTATACTAAGTCTATACAACACAAGTCAAACCAAACATCACACAACCTAGTTTGCATCTAGGCCTACATATGGAATCACATAGTAAATATATGTATATACACATGGCTACACATATGTATACAACACATACATGTATATATATATATATACAATGGTGCACTATACATATATGTATCCACACACATATTTATATAATACATATATACTAATACACACACATGCATATATTATATGATACTTACATATATATACAATACATTATATAATATGTACAAGGAAGATAGAGAGTTAGAGGGAAAGAGTGACAAGTGTCACATGTGTGTACAACATAGTATAGGGTGTCAATGTGAACATGGCTAGTGAGGAGTGAACAGTGTGAAGGAATAAGAGGGTGTGTGTGTGTGAGTGACAATGTGTGACTGCAATGTGTGTGTTAGAGTGTAGCAGTGAGTGTGTGAGTGAAAACTGAATATGTGTGTGTGTAATGGTGTGGGTGTGTGTCAATGATGAACTTGTGTGTATTACATGGGGCTGTGGGTAGTTAGAAAATGGGGAAGGAAAAGAAACCTATAACATGTTATTAACAGTTCAGTTTTTAGCATTGAAGAAATATTTTAACTCATGACAGTTATTAGAAATGTAGGAAGGAACCCACATCAAATCCCAGGTTTTAAGCATCAACTGAATCAACACACTCTAAAAAGAAGAAGAAAGGAAATCAGTTCATTGTATTTTCAGGGTCATGACTGTTTGAAAATAGTCCAAACATTCATTTCTATTCCAGTTTTCTTTCCATTCCAGTCCCAACTATATGACAGTTTCATATTTTCCCAAAATCAAATCAAAATACCACCAATAACACCCATATTCGAAACACGGTTAGTTCATGCATAGACACAACCTAATAGGGTCCTAACTATGCAATTAATCAGTATAAAACTAACTGAAATGAATGTCAAAATTCAATATTGAAAACTGGAAAATAAAACAGTAATTGAAACCTTGTAACAGACTGACAGCATTTCATACACCTATTTCGATTTCCCCTTCCAACCAATTCACACAAAAATTGAAACCAATGTAGATTACATATAGGTGAACCAATTTAGAGACTCAAACCAACATTAACAGCATTTAATTAAACTAAAAATGGATGCTAAAATCAAGTCAAAACTGGAAATAAACTGGGAATAACATGCATCAGGAATTTTAGAGATATTTCGAAATGATAATTAAAATCATGTTAGGATATACAAATAATGGTTGGTAATTGATATATGGGATGTACACGTGTCATTGGGTGTGCCTCGTGTCCACTACGATACGTCACGACGTGTCCAACACAAATAAACACAAAATAGTGCACACACAGACACTGTGTAGACCACAGGCTCGTGCGTGTGTGCACGCGTGTCGTGCACCGGACACAGGACACTTCGTGTCTCGTGCTCGTGTCCGTAGGTTCGCCTAGTGTCCAGCTAGGTGTGTGTCAGCCTGAAATAGGTCCTAGCGTGTCGTGTCCATAGTAATAAGGCCGTATCAGTGGCTTAAAAAATAACAGTGCACAGACAGTGCAATCCCCGTGCGCGAGGAATAACTCCCCAACCAGTGCACGAGACCCAATGAAATTTGGGGAGCATGGTGACAGAACATGCCCCATAGTGTCCACCAATTTTTGTGTCAAACAAGTTCGTGTCATGTCGTGTCCTGTAGGAAGCCCGAGTGGCAGGGGATCCGCCAGGCCGCGCGCGAGCGTGTCCAAACATGTGCACGCGTGTCCAAAATGACACGACACGTGCACGAAACCATCCCAGTACACAAGAATCGTGTAAGCGACACTAAGACACACATTCCTATTCAAATACAATTTGAAAATTCGAACGAAATGCCCTTTGTGGCATTTCGTCGAACACCTGTGCCTGTCACTGATACGTGTCCGATACGGACACGTACAGGACACGAAACTTGGGAAACCCTATACCTACAAAATTAGGACACCTAGGGCTAGATGAATATGCAATTTAAATCTAGTTTTAATGGGTGGAATAGAATGTACCTATGGGTTGTTCTTCACACAAAAAGTCTCTTCCAAGGAGTTCTTCAAAGCCACCCAAAATCCCCAAATTGATGCAAATCTGAGATTTGACTCCACCATCAGCAAGAAAACATTGATTAGATTATGATGGAAGAAATTCCAATCAAAAAGGAGTCCTATTGATTAAACTAGGAAGGAATTAATGAAGGCTTACCTATTTCCTTAAGAAAATGAAGAACTATTAAAGAAAGAGGCACCAATCCCCATAAAGACATTATATAGGCAAGGGGGGTCTCTTGGCTGGTCATAATAGTTAGGGTTAGGGATTTTAGGTTTCATCCTATGGCTAGGATTGAATCAAGGGAAATAGATGGCCTAGAACAAAGGGTTCTATCCTAGTTTCTTGCAAATCATTTAACCATAACTAAACTTGACTCAACCCCCTAACCAACCCATCTAATTCTCAAAGTGGCTCACTAAGTTAGTTATGACCCATCTAGGTTAGGTCCAATCTAGGTTAGGCTACCAAGGTCATTGCTAGTCAAAGTCAACCTAGTCAACCCTCATTCAAACAATTCTAAAATAAATTCTAAAAATTCCCATAAATTCAAATAAATTATAATAAATCCAAATGATCCTAAAAATGTCAAAAATACCCAAATCACATGGCTAGGCTCTAGGGTAGGCAGTCATTACTGTTCACTAGCAAAACCCCAAAAATCACAAGTCATGAATTTAAATAGTTTAAAAATAATTAAAAATCACTAAAAATCATAATATGAAATAAAAACCATTAAATAATAATTATAATTATAAAATTTCAAAATTACCCTCTTCTAGAAAACTGGGTGTTATAATGCCACTACAACTAATAAGTCCAAAGTGCATATTAAGAAATTACTATAGAGAATCAAGTCCAAAAAGCATAAAAAGGTAAAAAGTGTCACTACAACTCAGATCATCATCAACGAGACAAATTCACACAAAATACTAGTCCAAAATGACAACAAAATCAACTATCAGCACCACCAATAGGATCAGCAGGCGAAGCAGTAGGCTCGGTCGGATCAAAATAAGCAGACGTCGGGTCGAAGTAAGCATACGACGTAGCATCACCAAGTCTCGGTCCATCAAAATTAGGATGACGGATGATGGTCGTCGGGGCGGTAGGATGGTGAACCATTGTCCACTGGATGTCTACCATCGCATTTCTTAAGACCTGGGCCTGAGAAATGTGGCAGAACTCAGCATCACTAAAGCGAGTCAGATAGGCCTGATGTTGTTGTCCCTAAAGAGTGATAAAAGCATCCAATCGCTGATAGAGCTCGTCAATAGTATAACACGAAGTTGCAGGGGCTGGAGTGTTTATTGGGGCTGCAAGTGGAGTAGGTGGAGGTGGAGCATCACCAGGAGGTTGAGGGAACTTCTTAGACCTAAGAAGCTCTAAAGGCATTCCAGAGGTGGGACAAGACTCTAAATCGATGTCAAATTTCTAGAAGATGGCCGCCAGATGCATACGGAATAGGAGGTTACGGCCTACCCTTCGACAGTTGATCATAAAGGTTAACATAGTCTTAGGAAAAGAAAAGGATATCCCAAAGTGGATATGATACATCGCAGATAACACTAAGAACGTGATCTCGTCAGTAGATCCCATCTTGAGTAGAAAAGATGAAATGATAATATGATGTAACTCATAAAAGTGATGGTTTAGGTTTGTCACGATCCGCACCCACTTTTTGGGATACGAGTGCGTGTCCAAGCCAGCCTACGCCACAGAGTCGGCGGTAGAACGTTGTTAGGGCCATGATGCTCAAAATCACATAAAGAATAACTTTATTGCTCATACACAAGACTAAACAGCTTTACAAAATTTACAAAGAAGAGTATAATATTCTTACAGATATTGAAAATGACTACAACATCTCTATCTAACTATTCTCTAGGTTTTGGCCTGCAAGTACACCCATGTCTCCCCAATGCTATGAGTAGTCGCGGTTAACCTAAAAAAAATTGGTTTCCAGTCAGAAATGGAACAAGAACACAAACCGACAGGCTATTCAAAAATATAATAGAATTTACAATACATGAAAATAGCATATGTGAAAGAAAACTAGAAAGTAAACTGATGTCATGGCATAACTAGTATGAAAGCAGGAACATAGAACAGAGTATATCAACTAGTAGAAAATATAATCAAGGTGACATGGAAAGTGGTGAGAAAGACAAGAATTAATAAATGAGATAACTATCTATGTGTTTTGAACTATCGGTTTCGACGTGTGAACGGCTAGGGGGTAAATCTGGCACCCCGCACGTGTAGTGTGCGGCTGATATTCTCCACGAAAGACATGGGGGATGTTTCTGGGTAGTTCGCACGTCTACTAAGATATTTTCCCGCCCGACTAGTGTTTGCCATTGATTATCTAAGAACAGAACAGTTTTATGGGAGGACTGAACTTTGATTCACAATTAAAAACTCTCTTGTACAAAAGAGAGCCTAGGAACAAAACCTAGGAAAAGCAATCTAAGTACAATTATTTAATTTAGATTCTGGGGGTGACGGTAGAGGCTCGGAAAAGTGCTATCAACTCTGCCTTACTCCTTGGACGATCGAACGCAACCTCGGCTCCGGCGAAAAAAATGCTCTGTGTGTATCTCTCTGCGTCTCTCTATGTGTGTATGCAAGGGAATAGCACCTTGCTATTTATAGGAATTTGTGATGAGTGGGGTATACAGCCACGTGACTAATTTTAGGCCACATCCTCGTAAATGCTCATTGAGAAGTGGGCAGTTGGGGATTGGTTAAGATTAATCTTAATCTGTTTGTTACAATAAATATGAAATGTTATGATCTGTTGGTTGCAATAAATCCAAATTTGTTAAGACTTGGTCGACTCCTGCCACGTGTCTCAATTGATAATCTTGTGGTGAGCCGCATAAATGATGCATCCTGGCTTAGCCATATGAGGGACTGTCCCACACCCGAGCCGTATGAAGAGTGTCTCATAACCGGGCCGCATAAGGGTGGCCTTATGACTGAGCCGCATGAGAGTGGTCCCCATGACTGAGCCGCATGAGAGTGGTCGCCTGACTGAGCCGCATGAGAGTGGTTTCATAATCGGGCCGCATGAGAGTGGTCTCATGGCCGAGCCACATGAAGGTTGTCCCATGGCCGAGCCGCATAAAGAACTTCTTTTGGAATTTATGAACTGTGTCAGATATTATGAAGATTTTCTCATCTTTTTAGGAGCATGTCGTATCTCGTCTTTATGTCAGAGCCATCATTTTTATCAGAGCTGTCACTTTATTGTCAGAGTAATAATGGCCAGCTGTACAGGCAGACTTTTGAACCGCATAAGGCCGTTTGGAGCTTTCTAAGCCGTATGAAGTTTTTGAACCGCATGAAGCTTCTGAACCGTATGAAGTTTCTGAACCGCATGAATCTTATGAACCGCATGAAGCTTCTGGGCCGCATGAAGTTTCTGGGCTACATAGAAATTTCTATACTTTTCCATGCTTCTACAAGACCCCTGTAGAAGCATGAAAAAGAAGAACAAAATGATCCATGCGGCCAAGGAGCCTCATGCGGCTCAGGAGTCCCATGCGGCTCAAACACATAGGCAGCTCGAGTGGACTCTATGCGGCCCGCAGAGGGAAGCCACGTGTCTTTTCTGAACAGCTATACCCAGCGTCATTCAAACACAATTAATGCTCTGACGGCTGACAGCTGATAGCTGACAGCCCTGACGTAAAGTAGTCATGATGACTGACACAAGAGCACTATCTTCCTAGGGAACTGGAAAAAATCTTCGCAGCTTCGAGGCAAGTTTATGCGGCCAGACTAAACGAGTTCATACGGCCAGTGCAGAGAAACCTATGCGGTTCAATCATGAAGGTCCTCCATGCAGCTCGGCCATGAAGAAACCCATGCGGCTCGGCCATGAAGACTCTCATACAGCTTGGCCATGAAGACCCCCATGCGGCTCGGTCGTGAACATATTCATGCGGCTCGGTCATGACAACCTTCATGCGGTTCGAGTATAGAGACTATTCATGCGGCTCGGTCATGACGACCTTCATGCGGCCCAAATATGAACGCTCCTCATGCGGCTCAACAATGATGACAGGACACGTGTCCTAAAGATAATCAAATTTTGGATCAAATCCCAATAATTTGGGACACGTGGCAAGAGAATGAATTAAATTGATTCATTTAGATTTGTGGATATCAGCAAATCATCATGATGTGAATTTATTACAATCAACATTAATTACTGACATGATTTGGCATAATCCTCATTAATGGCCCAGATGCTTCACGCTCAAGATTAATGGTCCAGATTGATCATTTACCAGGCCGCCGCCACTTTGAGAATGGGCAATCATTGCAAACCCTAATGATGCCTCCCACTATTATATATAGCAGGGTGCCATTTCCTTGCAAAAGATATAGGCACACGCAGAGAGACGCTCCCCCAATAATCAGAGAGAAAAATATACAGAGATCAATCCAAAGAGAGAGAAGCCAGAAGAGCAATACGAGGAGAGCAAGAAGAGCATTTCTTCGTCAACGCCAAGCATCTCGTTACAGGAGCCAAGGCTACGTCCGATCGTCCAAGGAGTAAGGCAGAGCTGCCGTCGCTTTCCCGAGCCTCTACCGTCACCCCCCAAAATCAAAAATAAACAATTGTACTTAGATTGCTGTACCTAGGTTTTCGTTCCTAGGCTTTCTTTTGTACAAGCAAGTTTGTAACGTGAAGTAAAAGTCCAGTCCTCCCATAAAAATGTTCTGCTCTTTTATATTTCATGGCAAACACGATGGCGACTCTGCTGGGGACAAACTTCTCCACGGCTGAGAAGTTGGTGACGCAGTCGGATGCAGCCAAGCTTGGCTCCACGCAACAGAAGATGGTTGTCCGTTTGGACCAACAGGCATTTGAAGAAATGCTCTCCGACAAGAGCGCTGGCCCGGTCCAGAAGCAAGCCCGCACGAAGAAGGCCCGCAAGGAGTGGAGACCCCGATCATTCGCTCCTTCTGAAGCTCTTGCAGAGATACCCTCTGTTGCTCAAGACGACGGGAAAGACTCTCCTGCGGCCCCACTTCAAACCGTAGACAACTCTGCTGTCCCCAAGTCCGGCAGAAGAAAACACTATGATGCTGGACTTGGAGGGACAAAGAGGAACTCTATGCGATCCGAGCCGCATAAGGGTGCTAGCCGCATGGAGAAAGCTCATGCGGCTACATCGGCCAGCCGCATGAAGAAAGTTCACACAACCACATCTGTCAGCCGCATAGCTTATGCGGCTACAGTTGCCAACCGCATGGATGAAACTTATGTGGTTACTGAAGTCAATCGCTCACAAAAAACCCATGCGGCCACAATTGCCAACCGCATGCGGCCAGCCTGCATGGTCGTGACTCCTAGTCGCACAAGAACAACTCATCCGATAGCTAAAGACAGCCGCATGCAGACAGCCTGCACGATTTCCGATCCTAGCCGTATAGCGTCTGTTCCACGCTTCTCTCGATCAGTCTTCGACCGTCTCTCATGCGGTCCTGACCCCGATGGTTCTCTGGATGATAAGCCAGACTCTGTGGTATCCAACTTGGACTCTTCCTATTATGCATCCGTAAGTGCTAAAAGGAAGAAGTCTAGGACAGCGCGGGCTCACCAAGCCCAGTCAGCTGCCCCAACCTCTGACTATCGGAGCGTCCCGCAGATTATCACGCGGGCCTCTAATGGAAAGTCGTATAAAGCTACTTGTACCCTGTCCCATGCGGCCAATGGGCGGGATAGTCATCAAGCATCTCCCAATAACGAACGAAGGCAAGTATACGAGCTATCTTCGAATCAGGGAGCAGGCGGGAGGCCTACACACTCGCGTGCCCGGAATTCCCGAGCCAGCAAAGCAAGTGACTTGCGTGAGGCCATCCTCCACAAACGCCAGGAAAGAGAAGATGCATCGGGGTACAAAGAGTCCTCCTACGGACGTCACTGCACCCAAGTCATCGTTAACTGCTGCTGCAATAGCACGACGATGCAAGAAGACCGGCAGTCTGTCTTTCAAAGACTGCAACAGCCATCTTCAGAAGACGAGGCACTACCCATCGTCTTCTGCAACTCTTCTCGGAAAGTTCCTGCCGATGGAAGGGGGAAGAAGACGAATGTTCCCACCCCGAAGATCTCAACTACTGCGACTAAAAGACTGTCGTCTAAGCGGGTGCCCACCACCGGAGTTTTCCAAGGTACTCGCTCTAAGACGAAATCTGCTACAGTGGGGGATTCGTCGTCCATAACGCAGGGGGTTGCTGGAGCTGTGGGTAGCACCCCTCCGAGCCTCCACAGCAACCCGATGTTCCAAGAAGACGAGCCAGGGGAGACAACTCTCCCATCGGATACAGCAAATCTCGACGTCCCCGAGGACGTCCACAATTCCCATTACGAGGGGAACTCGGAGACTGGGGGTACTGTTCCTTCCGAATCTGAGTCAGAAGGAAATATATCTACATACCCCGATGACTTCTCGCTACAGGGATACGATTCAGAGGGCGCTTCCTCCACCGCTCCGTCTATCTCTCCTCATGTGAAGATGGTATTCATGACAGACAACAACCAAGGTGGTTCCAGTGATCGCCAGCGCATCGACAGTCTCAAAGCCATATTGCTTGCTTTGGTCAAGTCTGTAGACGAGATTAAAGTGGCCCTTCTAACTCTGCAAGGAGGGACGCCTGGCCAAACAAGCACGGGTCCCGCGGTCAATGCGGACTCGAATTCGGCGGCACCAAACTCGGGCAACAATCCTCCGGAAACCACGGCCCCCACCGTCGTGGACGAAGCACGCAAAGCGAGAAGAGAGGTCCAGGAGCTCCGAGCCATGTTCTACGCTCGAGAAAACTCTCCAGACCTCAGAATACGGCAACCATACCCTGCTGCATGGAGGGATGTTCCATTTCCACCAAAATATAAGCCGTTCAATATCAATCCTTATGATGGCAAGACCACAGCAAGTCGGTACATCACTTACTTCGAGGTCACCACTGACCATCTGCCCCATGACGATGCCATTCTTACACGATTATTCATCGGGGCATTGGAAGGAGTCGCCTTCGACTGGTATCGTAATCTGCCGGATAACTGCATCCACTCCTTCGCTAGCTTCAAGCGTATGTTCTTGGAGAGATTCTACGAAGTAGGGCAGGACATCACCATGTCCACCCTCATGGACGTCGTCCAAGGAAAGAAAGAGCTGACAAGGAACTACATCGAACGGTTCCGCCAAACCGCTATGAAGTTGCCCTCTGGAAATCCAGATTCCTCCTTGATTGAAATTTGCCAAAAGAGACTCCTCCCAACAATCAGTCTCTGGATGGGCGAAAGTCAATTCAAGAACTGGAAGACGTTCATCATCAGCGCCACAAGCGCCGAAGAACGATTGAAGAAGGCTCGCCAACTGGGACTGCACATCTCGGACGGAGAGAACAAGAGCAAGCGTCCCAACAACGATAATGGGGGTAGCCCCTCCAACAATCGGGACAGCAGGGGAAAGCAGGCTATGGTGGCCGATACAGCACAGAAACCTGAGCCAAAGCCAGCAGACAAATAATGGTCGTAAATCACTTGCTCCTTCGAAGACGGTCACGTCAAGCCCATCTTGGACATGCTCATACAAGAGGACAGAATTCAGCTTCCTCCACCAAGACGGAAACTACGGCCGGCAGAGATTGAGAACCCAAAGTACTGCCATTATCATCGCTACGTCCACCATGCTACACACGACTGCTACCAGCTAAAATGGTACATCTAAAATCTCATCGATTCGAACGCTCTGGCTATCGATTTCGAAGAGGTAACCGTGGCAGCCAATAAGGTGTCCGTATAATTCGGTAGCTTCCCTCCGATGGAAACTCAAGACGGGGTGGTCCCCATCCCTCTGGCGACAATGGAGATTGATAATCTTCCACCTCCCCGAGATCAGGCTGCTGGTCTAGTGCCCCTCACCACATCACGAGGGAAGGTCATGTGGATCCATCCAGACTTGGTATCAGAAGTGACTCAGCCCATACCATCTTCCACCTACAAGAAGAAAAGTAGAAAAGTCAGGACCTGCCACACAATCTCGGCAGACATCGAGGAAGCTACAGCCGTCGTCACGCGGTCTGGGGCACAATCCCAACCTGGGGCTAACAATCCAGCTGAAGAGCATCAACCCACTACAACTGATGCTCCGGGACCGGCTCAGCCTCCGACGACCGACAAGCCTAGGCCGAGGGAGACTCACTTCGACAAATCCCTCCGAAAAGAGGCAGCCCAAGGACTGGAGAGGCCGTACAACTTCGACATCTTGGCACAATTGGCCAACACACCGGCCAAGTTATCCTTATACGAGCTCCTGAGACTCTCCAAGGATGTTCGTGCGGCTTTGAGCGATGCACTCCAAAATGCCGACGCATACCTGGCTCAAGTTAACCTCACAAGAGAAAACCCGTCTGTCGATCTCCAAGACAGCGCCTGCACGGGAGCAATGCCCGACATCGTCTTCACTCTGCAGGACATGCTCATCAAAACTAATCTGCACGATCGTCCACTATACTACACCGGATACATCGGCGACGTAAAGGTGGATCGGATGGACATTGATCCTGGCTCTTCCATAAGCATCATCCCGAAGGGTCTGCTACATCATCTTCGTATCCCAATGCATTGCCTGACACCTACAAGCATCGCCATCAGCGGTTTCAATTCGGACAAGAGCTACCCTATTGGGAAGATTCGTCTGAAGTGTCAAATTGGCGACCTCCAATCCGAAGTCACCTGCTACGTCATCAATGCAGACACTTCTTACAACATCCTCTTGGAGCGCCCATGGATACACGATTATATGATCGTGCCCTCTACGCTGCACCAGTGCTTCAAATATGTCGACAAACATGGCTTCGTGAGGACGGAATTTGCTGATATCGATCCCTTCAAAGGGGTCGAATCTTACTACTCAGACTCCTGCCTGTACGAAAAATCGAAGAAGCATCTTGGTGAAGGAGATGTACAAGCTAGTACCGAGACAGCCACAGGATCAGAAGAACCTCTGACGATCCACCTCTAAGCTCGTAAATCGGGCAGGTCTGCACCCCTTACCGCCACTCTGCGTAAGGACACAATCAGCCTCTCGGTACAAGAAGAACAGATGATAATCCGGCTGCCAAGGTCTGGCCAAATGCCAAGATCCACAACGAGGCCACTAACAATCAGACTGCCGAGAGTCGGTCAGCCCCAAACGGAGAAGCTCAATCCCTCCGACAAGCCACTGACGATACGCCTTCCCAAGAAGGGTCGTCACCCCGATGCAAGGTCTGACACTTCTATCAAACCAGCCACTCCTCGCCCCACATCGAGTACCAAACTGGGGGTCGCTAGTCTGCCAACAACTCCACGCTCAGCTCCATCAACTGAACCGCTGACGATCAAGCTCCCCAGGTCGTCCTCTCAGTCTTCATTCACATAGGGGGTAGCCAAAGAGGAACCGGAACTAGCCAAGTATGTGGCTGCCCACACTGATGTCCCCTCCGCAGATGATGTAATCCCCCTAGAAAAGATACCTTACTTCATCAATAAAGGGCTATCTTTGAACTACCTCGAGCTTAATAAGCTTTGTACAATGTACGCTATGGAACACGGTATAGGCACTCACCTACACACACAGGTGACAAATGTCTACACCACAATCCAGCTTACTCCAGCAGAAGACGCTTACCGAATAATCGAGGGAGGGGACCATCCAATCATCTTCGGCCGGAAGGATGATCCGCATCCCTTCACCATAGAAGAAGTTGACCGTGGATCGGATGTCGGGAGACTACCTCTGTATCTTTATAGCCCCCAGTCTAAATATCTTATGCAGAAACAGGGGTATGATCTGGAAATGTCGCCGAGCTTAAATTACGGTACTGGACGATGATTACCTTTAAAGCCGCCGGTCCCGGCTGGCAAACCACGGGACTACTATAGCAAGACTCGATGTGGATTAGGGTATGTGACACCTACGACGACACCTGAAAGTTCAGATGAAGAATGTGACTAGCATTCACATTCGACCGGGTCACCAACTTCTGACTCGGATACCAGCATCGGAGACATATTCAGACAAGTCCTGTCAGTCAATATGGCATTCGCCGACGCTTGTGAAGAAGATGAAGTCATTCCGAAAATCCTCGAACTAGAGCCGTAGGCCCAACAGCTAGATGAACAATGGGAAAAGCGTTTCGAGCAAAGAGAACCTCCCACTGAGGATGAGGTCATACAAGTTAATCTTGGTGATGAAGCCTCCCCGAAACCAATCTTCATCAGCCAGAGTCTGACAGATGAAGAGCGAGAGTCGCTGCTCCAACTCGTCAAAGAGTATATCGATGTGTTCACCTGGAGCTATGAAGATATGCCAGGATTGGACCCCGAGATCGCACTCCATAAACTCAATATTCGTTCGGATGTAAAACCTGTCAAGCAACAGCAACGACGGTTTCGCCCCGATGTCATAAATGCTATTGAAGCCGAGGTCAACAAACTGATAGCCAGCGGCTTCATTCGCGAAGAGCAGCATCCAGACTGGGTAGCCAATATCGTACCAGTTCTCAAGAAGAACGGGAAGATCCGAATATGCATTGACTTCTAGAATCTGAATGAGGCATGCCCTAAAGATGAATTCCCTCTTCCTATCACAGATATCATGATCGACAACACCTGCGGCTTCGAATGTATGTCCTTCATGGATGGCTTCTCAGGATACAACCAGATCAAGATGTTTCCTGACGACGAGATGCACACATCATTCTGAACACCGATTGGTACATATTGCTACACCGTTATGTCTTTCGGTTTAAGGAATGCTGGCGCTACTTACCAGAGAGCTATGAGCGTAATCTTTAGAGACCACTTGCGCAAGACAGTGGAGTGCTACGTCGACGACATCGCCGTCAAAAGTCGTTCGAAGGAAGATCATCTGCAAGATCTCAGGACAGTGTTCGACCTAATGTGAGCACTCAACTTAAAGATGAACCCTACGAAATTATTCTTGGGTGTCTCCAGCGAGAAATTCCTGGGTTTCGTCATCACTTCTCAGGGCATTCACATCGACCCCGAGAAAATAAAGGCAATCATGGAGATGGGTCCCCCGAGAAATCTCCGCGAACTCCGAGGCCTCCAAGGTAGGCTAGCTTACATCAGGAGATTCATCTCTAATCTCTCCGGACGATGTCAACCATTCACCCATCTCATGAAGAAGGAAGTCTCTTTCGTATGGGATGAAGAATGCCAGCGCACTTTCGACAGCATCAAAGAATATTTGTCAAATCCCCCAGTCCTGGTAGCTCCTGTTGTCGGGAAGCCATTCCTGCTCTATGTGCGAGCGATGGAACATTCTTTTGGTGCTCTGTTGGCACAGAACAATGATGCGGGCCACGAACAAGCTATATACTACCTCAGTTGAAAGATGATTGGGCCAGAATACCGGTACACGGCCGTAGAGAAGGAATGGCTTGCTCTCGTGTTCGTAATCCAGAAGACGCGATACTACGTCACGGGACAAACCATCCACGTAGTATCGCGGATCAACCCCCTCATGGTCCTCATGACCAAACCTGGGGCACTCAGCTCTCGTCTTGCTACCTGGGCGATATTACTATCACCATATCACATGATCTTCGTCCCATAAAAGGCTGTTAAAGGCCAGGCTCTGGCAGACTTTCTAGCAGCCCATCCAGGTTCGGAGACGACTAGGGTATATGAAGAGATACCGGACGAGGTCACCAGTTCAAATGCAGTCTCCCATGATGCCATCTGGCGAATGTTCTTCGACGGCACTTTGAGAACTGGACCCAAAGGCAACATCATTGCTGGAGTTAGAGTGGTGCTAATTTCTCCCTTCGGCTTGGTGATCAATCGGGCCTACTCACTCACAGAGCCCTGTTCAAATAATATGGCCGAGTACAATGCCTTGGTCATGGGCCTCCGACTTGCAAAGGAGCTGGGGGTAGAGTATCATGAAGCATACGGCGACTCACAGTTAATCGTCAATCAGATTCGGGGGTCGTACGAGGTCCGCCACGAATACATGATCCCGTATCACCGAATAGCAATCGGCATCATCTCGTCTCTGGGAGCATTCTTCATAGAACATGTTCCCAGACACCAGAACATTGAGGCTGATGCCCTAGCTGGTTTGGCCGCTTTCCTAGCTGTGCCAAACTACGCTCGTCATCAGGTCGACATAATAGGCCGTGAACTGGTCTGTCCTAAGGATAACGTTCGATGCATAGAAAGCTACTCCGCCCTTTCAGTCGACGAAGCACCAGACTGGAGACAGCCGTTCATCGACTTCGTAGTATACGACATCCTGCCAGAGAATCCGAAGGAAGCTACTTCCATCAAAAGACGTTCTCTCAGATTTTTCTATGATACGGAGATAAAAATGCTATATCGTCGATCCTATGATGGTTTACTGCTTTGGTGTCTATCAAATACAGAAGCCAAGGAAGCCATACGCGAAGCCCATGATGGTGTCTGTGGAGCCCATCAACCTGGCCCGAAACTGCAAGACCGCCTTCGTCGAATAGGCTATTACTGGCCCACGATGGTTACAGATGCAATAGATTATGCACGAAAGTGCAAAGCCTGTCAAATCCACGTCGACTTCATCCACCAGCCATCTGAATCCCTGTATCCGACTGTGGCCTCTTGGCCATTCGAAGCATAGGGTATGGACATCGTCGGCCCAATCACCCCGCCTTCGTCTAGAGGACACCGATTCATACTCGCAATCACCGATTACTTCTCCAAATGGGCGGAAGCCATCCCATTGGCAGAGGTGAAAACTTTAAACGTGATCAGCTTCCTTAAGCATCATGTCATCTACCGCTTTGGACTGCCCCGAAGGATCATTTACGACAATGGGCCACAGTTCGCAAGCCATACATTTTATCGGTTCTGCGACAAGTACCGAATTCAGAACATTGCTTCGACACCCTACAACCCAGCAGCCAACGGGTTAGCAGAAGCATTCAATAAAACCATAATCAAGCTACTCAAGAAATTTGTGTCCTCTAACAAATGCGACTGGAACGAGAAGCTCGGTGAATGCTTATGGGCGTATCGCACCACAGTTCGAACAGCCACCGGGAATACACCATTTTCTCTGGTGTACGGGAGTGAGACAGTCCTCCCATTAGAGACTTAGATCCCCTCACTCCGCGTCGCCCTCACGCATCAGTTGACGACAGACAAAAACCACCATCGCCGACTACAGGAATTGGAGGCCCTAGACGAGAAATGCCTGTTAGCTCAACAGCGAATCGAACTATATCAGGCCAGAATCTCTGGAGCTTTCAACAAAAAGGTCAAGGTCAGAACATTCCAAGTAGGCGATCTCGTTCTGACGGTTTGGAGGCCGATGGTTATGACGCATAAAACTGCCGATAAATTCCAACCAAAATGGAAAGGCCCGTTCATCATCGAAGCCGTATTCTCCAACGGCGCCTACCGCCTTGCCAAGCAAAACGGAGACTTGCTCATGTTGCCCATCAACGGCAAGTTCCTGAAGAAATACTATGTCTAGACGATAATTCTCTAAATTTTTGAGTTACGTACCCGCTAGTACCGCTGAATTCACCCTCATGATTCTCCAGATTTTTGAGTCACGTACCCGCTGGTACTGCTGAACTCACCCTCATGATTCTCCAGATTTTTGAGTCACGTACCCGCTGGTACTGCTGAACTCACCCTCATAGTTCTCCAAATTTTTGAGTTACGTACCCTCTGGTACCGCTGAACTCATTTTTCATCATTCCAGATTATCGAGTCATGTGCCTGCTGGTGCTACTGAACTCACGCTTTCACAATATCGAGTCATGTACCCGACGGTGCCTCTGAACTCACATCCCGGTCACTCTTTCAGATAAAAAGTCATGTATGATCATACCTCTGAACTTTCTTCCTGGAGGAGATCCTCCCCCATGGTCCAATACCCGCACTTCCAGTGCACAAAAAAGGGTAAGCGATCCATAAATTCCCAAAACGGCCATGTCCTCATTACCTCTGAGTCGTTTCACTTCCGCCAAAAACAAATCATCCCGTACATAAAACTTCCATGTCCTCATTACCTCTGAGTCGTTTTATGTACCCCCTCTTCATTGAGCCCACTCCTGCCATGTCCTCATTACCTCTGCGTGGGAAGGCTCCGTAGAAGAAACCTTCATACTTGCCATGTCCTTATTACCTCTGAGTAAGTATGTCGGTTCCCTTTCAACCTATTATCTGTACCCACAACCAGAGTACGACAAGGATAATAGGTCCACAAATGTCCTCTGTTGACCACAAATGTCCTCTGTTGACCACAAATGTCCTCTAATGACCACAAATGTCCTCAGTCGACCACAGATTCTGTACTGGGTCTCCAGTACACGCCCATCCCTTCCCTATTATGTCGGGGAGCCCAGTTGCTCCCTGGCATTCTCTTGAATACCAAAAACTTCTATAGCTGTCTTATCACGAAGTTGTTCTAGGTATTCCTCTCCAAAACTTGTTATTCGTACCTAAAACCAAGGTACGCCCAGGGTAACAGGTCCACAAATAATCCCCCATCAGGTCCAAACACCACAAGTACAAGAAAGAGAAGATGAGTTGAAACATGCTCATTTATTCAAAATTCAAAGTACTACATCATCTGGGATCACATCCCTTGACAAAAAGAAAAGAAAACAGTAAAAAAAATAGAAAACTGATCACTGCTCCGGGGCACATAATGCCGTAAGACGGTCCGTCAGCAAGGCAACCGACCGCTCAAACCTCTGTTTGGCTCGATGCTCCGCCTCTTGGGTTAGCACAGCCGCGTCCTCCAGATGAGCATGGGCTTGCCAGTTGTCTTCGAATTTCTTGAAAGCCCGCTCCAGATTAACAGAAGATCGAGAAACCTTCTCGGTCTCCCGAACGATTGACTCCTGTTCTGCATGAGCAGCCTTCAGCTCCGACTCTAGGAAGGCCAATTTCCTCTGAAGTGCGAGAATCCGCTCCTTCGTGTCAGCTATTCTACGAGAAGCAGTCTCTTTCCGAGCCCTACAAGCTTGACTTCGACGACCAAGCCTGTCATACGAAGCGGAAAGCTCGTCAAGGTCTCCCTTCACAACTGGCCCGGCAGTGTCTCGAACGAACTTTATCCTATCCTAAGCGGCAATAAAGAAGCCCCGCTCCCGTTCAATCGCAGCAGGTAAGTCAGCCTGCTTTAACGCCAGCAATTGGGTCACGAGCTGATCAGCCTCTACCAACTTGGGCTCCAGGAGCGCAGCCAACCCCACCTCGCCAGGAAGAGCCTTCAAAGTTTCCATCTGATCCCGAGCGTACTGCAGGGACAGAGAAAAAGGGATCCTCCGTTCTACGGCAGCATCTACGTCCCTCTTTAAATGGCGATAGAAGCTGTCGACCACATCCTGCGACGCCTCGTCCAGAGCCTCCGAAGAAGCCGGCGTCAACGGGAGTGTAGCTGGCAACACCGAAGAAGACATAACAGAATCTGCCACTCCTGCCACAAGGGAAACAAACTCCATACGGAAGGACGCATAAACAGCGGCCAACTCCTCTTCAGCAGCCCGCAGAACTTGAATGCTCGGCAAGGCCGAGAAATCAATCTCCGAAGCCGTATAAGCAGCAGAGGATGAGACGGAGACCATCGCTCCCACAACAAGCTCCACTTCCATCTGCCCGGAGCTGGCGGGAGGCCCCTCGACATGAGTCGGTAAAGAAGAGGAAACGCTCCTTTCCCCCAGATCGCGGCAGGCCGAGCCTTCCCCAAGAACATCCGCTGTGGAAAGAAAAGGGTCAGGACCTGTAGGGCCAAGACAACCATGAATCGATTTGACCTGAAGGATATGTTGATAGAGCAAATAAGCCCCCTCACTAGTCAGTATTTGGCTTATCTTACCAGCGGAAGGGTGTGGAGGCTGAGGCTCGCCTACAGCCACCGCAACCTTTTTACCAGCAGCCTCCGAGTCAAATATAATAGACTCCTCAGCCCCGGCACCCTCGGGAGGGGATGCGACGAGATCGGCGTCGCCTTACTGAAATTCAGCAATCTCGAAAATAGGCTCGAAGAAACCTTCGTCACCCCGGACCGAGGCCTCAGCAACTTGGGAGTCCTCAGCCGCCGCTGAGAGAGCCCCCACAGAAAGGATCGCGGCGCACATGCCGCTAATCAAAGCAGCAAGGGCCGGATCAACCTCAGGAGCGGCAGACGATTCATGAGAGCCTGGTTCGTCAGACACCTACAAAGAAAAATGATTATGTCATATCTCCAAGAAAAAGAAAACCACAACAAGGAGATAGCTCCAACATAGTCTTACCTCCGGAGCATCGTCAGCATCCTCACCCCTATCCGTAATAAGTAGCCTACGAGGTCTGACCGCAGCTCTCTTTACGGAAAAGGCTACTCCTCCGTCCGTAGACTCATGCCTGCCTCGCTTACGCAAGGGACCAGGCACGGCAGGCGGTGGTTCTACCCTGACCACCTCTGATACAGGTGGCAACTGATCTACCACCTCATCTAATACGACCGACGGTTGATCCGTCGTCATCTCATCTGCCATGATAGGCGGCTGATCTGCCGCTGCTCCGCCATCAGAAGAGAGAGAGTCCTCGTCGTCCCGTTCATTGCTTCCCTTAACTGTGTTAAAGGACTCAGAATCGGGCACGGGAACCCTATTTGCCTCTTTCTTCTTTGCCTTCGATACCGTAGCCCGCTCCGCCAAACGAGTGCCCACGATGCAGCTAGTCCTCGGTTCAAAATCAACAGGAGGCTGGTTTGCCGTAACATGGTATAAGGCCGCCATATACAAGATTTCCCCCGGCACGTTTGCTGCAGGAACTGAGAAACTAGTTCGAGTATGACAAGTGTCATAGTAGCTCCATGCCCTAATACCATCAAGGATGCTACCCTCAAATCCTAGGCAGGAACTGGGACGCCCAAGGAATAATTGACTGTACCCAAATTGACGGGCAAACCTACTGGGCAAGTAGGGCTCCAGGTACACAGTATTGCGGTTGTGATAGACTAAATGCGTCGGGCGAATGTTACGCAACCAGAAACGCATCTTCTCAGATAAGAAATGAGAAGATCCAACGCCATCAACATGGACACTCCTCACTTCCTGGTCGGTAAAACGGGGAACGGACACGAAGAAATCATATCCGTCCACCCTCGCTAGCATCCTCCGACACGCCGGCATGGTACTATATTCCCAAGGCTGATGGCGATACCTGAAAAGAAAAGCATCGTCGTCCGTAACGCCGTCTCCCGTCCCAGGCCTCATCAAAGACCGATAATGCAACAACAGCCACCCCAGCAAGTAATGATAAGGCAGCTCTATATGTTCAAAGTCCATCATCACGTCACGAGCGATGACCTTGGACGAGAAGGCGCGGAGACCATGATGAATGTTGCACACCATAGCGGAAAGAAGAGCCAGCCTGACCCCAAAGGCCAACTTTATGGCGGGAAGAATAAAGTGACGGCTGATCCTCTCGATGGAACCTGCCCCTCCTGAGACCACATAATTGCGCAGCCACACCATTAAAAAAACCTGCCAAGAGTGCCTTCTCTGACAGCTACCGAGCACCATAATAAAAATAGCTGAAAGAGTCAATCTGGCTCCCAAACTTGTCACCCTTAGACTTTGACCTCCTACCAGTCGACACCAAGCCTTCTACTTCCCTAGGAGTTTGACGATCTCGGGAAGTAACTCGGCCAGCAGTACTGAATTTAAAAAGATAGGAGACCCAAGAGTTGGTATGGGGAGTATCCCCTTCCGAGCTATCATTTTTCTTGATAGCCATTTGGTGACGGGTACTATGGTGACATAACAGTTCTTGGTACACAGCGACGAAGCCTGGGAATCGTTCTCCCCAGGGAAGCTTGGAGACAGCATACATCTCATGGAGAGCGAGCCCCAACTCCCCTACAGGTGTGAAGAAAGTCTATGTCCGATGGTTATACATCTCCAGAAGGGCCATGAACAATGGCTTATTAATGGGCAATTCGTGGCTGGTACCCCGGATAGCATCATAAAGATTGACTTCTCGCAAAAACGTCTCATATTTCCGCAGAATCTACGAGGTCAGGTTAGCCCACGAGGGAATAGGGTGTAACCAGCCCAGCCGTGCCAATCTGCCAACATGATAGGACCCTTTTCGAGCAAGCTGGCTCAGGAAGGTATCAGCCTGAGAAAATGAGAAGTTAGGATCGGGTGTGTTGATGAAGGTACCCGGAGCTAACCCCATCACAGATCGACTGGCCGAATCCTTGATCGCGCGTACTGACCCAGTAGTTTTATTGTAACGGATGTTACCCACAAATATTCTCGGTCTGGTTGGAGTGAGGGGGTCTGTCATCTGCCTGTCCAACAAGATCATGTTGAACTACGTAAGAGGAAAATAATACTTCATAATGGCATATGAATCGGCATCCCGTCCAGATTAAAATCCCAACTCTCGGAAATATCCAGCACTCGGGAGTTTTTTGTGATCAATGCATCCCCAAAGAGGAAGACCGGCCTCAGATACTTCCCATTTAGCTTCCCGGAGCTCATCATGTCACTAAGGAATTGGAAAGATTGAACCCTGATAACATTCAGTCGCTCCAAAGGCTCATTAACAAGGAGCTGCTCTGACACTTGACGAACTAAATCGTCCCATCGCACATCCGTGGCAAGTTGATTCGAGCCCACTAGGAGTTCCCCCGCAGGATTTACTGGCAGATTCACTGAAGAGAGACGAAAGAAATAAGATTAGAAGATAGTCAAAACAAAGAAGCGTTTGAAAGATCATTTGAGTCTATGCGGCTCGGGTCGTCACAGCCTCATGCGGCTCAGAACCAGATGAGTCCATGTGGTTCGGTTAGCCTTATGCGGCTCTGAGTCAGACGAGTCCATACAAATCAAGTTCAGATGAGCTTATGAAGCTTCTGCGGTTTGGGTTCAGAAGGGCCTATGCGGTTCAAGGTTCACATGGACTCAACAGACAAACCTAGACGCTGATGCGGCCCAGATTCAGGTGAGACTATGCGGTTCAAAGTCCACGCGGACTCATGCGGCCCTGAACAGACAGACTCATGCGGCTACAAGTAGATGAGCTTATGCGGTTCAAAAGTGAACTACGCTCATGCGGCCCAAACCGAAAATATATATGCAGTTCAGATCGAGTATGACAAGCCCATGCGGCCTCCTGGGCGAAGTGCTTATGCGGTCATATCGACGAACCTTGTACATGCGGCTTGTGCATAAATTATGCAGCAGAGCCATGGCAGTTAGGGTTCTAAGGCAATGCCCTTACCAACAATAGGTGGATGAACGTCGGGATGAACAGAGTGAACAGCAGCCGACGGAGAAGTGGCCACGTTCGTCGTCGCAGTCGCCGCAGAAGCGACCGCCTTGCCCTTCGCAGCCTTCGACGCAGCAACCTTCTTGGGAGCCATAGGTGCTTGGAAGAGAAAGAAGTTAGAACAGCGAAAGATCGAAGAGAGCAAAGAAGATTTTCCAGAACGAGAGTGTTCCTATTTATAGACAAAGAAGGAACACCTCGATCCACGTGCAAACATAATGACCGACTCTTCGGTCATCGAGGCAAAATGGCTGAATAATAGCCCGACTCTTGGGATCCTGGCCCAAAAAGTGGCTCTTAAAATCTGACAGCAAATCAAGAGCATTAAATGCAGAAGATTTATAAAAGATTTGCATACGTGGCAGGAAGACGTGGCAAGAAGCTCATGCGGCCAAAACAGCCCATGCGGCTCAGAGAATTATGCGGTTGAGGTAATCATGCGGCTGGACAAATCCATACGGCTAGGACAGAATACATCCATGCGGCTCTGGCATAACCATGCTTCTTATTCAAAGTATTTCAATTTTGCAAATTGAAAACTTTGAAGGGGGTCTTGTAGAAGCATGAAAAAGAAGAGAAAAATGATCCATATGGCCAAGGTGCCTCATGCGGCTCAGGAGTCCCATGCGGCTCAAACACATAGACAGCTCGAGTGGACTCCATACGGCCCGCAGAGGGAAGCCACGTGTCTTTTCAGAACAGCTGTACCCAGCGTCATTCAAACATAATTAATGCTCTGACGGCTGACAGCTGACAGCTGACAGCCCTGACGTAAAGTAGTCATGATGACTGACACAAAAGTACTATCTTCCTAGGGAACTGGAGAAAATCTTTGCAGCTTCGAGGCAATTTTATGCGGCCAGACTAAACGAGTTCACGCGGCCAGTGCAGAGAAACCTATGCGGTTCAATCATGAAGGTCCCCCATGCGGCTCGGCCATGAAGAAACCCATACGGCTCGGCCATGAAGACTCTCATACAGCTCGGCCATGAAGACCCCCATGCTGCTCGGTCATGAACATATTCATGCGGCTCGGTCATGACAACCTTCATGCGGTTCGAGTATAGAGACTATTCATGCAGCTCGGTCATGAAATCTTTCATGCGGCTCGGTCATGACGACCTTCATGCGGCCCAAATATGAACGCTCCTCATACGACTCAACAATGATGATAGGACACGTGTCCTAAAGATAATCAAATTTTGGATCAGATCCTAATAATTTGGGACACGTGGCAAGAGAATGAATTAAATTGATTCATTTAGATTTGCGGATATCAGCAAATCATCATGATGGGGATTTATTACAATCAACATTAATTACTGACATGATTTGGCATAATCCTCATTAATGGCCCAGATCCTTCATGTTCAAGATTAATGGTCCAGATCGATCATTTACCAGGCCGCCGCCACTTTGAGAATGGGCAATCATTGCAAACCTTAATGATACCCCCCACTATTATAAATAGCAGGGTGCCATTCCCTTGCAAAAGATATAGGCACACACAGAGAGACGCTCCCCCAATAATCAGAGAGAAAAATATACAGAGATCAATCCAGAGAGAGAGAAGCCAGAAGAGGAATACGAGGAGAGCAAGAAGAGCATTTCTTCGTCAACGCCAAGCATCTCATTACAGAAGCCAAGGCTACGTCCGATCGTCCAAGGAGTAAGGCAGAGCTGCCGTCGCTTTCCCGAGCCTCTACCGTCACCCCCCAGAATCAAAAATAAACAATTGTACTTAGATTGATGTACCTAAGTTTTTGTCCCTAGGCTTTCTTTTGTACAAGCGAGTTTGTAACGTGAAGTAAAAGTCCAGTCCTCCCATAAAACTGTTTTGCTCTTTTATATTTCATGGCAAACAACCCCCTTCAAAGTTTTCAATTTGAAAAATTGAAATACTTTGAATAAGAAGCATGGGTCTGTCTGCATAAGCTCTTCATGCCACATAGGATTCTTTGGCAACATACTGGGTCGAGCTCTCCGTGCCGCATAGGATTCTTTGGCCGCATACTGGGTCAAGCTCTCCGTGCCGTATAGGCTTCTCTGACCGCATAATAGCTTTCATGCCACGTGGGCGTCCCGTATCTTCGGCATTAATTGCTTTTTTGATTTAAAGCCGTCTTTTGGATAGAATCCCAAGAGTCAGCATTTAAAACTTTGGATTTGTTTGGGCGATTCGGAGTTGTCTTTTGCATGAAAAGGGGATAGAATCCCAAGAGTTGGCTTTATCTTCTAGGTAGCACAAAATCTGAAGCGTCTATTGGTTCACACGTCCCGCCAGCCTATAAATATGAGCAATTTTTGAAGAGAGATTCTTTACTCTATTCTTTCTTCAAGCTTTCTTGCCCTAGCCCCATCTCTTCTCCTCTTTCGATCATCAATGGCTCCCAAGGCTTCCTCCAGTGGTGCGGCGAAGGGAAAAGTAGTTGCCTCCTCTTCGGCAATCTCAGTTCACCCCGATGTTCATCCTGCTATTGACGGTAAGAGTGTTGGGAAGAAAAATGCATGGCTTCGAACCCTAACCATAATGGCTATGTCGCATGTTTTATGCGCGGGCCTTCTTCGTTCTTCACTGAACTGCTCAAGTTTAGTGTGCCGTATGGACCGCATGAACTCCTCATGTCCGAGCCGTATGGGGTATGCCTTATGTCTGAGCCGCATAAGAGTTTACTTAATGATTTAGCCGTATGAGAGTATGCCTCATGTCTGAGCCGCATGAGAGTAATCTTCATATCCGAGCCGCATGAGAGTCGTCTCGTGGCCGTATAAACACTTTATGAACTAGGCCGTATGAAGACCCACAAAACAGAGCTGCATAAGCTCCTTATAAACTGGGCCGCATGAAGACCCCCCAAACAGAGCCGCATAAGCTCCTTATATATTGGGCCGCATGAATACCTGTAACCCCTGTTTCTCAAAAAAAAATTATTTTATTTTATTGTGTTTGAAAGTAATTTATTTTTAAAACTTTGTAAAAGATATTTAATATTTTTTCTGCATTTCAAAATGTAGTTTGTAATTAACGGTTTGAAAATACTATTTAGTTTTAATAAATATTTTTCTTGAAATTTTATTATTGAAATTATAAAGTTATTTATTATTATGTTTGGATTTTCAAAAAAAATATCGGTTTTGAAAATAGTTTGAAAATCTTGATTATTTTTGGAGCAATGAAAAGATTTAATAACTTATTTTGAATACGATTTAGATTTATAAAATATATACCTTATTTGATAACATCAAACATTATTTAAAATACTTATGGCGACTAATTGTGGCATTAAGAATTATTTAATCTAGATTTGAAATATTATTTGATTTAATGATTTATCTATTATATGATTTAAATTGCTTTGATAAACATTAAATTTATCTTAAAGTTATTATGTTGAATTTGATTTGGATTTAGATTTGGATTTGAATTCATGTGATTTGGATTTAAATAATTTATTTGATTTAAATTTATGGAGAGACTTGTCCGTTAGAAATTCTAATCCTATTTGAATCATATCTAGTATTAGATAGATTATTTCTTATTTGAACTAATCATATTCCTATCCAAATTAGTTGGTAATCCTAATCATATCTTTATTGATTGAGTTCTAATCATATCCTAATTGACTAATTGCTTTCCATTATCTATATATATTGAACCTATAAAATAAAATCATCTCTCATACCTTTTTTTCAAAAAGTTCTCTCTTTTTTCGTCATAATTATCCCAAATTCGTCATAAATTCAGCCTTCATTTTCAAATGTTTTACCAACTTCGAAGGGCCATAACTTCCAACTCCGTACTCCGTTTGACCTCCAGTTTTTTTTTGTTGTAACCGTCTCGAGGTATATTTTCTGAATATAAAATTTATTTTCAAATAATTGTAACCTAAATTTCTGGAAAATTTGTGGAGTGTCAGTTATCCGAAATTTGACACGTTTCGGTGTTTTCGAGATTTCGGAAGAACCAGGAATCGGAATCACGATCCGTTTGAAGTTTCGGAACGCTAATGAAAAAGTACACATCATATATTTTCTCAACAATTTTCCAAAATATTTTATTTTTTGTTTTTATTTTAGAGGCCCGTCTCATCATCTAAAATCATCTTGCGTAGCTTTAACTTCTGAGACTATTTCTGTGCAGACATGACAATATCGTGCCAGTCAGCTTCAAATCAAACCGAGGCAAGTATCACTATGACCTATGTTTCTTTTATTTTATACTGCGTGTATCTTTGTGTCGTCTTTTCACTATTACTCCCTTATGGTTCATGATTGTCATTGTTCACGATTACTATTATGTACGAGAGTTAGCATCGGTTGGATATACATACATGTTCATGCCTTACTCATTGTTTCCTATTGATTACAGTTTATCGTATTGTAAATGTTTATCGTAGTGGACATGTATTGTGAGTGAGTCGGGCAGGAGAATACAACAAGTAAGCATGTGGTCAACGAATTGAATACAGACTCCCTATACATTGATTGCATAATATCAGTCGTGCACCACACGTATGACTGACGGATATCCCAAGCCGTCTACATGCTAAAAGTTGGTATTCTAAAACACACAGTACACGTGACTTAATTATTGTTGCTCTATTGTCTATTGTTCTTCTTTCGTCAAGTCTACCTTCTTATTGTCATCATGTCTTAGTGGTATATCAAGTCTACCTTCATGTTGTTATCATGTCTCAAAGGTACTTTCTTATCATACAATGTCACGCCTATACTTATCTTCAGTTAAATCCCTTTTATCGTTCCTTCGTGCTTGTATAATATATTGTGTAATATAGTGTTATGGTGATCTTGTTCCAATCCCGACTGGATAATCATTTTTCAGTTGACAGATTCTTGATGACTATTCTCGATGACTTGCTCTCTTGCTTTGGGTTCCTTTGGGTGGAGTTAGAGCTATATTGGAGGCCAACCATAGATTCTAGCTAAGAGTAGTCACATGTAGCGGGTTTGTATCTGTATACAAATTTGAATGTATCATTGGAATTGTAATTAAAATAATTATTGTGAATAAGCAAAATAGAGATATTTGTTGTATTTGAGATTTATATTGAACCCAGACAGCGTATTACCGCTGATGCTGCGGCGTAGGCTGGACTTGGCCACGTACTCTGGGAGCGGGTTGTGACAAGTTTTTTTGGTGGCCCATGCAGGTCCGTTTTTGCAAAATTATGCGAACTTGTGGTAGCACCTATATTAGTCGTACTACTGCAAGCCTGCGATTAGGATGCTCATTCATAATTAGGTTGATTTGATTTTTTAAAAATAACTAGGCCTAGGACTAGGTACACCGTAGGTAACCCATAGAATTATTTTGAATTGATTGTATGGGTAGTTAAGGTTGTTACATAGGCTACATGATTAAGGTGGTGATATTCGTTGAATTTTGAGATGCCTTATTTGATGAAGTTGAAATTGTGATTTGATAAATGACTTTAATCAAATATGGATAGTATTCTCAATTGATAAATTGAATATTTTGGTTACTGTTGAAGATAAAATTTTTAGCTTTTGGTATTCTGAGGATTAAATTTCTATATGATTACTGATAAGGTCGAATATTTAATTTTTAAAGGAAATAATTTTGATTTGATCAATAAAATTGAGGTATGATTTGAAAATTTATGGAATTTAAATTTTTGAGGAGATTATAAAAATGTTGAATTTTGAATTTAAAATAAAATTGAGGAATTTAAAGTTTTGTGAAGTTAGATTTTGAAGATATTTATCAACTTGGATTAAGGGTTGTAAATTTGATAAGTTGATATTCATGATTGCTACATCACAGTATTAAATTGAGTTAGTAATTTAAAAAAATATGATTGAATTTGAGGAATTGTTTTTTTTTAAATATTCTTGAGGATACGAATTTATAATATTGATGAGTGATAACTTAGATGTCATTTAGGTAATACTCCTCCGAACTATATCCATTGACTACATTCTTCCATCCTTCTTGATCAATCTTCTTATTAAGAAAAAAATATTATTTTTATCTCATTGATCATTATTTCTTTTTTAAATTTTTTTATTTTTTCACCCAACCAACCAAGCCTATTTTCCCAGTTATCCTTAAATTTTGAGGACGAAATTTTTCTAAGTGGATAGATTTGTAACCCCTGTTTCTCAAAAAAAAATTTTTATTTTATTGTGTTTGAAAGTAATTTATTTTTGAAACTTTGTAAAAGATATTTAATATTTTTTCTGCATTTCAGAATGTAGTTTGTAATTAAAAGTTTGAAAGTACTATTTAGTTTTAACAAATATTTTTCTTGAAATTTTATTATTGAAATTATAAAGTTATTTATTATTATGTTTGGATTTTCAAAAAAAAATATCGGTTTTGAAAATAGTTTGAAAATCTTGATTATTTTTGGAGCAATGAAAAGATTTAGTAACTTATTTTGAATAAGATTTAGATTTATAAAATATATTTTACCTTATTTGATAACATCAAACATTATTTAAAATACTTATGGTGACTAATTGTGGCATTAAGAATTATCTAATCTAGATTTGAAATATTATTTGATTTAATGATTTATCTATTATATGATTTAAATTGCTTTGATAAACATTAAATTTATCTTAAAGTTATTATGTTGAATTTGATTTGGATTTAGATTTGGATTTGAATTCATGTGATTTGGATTTAAATAATTTATTTGATTTAAATTTATGGAGAGACTTGTCCGTTAGAAATTCTAATCCTATTTGAATCATATCTAGTATTAGATAGATTATTTCTTATTTGAACTAATCATATTCCTATCCAAATTAGTTGGTAATCCTAATCATATCTTTATTGATTGAGTTCTAATCATATCCTAATTCACTAATTGCTTTCCATTATCTATATATATTGAATCTATAAAATAAAATCATCTCTCATACATTCTTTTCTAAAATTTCTCTCTTTTTCATTATAATTAATTATCCCAAATTCGTCATAAATTCAGCCTTCCTTTTCAAATGTTTTACCAACTTCGAAGGGCCATAACTTCCAACTCCGGACTCCGTTTGACCTCCAGTTTTTTTTGTTGTAACCGTCTCGAGGTATATTTTCTGAATATAAAATTATTTTCAAATAATTGTAACCTAAATTTCTATAAAATTCGTGGAGTGTTAGTTGTCCGAAATTTGACACGTTTCGGTATTTTCGAGATTCCGGGAGAACCAGGAATCAGAATCATGATCCGTTTGAAGTTTCGGAACGCTGATGAAAAAGTACATATCATATATTTTTCTCAAAAATTTTCCAAAATATTTTATTTTTTGTTTTTATTTTAGAGGCCCGTCTCATCATCTAAAATCATCTTGCGTAGCTTTAAATTCTGAGACTATTTCTGTGCCGACATGACAATATCGTGCCAGTCAGCTTCAAATCAAACCGAGGCAAGTATCACTATGACCTATGTTTCCTTTATTTTATACTGCATGTATCTTCGTATCGTCTTTTCACTATTACTCCTTTATGGTTCATGATTGTCATTGTTCAAGATTACTATTATGCACGAGAGTTAGAATCGGTTGGATATACATACATGTTCATGCCTTACTCATTGTTTCCTATTGATTACAGTTTATCGTATTGCAAATGTTTATCGTAGTGGACATGTATTGTGAGTGAGTCGGGCGGGGGAATACAACAAGTAAGCATGTGGTCAACGAATTGAATACAGACTCCCTATACATTGATTGCATAATATCAGTCATGCACCACGCATATGACTGACGGATATCCCAAGCCGTCTACATGCTGAAAGTTGGTATTCTAAAACACACAATACACGTGACTTAATTATTGTTGTTCTATTGTCTATTGTTCTTCTTTCGTCAAGTCTACCTTCTTATTGTCATCATGTCTTAGTGGTATGTCAAGTCTACCTTCATGTTGTTATCATGTCTCAAAGGTACTTTCTTATCATACAATGTCATGCCTATACTTATCTTCAGTTAAATCCCTTTTATCGTTCCTTCATGCTTGTATAATATATTATGTAGTATAGTGTTATGGTGATCTTGTTCCAATCCTGACTGGATAATCATTTTTCAGTTGACAAATTCTTGATGACTATTCTCGATGACTTGCTCTCTTGCTTTGGGTTCCTTCGGATGGAGTTAGAGCTATATTGGAGGCCAACCGTAGATTCTAGCTAAGAGTAGTCACATGTAGCGGGTTTGTATCTGTATACAAATTTGAATGTATCATTGGAATTGTAATTAAAATAATTATTGTGAATGAGCAAAATAGAAATATTTGTTGTATTTGATATTTATATTGAACCCAGACAGCGTACTACCGCCGATGCTGCGGCGTAGGCTGGACTTGGCCACGTACTCGTATCCCAAAATTGGGAGCGGGTCGTGACAATACCCACTAAACAGAGCCGCATAAGCTCCTTATGAACTGGGCCGCATAACGACCCACCTAACAGAGCCGCATAAGCTCAGAAAGCATTAAGTGTTTTTTCTCTGGCTATCTTCTGACTTCTTTCTTTTGCCTTTTTTCAGTGAAGTTGCCAGTCAATCATGTGGGATAACTCTTGGTAGGTCGAGCCCAATCTGCTGTGGTTGTGAGGTTCAACCACATAGTTGATTATGTGTCAGATCAATTTCCTAAAGATGAACCTGAGGAGAGGTTGAGGGATATCAAAAACCAATCTTTCTTCTTTCTCTCGGGCATGATGAACTCGAAGAAATTGGAGGGTCAACACCTGAAACCTGTGTTCCTCTTTGGGGATGCCCTGACTGTAAAGAACTCTAATATTTTAGATATATCTGAAAGTTGGAGTTTTTCTTCTAACGGAATGGCGATCCATATTCCTCAGATGGAGCGTCACTTCCCGCTATCATGGTTCAACATGCTGCCAACCGACAAAAAAATGGTGGACTCTTTGACTCCGACCCAGCATGGGGTGTTCGTGGGTGATATTTACTATAACAGAAACTTGAGGTCGGTGGTCGCGAGCAGGATACCCGTCAGCTGCTATGTGATGGGGTTGGCCCCGGGTAGTTTCTTAAATGTACAGGGTCCCAACTTCTGATTCTCTCAAGCTGACACTTTTATAAACCAGCTTGCTCAGAAGGGGTCCAACCCCATTGGTCGGTTGGCGCTGCTGAACTGGATGAACCCCATCCCGTCATGGATCAACTTGACCACGTAGATTTTATGGACAGACGAGAATCTCCTGCGCGAGATTGGCCTCTATCATGCCATTCGAGGCACTTGTTATGGTTTGCCCATAAACAAGAAGTTGTTCATGGCTCTCCTCGAGATGTTCAATCGTCGTACGGGGACCTTCTTTACACCTGGAGGGGAGATGGGACTCGCCCTCCATGAGATGCGTGAAGTCTCCAAGTTGTCCTGGGGAGACGAAGTCTTTGAAGCGTATACCCCTACGAATGAAGAGTTCGAGGAGCTGGAGTAGCGGTTCCCGGGCTTTGTGGCTATCTACCGGGAATTGTTGTGTCACCACAGCACGTGCCAGCAGATGTCGAAGAAGAAGAACGACAGGTCGGAAGGGAACTTTCCTCATACGAAGGCCTGGCTCAGTTACCTTTTTAAGCTCGGCACCTCAGGTCGGGTTTCTCCTCGAAGTCCTCGAACCCGGGAGGAGGTGCAGGACCAGGTCTCGACCACCAAGAGAGTAAAAACCACAGGCGACAGATTTGGGAGTCAATCTGACTCTTTTAATTACTTTTATCAGGATACTCAGAAGTTGTCCAAGAAGGCTCTTCTGGCGGGATTTCTGATGGTATGGCTGCAAAACTGTGTAGTTTCGGGAGGGGCTGGCTCTATTGAGAGAATCAGCCATAACTTTATCCTTCCTGCAGTGAAGCTAGTCTTTAGGGCCAGACTAGCTCTCCTCCCTGCCATGATATGCAGCATACATCATGGCCTCCGTACTTTCTCGTCCAAGGTCATTGTCCATGATACGGCGAAAGACTTTGAACGAATCGAGCTGCCCTATCATTATCTGATGGGGTGGCTGTTGATGCACTGCCAGTCTTTGATGAGGCATGGCCCAGAAGATGACGTAACTGCGGATGATGCCTTCATCTTCCAGTATCATCGTATGCCCTGGGAGTGCAGTACCAAGACAGCCTGTCGGATGGCGCTGGCGAGAGTGGACAGATATACCTTTTTCGTGTATGTCCCTCATTTTACTGATGAAGAAGTGAGGGGCGTACATCTTGATGGTACTGGGCCTCCCCACCTCTTGTCTGATAAGATGCTCCTCTGGTTGTAGAACATCCATCCTGTACACCTGGTATATCGCAACCGTAACTCCGTCTTCTTGGAGCCTTACTTACCCAGTCGGTTCTTCCGACAGTTTTGGTACAGTCAGCTGTTCTTGGACAATCCCAGCTCCTGCCTGGGTTTTGAGGGTAGCGTCCTTGACGACATCCGGGCTTGGCATTACTATAACACTATTCACACCATACCAGCTTCTCTGTGCCTGATGCTAGGGAGTCAGGGCAAATTTTGTACATGGCGGCTCTGTACCATGTTATGGTTAATAAGCCCCCTAACAATTTTGACCCAAGTACCAGTTTTATTGTCAGTACTGGTTTGGAGAAGAAACCAAAAGGGTCCAAGACGAGGACAAAGAAGGGGAATATAGTTGATGTTTCAGACTCGGAGTCTAACAATGCGGACGAAGAAGATGACCCCGGTAACTTGCCTCTTCCTCCTACAAATGATGTGGTGGCAGATCAGTCCCCTATTGTGCCTGGTCCTTCACGTAAGCGAAGTAGGCGTGAGTCTGCTATTGGCGGCATAACTTACGCCCGGAAATGGGCTGCTATCAAGCCTCGCGGGCCAATCATTAGGGAGAGAAGCGAGGATGTTGATGCCGTTTCGGAGGTGAATCGAATTACCACCATCTTTTTTAGCTCTTCTTTTCTGTACTATGATCTGATCATTCTTTTTTTCTTTGTAGGCGTCCGGAGAAGTGGACTCTCGAGAGCCGGCTACTGTCTCTGAGGTCGACCCGGCTCTAGCCACTTTAATTATTGATATGAGTGCTAAGCTTATTTCTGCCAGGGTTCTCCCGGCGACGGCTGAGGTTCCTCCCGTTGCTGACATTTTAACCCAGGGCGATGTGGGCTCTACTGAGCCAATCCCCGAGGTTGCTGAACTTCATCCGGGTGATGCTGACCCAATTATGTCCACCTCCGGGGCGGCTAGGGCAGAAGAACCAGCTGCATTCGGCTCAGATGTCGCTGGTGAAGAGGATACGGTGGTTGGGAGTGAGCCTCAGCTTCAGCAATCCTCTCCTGGTAAGCTAAGTCATGTCTTGACTAGTGAGGAGGTTCACTTGCTTTATCTTCACATCCTTCGGGTTAAGCTGATCGATGGTTGCTCCGGACATACAGGTCCTGTTCCTTCGCTGACGACGGACATCGTCGAGGGAGAAGTCACCGGAGGGGATGTAATGGAAGAAAGTATGCCTCCACCCCATCCAACTTATATTGAGGGACCTTCTACCGGATCGAATTCAGGAGAACAAGCAGTGGAACGGCTGGGGCAGGGAGAAATGGTCCCTGCACCCTCCTTGGTTCATATGGCTCCAACACCGGAGGTCGACCTTTCTGCCCTGTCCACTCTCCGGATCCTTCGAGCTGCGGAGGAGGAGATGGCTGCTATTCAAGCATCTTATCGCTCGAAACTTGTTTCCCTAGTGGCAGGGGCGTCAAGTTCTGGTGCATCTTCTTCAACTCTGTCAGCTACTCTTTCTTTGACGCCATCTTCTTCGAAAGTTCTGGATGAATCGTCGAAGGACGTGGTTGATAGTTTCTACCGCCACCTGAAGCGAGGGGTTGAGGCTGCCGTGGAGAGGGGGACATCTTTTGCATTGGCCCGTCAATGTGCCCGTGGCCAGATTGAACTCCTCAGAACCCTCCCCGGTGGGGCAGGGATGGTCGAGCTTTTGGAGCCCAAGTTACTAGAAGCTGATCAGCTGGTGGCTCAATTTCAAGGACTGCAACAAGTCGATCTGTCTTCAGCAACAGATTACGAGTGTGTTTTCCTTATAACGGCCACGAAAAAGATAAGAACGGTACGGGATACGTCCAAGCCTGCTCTGGTGAAGGACCTCTGAGATTTATCTCTGAAGTACGATCAGCTAAGCCACCGAGGGGAGGATTGTATCACTCGGCAAGAGGCTGTCTCTCGTGAGATAGCCGATACCAAGGAGCAGATTCTCCAGCTTCAGTAAAAATGGGTTTCTTTGGAATCTGTGCTCCAAGCCTCGCACGAAGATAAGGAGCTAATTTTTTGGAAGACCGACAAGGTCACCCGAACCTCAGATGCCTTGGAGCGTGCCCTGAAGAAACTTGAAGACGGTTGGCAGGCACATGCGCATCTTGATGATGCAGAGAAGTTGACGCAAGAGGCTGAGCGTCGGGCCACCCTGAGAATTGAGCGGTCGACATCCAAACTGAAGGACCGGCTCCGAGAATTATGTATCGCCGAACCATGATCGGCTTTTTTCTTTCTTTCTTTATATTTCTTCATCTTTTTGACAGGGACATGGTTCCAGAAAATGTAGTATTTTTTATTCAAATAAATGACTTTGTTTGCATCATCTTTTATCTGTTGTGCTTGTACTGCATCTTTGGTATTATGTGTTTGCCCCACTGGAGGACTTTCTGTGGACCTATTACCCTTGACATACCTTAGTTTTAGGTATGGATAATAAGCTTGATAGAGATACCTAGAACGACTCTGTGGTAAGGTGGACATGGAAGTTCTTGGTATTGGGCGAAAGAATGCCATGGAACGGCTGGGTTCCAGAGGCATAAGATTGTAAGAAAAGAGGTGCATGTACTAGAGAACCTAGTACAGCATTTGTGGTCAACTGCGAACATTTGTGGTCAACTGTGGACATTTGTGGTCAACTATGGACATTTGTGGGCCTATTATCCTTGGCGTACCCTGGTTTTGGGTACGGATAATAAGTCGAGAGAAAACCGACATAATTACTCAGAGGTAATGAGGACGTGGTAAATATGAGGGCTTTACAATGGAGTCATCCTACTCAGAGGTAATGAGGACGTAGCAGGAGTGGACTCAATGAAGGCTACATAGAACAACTCAGAGGTAATATAGACGTGGAAGTTCTACGTAAAGGGTGATTTGTTTGTGATGGAAGAGAAACAACTCAGAGGTGACATCGACGTGGTTGTTTCGAAAATTTTATGGACATGTTACCCTTTTTTATGCATTAAAAGTACGGGTAATAGATTATGAGAAAGATACTCTTTTAGGGAGGAAGTTCAGAGGTATGATCATACATGACTTACTATCCAGAAGACGCGATATAGATTCATTTGGAGTGACCAGAGTGTAAGTTCAGCGGTACTCAATGGTACATAACTCAACAATCTGGTTGATTCGACGGATGTCGTTTAGACATAGTATTTCTTCAGGAACTTGCCGTTGATGGGCATCATAAGCAAGTCTCTGTTTTGCTTTACGAGACGGTATGCACCATTGGAGAATACTGCCTCGATGATAAATGGGCCTTCCCACTTTGGCTGGAACTTGCCGACGGTTTTGTGAGTCATAACCATCGGCCTCCGAACTGCCAAAACGAGATCGCCTACTTGGAATGTTCTGAGTTTAACCTTCTTGTTGAAGGCTCCAGAGATGCGTGCTTGATAAAGCTTGATTCGTTGTTGAGCTAACAGACGCTTCTCGTCTAAGGCCGCCAACTCTTGTAACCAGAGACGGTAATTATCATCCGTCGTCAATCGGTAAGTGAGGGCGACGCAGAGCGAGGGGATTTGAGTTTCCAGTGGGAGAACTACCTCACTTTCATACACCAAAGAGAATGGTGTGTTTCCAGTGGCCGTCCGGACTATAGTACGGTACGTCCATAAGCATTCGCCAAGCTTTTCATTCCAGTCGCATTTGTTTGAGGACACGAACTTCTTAAGAAGCTTGATTATAGTTTTGTTGAATGCTTCAGCCAGACCGTTAGCCGTCGGGTTGTAGGGTGTTGACGCAACATTCTGGATCCGATATTTGTCACAAAATTGATGGAAGGCGTGGCTTGCGAACTGCGGACCATTGTCGTGGATGATCCTTCGAGGCAGTTCAAAGCGATATATGACGTGATGCTTGAGAAAGTTGATCACATTTGATGTCTTCACTTCTGCAAGTGGAACAGCTTTCTCCCATTTGGAGAAGTAATCCGTAATTGCCAGTATAAAATGCTATCCTCTGGATGAAGGTGGGGTAATTGGACCAATAATATCCATTCCCTATGCCTCAAATAGCCAGGATGCCACCATAGGATATAGGAATTCGGAAGGTTGGTATATAAAATTTGCGTGGACCTGACAAGATTTACACTTTCATGCATAGTCTATCGCATCTGCCACCATCGTAGGCCAGTAATAGCCCATTCGGCAAAGGCGATCTTGTAATTTTGGGCCAGGTTGATGGGCCCCACGCCGTCATGAGCTTCGCGTACGGCTTCTTTGGCTTCTGTATCTGAAAAATACCGGAGCAGCAACCCATTATAAGATCACCGATACAGCATTTTTGTCTCAGTATCGTAGAAGAATCTGAGAGAACGTCTTCTGATAGAGGTGGCTTCTTTCGAGTTTTCCGGCAAGATGCTATAGACTGCGAAGTCGATAAATGGGAGCCTCCAGTCCTGCGTCTCGTTGACCATTAGAGAAAAATAACTCTCAGCAAATTGGACGTTGTTCTTAGGACAGACCAATTCATGGCCTATTACGTTAACCAAATGATGAGTATGATTTGGGACCGCCAGAGAAGCGGCAAGTCCTGCTAGGGCATCGGCTTCAATATTCCGGAGTCTTGGAACATGTTCTATGAAGAACCCTTTCAAGGACGTGATGATGGCGATTGCTATCTAATGATAGGGGATCATATCCTCATGGCAAACTTCATATGAATCCTAGATCTGATTGACGATTAACTGTGAATCGCCATATGCTTCCAGGTACTCTACCCCCAGTTCCTTTGTAAGTCGGAGGCCGATAACCAAGGCATTGTACTCGGCCATGTTGTTTGAACAAGGTTCCATGAGTGAGTATGCCTGATTAATCACCAAACCGGAAGGAGAAATCAGTACCATTCCGACCCCAACGACGATATTGCCCTTGGGCCCGATTCTTGAAGCACCATCAAAGAATATTCGCTAGACGGTATTATGGGAAGCAATATTTGAATTGGCGACCTCGTCTGGGATTTTTTCATATATTCTAGTTGACTCCGAAACTGGATGGGCTGCTAAAAAGTCTGCCAGAGCTTGACCTTTAACAGCCTTCTGCGGGACGAAGATCATGTGGTAGGGGGATAATAGTATCGCCCAGGTAGCAAGGCGAGAGCTGAGTGCACCTGGTTTGGTCATGAGGACCCTAAGAGGGTTGACTCGTGATATGACATGGATGGTCTGTCCTGTAACATAGTGTCGCGTCTTCTGAATAGCGAACACCAAAGCGAGACTGTCACGACCCGGTCCCCAAATACTTGGGTCGAATCGGATCATGCCCAGCCTGCACCGTTGATGAGACGGCGGCAGTAAGCTGTAATCCCATTTGCAGGTAAATCAACAACAAGTTTGAAACTAAAAGTTGCCACAACATTTATTGAAACTATAATTAAAACTTATTTTTCAATACATAGTTCATAAACTGGAAATAAAAGAGAAACTAAAACTCTCAAATTCTAAGTAGCATCTAAGTTGACGCCACATCATCCTCCTCAGGTGGAAGTACCGCCGGGTACAGGTCGGGATCGTAGTAACTACTGATCATCAGCTCTGAGTCGTCAGGAGTACCTACGGGGATCCAGTCAGGAAAGGAGCAAAGTACAATTCATGCAAATTAAACAATTCCATTAACAATATGAACTTGCAGTTTTAAACAGTTTGAAGAAAGAACAGTTTTGCAATTGTTACAGTAAAGTGTTGAATAAGTAATAAATATGACCGGTTTGGGTGCAGTAGTATCCTAGCGATACGGTATGGCTTGTCCCCTTGTGAGAGAGGGAAAATCTAACACAGTAGTTAACCTAAGTTTGGATTTGGTCATATCCACCACTCTACTCCCCCAGTCCCCAACAGTATAATCAGTACTCCCGAAGGAGTTTCGTGTTTGAACAGTGGTTTAAACATGCAATGAAAAGATTGCTAAGATAATTGTAAATCTACACAAAATGTACTTGCCTCAATTTGTTTTGACTGGAAAAGTTGGTACTTCGGGATTGACGGTCAGGAACTTCCTCGAAATCCTACATCCGAGAAACTTATCTCAAAAACCAGAGTTAACCATACTAGTTGTAATCCTTATATGATCCCTAGTCAAACTTGTTTTAGCTAACAAAATGCGTTTACTAATGAGTTGCAATTAAGAAATTTCAATTTATATTTCATTTCGGAAAAATTTGTATTTATCAATTTATTGGGAAAACTTGGTATTTTTATTATTATATATATAAAATATATTTTTCTTTTAAATGAGAAATATTGTGGATTTCTTAATTATAATCAATATTAATATTGATTATTCCTAACTTACGCGCTTGCACAATCCAGAAAATCTCAAAGCTAACATCCTACTTATTACAAATTTTACAGAAAGATAAACTAATGGGCTTATGCCCTTACATCTTAATTACATAAATTGAAATAAGAAAAAGGAACTGGTTAGTCCGAAAATTACCTACAATTTAACAAAAACTAATAAATTTCCAAAATATTATTTAAAGAAAATTATAAGTCTCAGACTCTGGTCCAAACTTCATTTTCAACTATTCTGTCTCAACGTCCGGTCGAACCGGTGCGTTTGCATTTCGTTGGGGCCCAGTAACCAATTATGGTTGTCGCCCAAAAATTCCAAAAATCATTTTAAAACCATTTTATTAATTTTTCCGAAAATTTCGGCAGCATTCCCTCTGTTTTCGGTCAACCCAAGAACTGGGAAATGCTCCGGTTTTACCTGCAAAAATATCCCAAACCCAATATACATATAAATTTCCTCAGAAAACATTTTTCCAAATATTTCCGAAATTTCCTCGGAAAAACCTGAGAATGAAACGGTAATCCCGAAACATTGGAAACCCGAATTTCTCGGAAAACTCACAGACAAATCCACAGAAAATATTTCCTAAAAGAAAACTCTCAGAACCATAATTTTCGAAAGCATCGGAAATTCCAAAACCAAAACGGAACGAAACCAAAACCGAAATCCTGAATTCCTACTGGAATTGGGTTGGACCAATATCATCATAGACGGTAAAAAGAATTTATCGGGTCAGAGTGTACCGAAACCGAAACGGAACGGAACCGCAGAAACAGGAACGGAACTCGGGATCGAACCACGCCGGACGCTCACGCACGGAGACGGGGCCACTCGGGACAGAGCCACGCGCACGGATCGAAGGTGATCGGGGCTGCCGGAGAGCGGCGGTCTCGGGATCGGCGTTGGGCGCTGGCGTCAGCGGGTCGCGGGGTCGGAAAGGGGGCGGGCACTCGGGTTGGCGGCGGATGGCCGGCCTAGGGGGTGCGCCGGTCGGGGATGGCGCCAGGGTCAGCCTGGGCGGGGCGCTCTGGGACGGATCCGCAGGGTGTGGTCGGCACGGAGTCGCCGAGGTCACCGGGCTAGGGTTTGGGAATTTTAAGAAAGAGTGGGTTTGGTCAGGAGAATGAAGAGGAGGGATTAAATAGGGGTGAAACCTGGGGTTACGGGAGCCGTAGAGTCGCCGGAGGTTTCGGAATAAGAGGAGACATCCGTTGGCCGAAAGGGAAAAGAAAGGTCGGCCTGGAACAAATGGGAAGGAAAGCAAAAGCTTTTCCTTAGCTGTGAGTGAGTGAATATGAGTTAATAAAATAAAAATGTGTTAAAGAATGAGTTAAAGAAAACAATGCTTAAAGAATGAGTCAATGAGTTCAGAGAATTGGAATTGATTCGAAATTTGTTAATATCAGTAAGTGTATTAATAAGTGGAAAGAACAAAGATTTATATAGTAAAATATTTAACTATAGATTTTTATACGACCAACATTCAAAGAAATTTTAGAATTTATATTCTTGAAACAATTTATTTATTTATTCTAAAATATGGTTTTCATAATTAACAGGTTTAACTAGAAATAATAATATATTTAACCTAACTAGAATAAACACAATATTTAATTAATTAGAAAAATATAGTTTATTTATTTTTATTTTTTTGACAAAAATTTCCAGAGTTAATAATTTTTCTAAAAAAATGAAATTTCCTATATTAACAATTGAGAATTAATTATATTAGCTAATTTAATTTATATAAAAATAATTTTTTGAAATTACGGGTTTCACAACCTTCCCTCCTTAAGAAATTTCGTCCTCGAAATTTAAAAGAAGTTGGGTTAGAAATTACCTCAGGTCTCAAATAAATACGGGTACTTCTCCCGCATCTCATCCTCACGCTCCCAGGTAGACTCGCCTGGGGAATCATGCCTCCACATAACTCTGACTATTGGAGTCACCGAGGTTCTGGTCTTCTTCTCGCCTCGGTCTAGAATCGCCACTGGCTTCTCTGGTACAGTGAGGCTCGGTCCGATCTCCAACTCTGAATGGTCCAAGACGTGCTTCTCATCAGGTACATATTCTCTGAGCTGTGAGACATGGAAGACGTTGTGCACGCCCTCTAGATTAGCTGGTAGAGCTAACCTATATGCCACTTCTCCAATCCAGCTCAGAACCTCGAACGGACCAATGTACCTGGGACTCAGCTTCCCAGCTCTGCCAAATCTGATTGTACCTCTGGTAGGAGAAATCTTCACGAAGACCTTATCTCCTTCTTCAAATGCTAGTGGTCGACGACTGCTGTCTGCCCAATGCTTCTGTCTGTCTTGAGCAATCCTGAGCTTGTCTCTGATAATCTTCACCTTCTCTGCTGCGTCAGTCACCATCTCTGGACCCAGCAGTACTCTTTCACCAACGTCGTCCCATGCCAATGGTGTACGGCAACGACGTCCATAAAGAGCTTCGAATGGGGTCATACCAATACTGGCTTGGTAGCTGTTATTGTAAGAAAACTCTACCAAGTGTAGATGGTCTTCCCACGATCCTCCAAACTCCAAGACACAAGCTCGCAGCATATCTTCAAGTGTCTGAATTGTCCTCTCCGATTGCCCATCTGTCTGGGGATGATAAGCTGTGCTGAACTTCAACTGAGTCCCCAAGCTGTCATGCAAACTCTTCCAAAAATATGAGGTAAAACGAGTGTCTCGGTCAGAAACAATGCTTACCGGTACTCCATGAATCCGGTAGATGTGCCGCATATATAAACCGGCCAACTTCTCGGTGGATAAACCAACCTTAAAGGGAATAAAGTGAGCTGACTTGGTTAGTCGGTCCACTATTATCCAGATGGCATCCTTTCCTCCTTGGGAATGAGGCAGTCCTGACACGAAATCCATCGTGATGTGCTCCCACTTCCACTCCGGAATGTCCAGCGGTTGTAGAAGTCCTGCGGGTCTCTGTCTACTGGCCTTCACTTGCTGACAGATCAAACATCTCGCCACAAATCTGGACACATCTTTCTTCATTCCATACCACCAAACAATAGTGCGCATATCCCGATACATCTTATTAGCTCCAGGATGTATAGAATACTGCGACTGGTGCGCTTCCTTCATCAGCTCGTTCTTCAGTTCGCCAGATGGTACACAAAACCTCGAACCATTCTTCAGAGCTCCATCACTGGCGATTGAGAAACCCTCAAGTGTTCCTGCCAACACTTGGTCTCTCAGTTTGCAAAGTGCCTCGTCTTGAAACTGAGTCTCCTTGATCTTGTCCATCAGGTACGAGCTCACTTGCAACTTCATTAACACAGAATCAGCATCCAGTTCTCTCCGTCCAGGCAGTACAATCTCCAGTTCAAGCTTCTCGATGTCCTCTAGCAGGTGCCTCTCCTTGGTTAAGAACATCGCCACTGGGTATCGACTAAGTGCATCAGCGACCACATTAGCCTTACCCGGGTGGTATTGCCGATGTCGAAGTCCTTCATTAACTCCAGCCATCGCCTTTGCCTCATGTTCAACTCTTTCTGAGTGAATACATACTTCAGACTTTTGTGGTCCGTGTATATTTCTACCCTCTCTCCATAGAGATAATGCTTCCAAAGCTTCAACGCAAAGATGACTGCAGCAAGCTCCAGATCATGAGTGGGATAGTTCTTCTCATGAGTCCGTAATTGCCTAGATGCATAAGCAATCACTTTCCCATGTTGTTGAAGAACGCAACCCAGTCCTTTGCCCGAGGCGTCACTATAGATTGTGAAACCACCGGATCCTGTGGGTAGCGCAAGGATTGGTGCAGTAGTGAGCCTCTTCTTCAACTCCTCGAATGCTGCTTGGCAATCTTCCGTCCAGATGAACTCTTCATTCTTCCGAGTCAGCTTCGTCATTGGTTCAGCAATTCTAGCAAAATCCTTCACGAACTTCCGATAGTAGCCCGCCAAGCCCAAGAAACTTCTGATGTCTGCAACTGAGCTTGGGGTAGGCCACTTCTCCACAGCAGCTATCTTCTTAGGATCCACCGAAATTCCTTCTTCTGTGACAACATGGCCAAGAAAATCCACTTTGTCTAGAAAGAATTCACACTTGGAAAGCTTACCGTACAGCTTCTCCTTCCTCAAAGTTTCTAGAACTTTCCTGAGGTGCTCTTCGTGCTCCTCCTTCGCCTTTGAATAGATCAGTATGTCATCAATGAAGACGACGACAAACTGGTCTAAGTATTCATGAAAAACCTTATTCATAAGGTTCATGAACACAGCAGGAGCATTCGTCAGACCAAACGGTATGACCAAGAATTCAAACTGCCCATACTTGGTGTTGAATGCCGTCTTGGAAATGTCTTCCTTCCTGACCTTGATCTGATGATAGCCAGACCTGAGATCAATCTTGGAAAACACCTTGGCTCCACTCAACTGATCAAATAAGTCATCGATCCGGGGCAGAGGGTACTTGTTCTTGATTGTGACATTGTTCAGCGCCCGGTAGTCGATGCACATCCTCACCGTTCCATCCTTCTTGGGCACAAACAAAACAGGTGCTCCCCAGGGTGAAGCTCCATCTCGAATGAATCCCAGAGACTTCAGTTCGTTGATCTGCTCCTTCATCTCTTTGGCCTCCTTCGGGTTGACTCTATAACATCCCTTAGAGATCGGGGGAGAGCCAGGGACTAAATCAATAGTGAATTCTATATCCCGATCTGGGGGTAGCCCAGGAAGACTATCAGGGAAAACATCCATGAATTCCGCTATGATAGGATAGAGAGGTCCAGGTTCTTCAGTAATAGAGTAGACAATACTCTCCATAACCTCCGGAGCTCTAGAGACTTCAAACTCTGGCCCTCTAGGTGGGCTGAAGATTACACATCCTCTGTGACAATCTATCAGCGCATGCTGCTTGCTCAACCAGTCCATTCCAAGGACTATGTCATAGTTGGCCAAAGGCATCACCAGTAAAGGTGCTACAAACTTATGGCCAGATATTGTAATGGGGCAATTACAGGTCTCAGTAATGGGTAAGGTTCCTCCTCCAGTCATAACCCTACAAATCCTCTTGCTAAGGCCCGTAACTATGTGGTGTGCAGAGATAAACTTTGTTGCTATAAAACTGTGTGTTGCACCAGAGTCGAATAAAACTAATGCAGGATAAGAATGTACATAGATGTAACCTGATATGACATCCGCATTAGGTTCCTGCTCCGGCTCTGGTTCTTCTGCAGTTAGGGCAAAAACTCGCCCTGTCTTCTGTTGATGCTGCCCAAATTGTTGCTGCTGAGTGGGCAGAGGTCCCTTCTGCTGATTTTCTCCAGCCTTGTGAACTGACGAGGGACAGTCCTTCACTTGATGGGTGGAAGACCCACAGACTAGGCAGTGCCCTAGCCTCTTCCTGCAGATGTTTGCTAGATGTCCCGGCCTCTTGCAATAATCGCAGATAGAAATATGCCTCTGAGGTGCTCTATCATTGTTCCTCGCCTGCTGGTGCTGAGGACGGTTGTTGTTATTGTTGCTGTTGTTGGGCTTCTTCTGATTACCCTGGAAGTTGCTAGTTCTAGGATAATCTCTCTTTGAACGGGCAGGTTGGCTCTTCTCTATGTCTTGGGCTCTCTCCAGAATCTTCTCATAAGTCTTAGCTCCGCCAGAGATCACATAAGTACGAATCTCCTCTCGAAGTCCATACTTGAATCGTTCAGCACGATCAGCAGGATCAGCCACCATGTTCTTGGCAAATCGGCTGAGCTGGCCGAATTCTGCCGTATACTCTCCCACAGTCATATTGCCTTGCTTCAGGTTCTGGAATTGTCGCTCCATCTCCCGCAACTCTGAAGTTGGAAAGAATTTCCTCTGGAACAACCTCTTGAAGGTGTCCCAATCAACCTGCCTATCCTGGAGTTGGGGTTCATTCCGATACCAGGTGCTAGCTACATTCTGCAGTTGGAGTCCCACTGCTTCGGCCTTGAGGTCTTCTGGAAGTCGAGCGACGCTCAGGAGACGCTCCATATTGTCGAGCCATTCGTCAGCATAGACGATTCCCTCGGTTCCCTTGAAGGATCGAGGGTTCTGCTTCTTAAAGCTCTCAATATCGCCCACCTTGGCAATATGATTTCTATTAATTAAATGGCCCTATTATTACATAAATTAATCCTTAAATTTATGTTTACCTTGGCAGGCCTTGGTTCCTGTTGAGCTGCTTCTCCTCTTTCCAGTGCAGCCATTGCCACGTTATGGGCATTCTCCATGCCTTCTCTCATAATGGCCGTCTGCTCGCGATGAGCTTCAGCTTGAGTTCTCTGGGCTTCTAGCACTCCTCTTAGCAGACCTATGAGGTCAGTGGGGTCCACAGGCACTGGTGGGGCAGCTGGAGTGGGCGTAACCACAGGGGGTTGCATCTCCGTCTGGGAAGATGATGGATCCACCATTGAAGCGGCAAACAACCCACGAGGTGCATTCAATGGTGTAAAACCCGGACTTAGTTGAGGCGGTGGGGTTTGATCAGGCGTTGACATCCCATCGCCAGCAGGGTTGGTATTGTCAGTGGCCATTCTCTGGAAGGTTTAGGATAAAAACATAAGCAAGGTAGCCTATCTATAATCAAACAAAAATATTTAATTATAATATATTTCGGTCCTAGGTTGTGGCAAATTAATGTTCTAATGTTCTAAATGTTTCCTAGGTTTTCCTAAGTTGTTGATACAAAGACCTGCATGGGCCACCACTAAAAACATGTCACGACCCGGTCCCCAAATACTTGGGTCAAATCGGATCATGCCCAGCCTGTACCGTTGATGAGACGGCGGCAGTAAGCTGTAATCCCATTTGCAGGTAAATCAACAACAAGTTTGAAACTAAAAGTTGCCACAACATTTATTGAAACTATAATTAAAACTTGTTTTTTAATACATAGTTCATAAACTGGAAATAAAAGAGAAACTAAAACTCTCAAATTCTAAGTAGCATCTAAGTTGACGCCACATCATCCTCCTCAGGTGGAAGTACCGCCGGGTACAGGTCGGGATCGTAGTAACTACTGATCATCAGCTCTTAGTCGTCAGGAGTACCTACGGGGATCCAGTCAGGAAAGGAGCAAAGTACAATTCATGCAAATTAAATAATTCCATTAACAATATAAACTTGCAGTTTTAAACAGTTTGAAGAAAGAACAGTTTTGCAATTGTTACAGTAAAGTGTTGAATAGGTAATGAATATGACCGGTTTGGTTGCAGTAGTATCCTAGCGATACGGTATGGCTTGTCCCCTTGTGAGAGAGGGAAAAGCTAACACAGTAGTTAACCTAAGTTTGGATTTGGTCATATCCACCACACTACTCCCCCAGTCCCCAACAGTATAATCAGTACTCCCGAAGGAGTTTCGTGTTTGAACAGTGGTTTAAACATGCAATGAAAAGATTGCTAAGATAATTGTAAATCTACACAAAATGTACTTGTCTCAATTTGTTTTGACTGGAAAAGTTGGTACTTCGGGATTGACGGTCAGGAACTTCCTCGAAATCCTACATCCGAGAAACTTGTCTCAAAAACCAGAGTTAACCATACTAGTTGTAATCCTTATATGATCCCTAGTCAAACTTGTTTTAGCTAACAAAATGCGTTTACTAATGAGTTGCAATTAAGAAATTTCAATTTATATTTCATTTCGAAAAAACTTGTATTTATCAATTTATTAGGAAAACTTGGTATTTTTATTATTATATATATAAAATATATTTTTCTTTTAAATGAAAAATATTGTGGATTTCTTAATTATAATCAATATTAATATTGATTATTCCTAACTTACGTGCTTGCACAATCCAGAAAATCTCAAAGCTAACATCCTACTTATTACAAATTTTACAGAAAGATAAACTAATGGGCTTATGCCCTTACATCTTAATTACATAAATTGAAATAAGAAAAAGGAACTGGTTAGTACGAAAATTACCTACAATTTAACAAAAACTAATAAATTTCCAAAATATTATTTAAAGAAAATTATAAGTCTCAGACTCTGGTCCAAACTTCATTTTCAACTATTCTGCCTCAACGTTCGGTCGAACCGGTGCGTTTGCATTTCATTGGGGCCCAGTAACCAATTATGGTTGTCGCCCAAAAATTCCAAAAATCATTTTAAAACCATTTTATTAATTTTTCCGAAAATTTCGGCAGCATTCCCTCTGTTTTCTGTCAACCCAAGAACTGGGAAATGCTCCGGTTTTACCTGCAAAAATATCCCAAACCCAATATACATATAAATTTCCTCAGAAAATATTTTTCCAAATATTCCCGAAATTTCCTCGGAAAAACCCGAGAATGAAACGGTAATCCCGAAACATTGGAAACCCGAATTTCTCGGAAAACTCACAGACAAATCCACAGGAAATATTTCCTAAAAGAAAACTCTCAGAACCATAATTTCCGAAAGCATCGGAAATTCCAAAACCAAAACGGAACGAAACCAAAACCGAAATCCCGAATTCCTACTGGAATTGGGTTGGACCAATATCATCATAGACGGTAAAAAGAATTTATCGGGTCAGAGTGTACCGAAACCGAAACGGAACGGAACCGCAGAAACAGGAACGGAACTCGGGATCGAACCACGTCGGACGCTCACGCACGGAGACGGGGCCACTCGGGACAGAGCCACGCGCACGGATCGAAGGTGATCGGGGCTGCCGGAGAGCGGCAGTCTCGGGATCGGCGTTGGGCGCTGGCGTCAGCGGGTCGCGGGGTCGAAAAGGGGGCGGGCGCTCGGGTTGGCGGCGGATGGCCGGCCTAGGGGGTGCGTCGGTCGGGGATGGCGCCGGGGTCAGCCTGGGCGGGGCGCTCTGGGACGGATCCGCGGGGTGTGGTCGGCGCGGAGTCGTCGAGGTCACCGGGCTAGGGTTTGGGAATTTTGAGAAAGAGTGGGTTTGGTCAGGAGAATGAAGAGGAGGGATTAAATAGGGGTGAAACCTGGGGTTACGGGAGCCGTAGAGTCGTCGGAGGTTTCGGAATAAAAGGAGACATCCGTTGGCCGAAAGGGAAAAGAAAGGTCGGCCTGGAACAAATGGGAAGGAAAGCAAAAGCTTTTCCTTAGCTGTGAGTGAGTGAATGTGAGTTAATAAAATAAAAATGTGTTAAAGAATGAGTTAAAGAAAGCAATGCTTAAAGAATGAGTCAATGAGTTCAGAGAATTGGAATTGATTCGAAATTTGTTAATATCAGTAAGTGTATTAATAAGTGGAAAGAACAAAGATTTATATAGTAAAATATTTAACTATAGATTTTTATACGACCAACATTCAAAGAAATTTCAGAATTTATATTCTTGAAACAATTTATTTATTTATTCTAAAATATGGTTTTCATAATTAACAGGTTTAACTAGAAATAATAATATATTTAACCTAACTAGAATAAACACAATATTTAATTAATTAGAAAAATACAGTTTTTTTTTTTTGACAAAAATTTCCAGAGTTAATAATTTTTCTAAAAAAAATGAAATTTCCTATATTAACAATTGAGAATTAATTATATTAGCTAATTTAATTTATATAAAAATAATTTTCTGAAATTACGGGTTTCACAGAGACATTCCTTTTCCACGGCGGTATATCTATGCTCAGGCCCTATAATCATTTGGCTGAGATAATATGTAGCTTGTTCGTGCCCCGCACCATTATTTTGTGGTAGTAGAGCACCGAGGGAATGCTCCATCGCTCGCATATACAGCAAGAACGGCTTTCCAGCAACCGGGGCTACCAGGACTGGAGGGTTTGATAGATATTCTTTAATGTTGTCGAAGGCGCGTTGACACTCTTCATCCCATATGAAGGAGATGCCCTTCTTCATGAGGTGGGTGAATCGTTGACATCGCCCCGAGAGGTTAGAGATAAACCTCCTGATATAGGCTAGCCTCCCTTGAAGGCCTCTGAGTTCTCGAAAATTTCTCGGGGGGGCCATCTTCATGATTGCCTTCGTCTTCTCAGGGTCTATATGGATTCCCTGGGCAGTAATGATAAAACCTAAGAATTTTCTGCTAGATGCGCCCAAGAAGGATTTTGTGGGATTCATCTTCAGGTTGTGTGCTCGCATCAGGTCGAATATTGTCCTCAGATCGTGCAGATGATCTCCCTTAGAGCGGCTTTTAACGGCAATGTCGTCGACGTAACACTCCACGGTTTTACTCAGGTGATCTCTGAAGATAACACTCATATCCCGTTGATATGTGGTACCAGCATTCTTTAAACCGAAGGGCATGACTGTGTAGCAGTACACACTTATTGGCGTTCGGAATGATGCATGCTTTTCGTCGTCAGAAAACATCTTGATTTGGTTGTATTCTGAGAAGCCATCCATGAACGACATGCGCTCAAAGCCACATGTGTTGTCAATCATTATGTCCGTAATAGGAAGAGGGAACTCATCCTTAGGACATGCTTCGTTCAGATTTTGGAAGTCGATACAAATTCGGATGTTCCTATTCTTTTTGAGGATCGGTACTATATTGGCGACCCAGTCTGGATGTTGTTCCTCACGGATGAAACCGCTGGCTATTAGTTTGTTGACCTCAGCTTCGATAGAATTTATGATGTCTGGACAGAACCGTTGCTGCTGTTGCTTGACCGATTTTGCGTCCGGATGAATATTGAGCTTATGGAGTGCAATCTCGAGGTCTAGCCCTGGCATGTCTTCATAGCTCCAGGTAAATACGTCAATATACTCTCTGACGAGTTGCAATAGCGACTCCGCTCTTCATCTGTCAGACTTTTGCTAACGAAGATTGGTTTTGGAGAGGATTCATCGCCGAGGTCAACTTGCATGACCTCATCTTCGGTAGGAGGATCTCTTCATTCGAAATGCTTCTCCCACTGTTCATCTAGGTGTTGTACCCAAGGCTCTAACTCGAGAAGTTCAGGTATGTCTTCGTCTTCTTCATAGGCATCAGTAAACGCCATATTGACAAACCAAGTTTGCCTGAGTACATCCCCAATACTGACATCCGAATCAGAAGTGGGCGATCCGGTTGAATGTAAATTTCATTTACATTCCTCATCCGAGCTTTCAGGGGTTGTTGCAGGTGTAACATAGCCTAGACCACGTCTGGTCATGTTGTAATAATCTCGTGGTTTTCCAGCCGGGACTAGAAATTGCAAGGGTAATCACCGGCCGGTGCCATAGTTCAAGCCTGGTGTAGCCTCCATATCATACCCCTGTTTTTGTATGAGGTACTTGGATCGGAAGCTATACAGATAAAGGGGCAGCCTCCCAGTATCGGGTTTAAGATCGACTTCTTCTATCCTGAAGGGCTGTGGATCATTCTTTTGGCCGAAGATGATTGGATGATCCTCTCCATCAACTATGAAGCAAGCGCCTTCTACGGGAGTAAGTTGGTTCGCGGTATAGACATTTGTCACTTGTGTGTGTAAGTTGGTGCCTATACCGTGTTCCATAGCATACATTATACAAAGCTTGTTAAGATCGAGGTAGTTCAAAGATAGCCCTTTATTAATGAAATAAGGTATCTTTTCGGGTAGGATTACATCGTCAGCAGAAGGAACATCAGTATGGGCAGCCACATACTTGGCTAGCTCTAACTCCTCTTCAGCTACCTCATGTATTAATGAAGACTGTGAGGATGACCTAGGCAGCTGGATCATCAGACGCTCCACTGGTGGTACTGAACATGGATTCGTTGACGCACAAGCAATCCCTAGCTTGGCGCTTGGTGCTGGACGTGGAGTTGTTGGCTCACTGGCAGTCCCTGGCTTAGCTCTCGGCTGTCAACTTGTCTTGGGCAGGCGAATGACCATCGGCTTAACAGAAGGATTGATCTCTTCTGCTTGATGTTGGCCGGCTCAGGGCAGCCTGATTATCAGTGGCTCCGTAGTAGGTATCGGCTCTTGGCCAGACCTTGGCAGTCGGATTGTTATCTGCTCCTTTTGTGCAGTGAGCACCGGGAGACTAGTTGTCTCTCTACGCAGAGTGGCTGTAAGAGGTGCAGTCCTGCCTGTTTTACGAGGTTGGAGATGGATTCTCAAGGGTTCCTCAGGTCCTGCAATGGCCTCCATCTGATCTTGAACATCCTCCTTGATCAGGTGCCTTTTTGATTTCTCGTACAAGCAGGAATCCGAATAGTAGGATTCGACCCCTTTGAAAGGATCGATGTCGGCAAATTTCGTCTTTACGAAGCCGTCCTTGTCAACGTATTTGAAGCATTGGTGCAATATGGAGGGCACGATCATATAATCATGTATCCACGGACGCCCTAGGAGAATATTGTAGGAGGTATCTGCGTCTATGACATAGCAGGTCACTTCCGACTGAAGGTCGCCAATTTGGCACTTCAGGCAGATCTTTCCAATGGGATAGCTTCTCCCTGAATTGAAACCGCTGATGGCGGTGCTGGTAGGAGTCAACCATGCATAGGGATGCGCAGATGGTGAAGCAAGCTCTTCGGAATAATACTTATCGAAGAACCGGGATCAATGTGCATCCGATCCACCTTAATGTCGCCGACGTTAATACAAAGGGCGATCGTACAGGTTGGTCTTGATAAGCATATCCTGCATAGTGAACACAATGTTGGGCATTGCACCTGTACAAGCGCTGTCCTGGAGATCCGTCGACGAGCTCTCCCCTGTAAGATTGACCTGAGCCAGATATGCGTCGGCATTCTGGAGTACTTCGCTCAGTGCGATGCGTACATCTTTAGAGAGTCATAGGAGCTCATATAATGACAATTTGGCTAGCGTGTTGGCCAATTGTGCCAAAATGTCAAAATTATAAGGCATTTTCAGCCCCTGAGGCGCGTCCTTACGGAGCGGCTTGTCAAAGCGGGTCTCCTTTGGCTTAGTCTTGTCGGCCTGCGGAGGCTGAGAAGGTCCTGGGACGTCAGCAGTGGCTGGCTGGCGTTCTTCAGCCGAGTTACCCGGTGTAGGTTGAGATTGTGCACCGGACCGGGTAACGACAGTTGTCGCTTCTTCGACATCAGCCGAGATTGTGCGGCAGGACTTAACTTTCCTACCCTTCTTCTTGCCGGTGGAGGGTGACGCAGACTAAGTTACTTCAGGTACCAAGTTCGGGTGGACCCATATCACCTTCCCTCGTGATGTGGTGAGGGGCACCAGCCCAGTCGTCTGGTCTCGGGGAGGTAGAAGATTGGTGACCTCCATTATTGCCCGGAGGACGGGTACTACGCTATCTTGGGTCCTCGTTGGAGGGAAGCTGCCGAATTGGAATGACACCATGTTGGCAGCGAATGTTACCTCCTCGAAATCAATGGCTAGAGCCTTGGAATCGATGAGATTCTGGATGTACCGCTTCAATTGGAAACTGTCTTGAGTAGCGTGGTGGACATAGCGGTGATAGTGACAGTACTTTGGGCTCTCCATCTCTGCAGGTCGAGGTTCACGTCTCGGCGAAGGGAGATGAATTCCATCTCCTTGCAAGAGCATGTCAAAGATGGGCTTGTGTCACGACCCGCACCCTAGAGTAAGGGCACGAGACGTGGGTATGTCCAGCCTATGCCGCAGTGTCGGCGGAAGAACGCTGTCCTAGGTCAAACATCTAACAATATAAAGGTACCTGTCCAGTATGTACTCTCCGAATGGAGGTGACATAGCAGATACAGTCTCAATCACAACTAAGGTAGAGCGAGATAAAAGATAGGTAAAACATGAAATCCAAAAGAGATACAGCAGATAGAAGTCTAAGTGTCTAAGATACACAAACCCAGAAAACATCTCAAAGCTCAATACAGTAATCCATAGAATAAATACAACTCAATACAACTGAAATAACTAACTATACAACCTCTACTGTGTCTCCTCTAGGCTAGTAGGCAACCTCCAGAAAAGAATAGGAACATCCGAATAGACAGATAAAATGGTAGTTTATATTTACGTGATGGCAAGAAAGACAGATAAAGTGCAAGGAAAGTAAATAACTAAACAAGAGAAGAATCATAGCAATGAAGACTGTAAAAAATAGAACTAGCTGAACCAGGGTAACATGATATAAGTCCAGACAGTAAATGTAAACAAGTGTAAGACCAATATAAATCCAAACAACATGAATCTGATACCAGGTGATTCCAGTACAAGATGAGTCCGGTATGAGATGATTCCAGTCAGTGATCAAAGATTCTAGGGTGAGTCCAGCCTATACTCTAGCAGTGTGTTTAAAAATATCGAGTTTGACATGTAAACGGCTGTAGGTAATACGGCACATCACACACCTTGCCGGGTGTGAGATGGCTATCATTCCAGTAGATTCCAGTTGGGAGATTCCAGATTGGGGTATGTCTACATGTCTTACTCTAGTATTTTCCCTTCCAGCAAGTGAATCCAAAATTCCGACACAATGATTCAAGATGAGTCCAGCCAAAATATAATGATACCAGTAAATGATTCCAGTAAATGATTCCAGTAGGTGATTCCAGTAATAGAAGCCAGGAATGATGATACCAGTAATAGAGGCCAGAAAATAAATATGTGTCGTATACATGAATCCAGAATATCCATACGTGTTGTAACAGAGAATCACATACAACTAACTAGAACTGAAGTACAGTAATTGACAAATAAATGAGAGAACTATCAGAGAATGTACTCGCCTGATGTCTGAATGTCCAAAGTAAATATACTGTCCGATGAGAGGTGTCTGGCTCCTAATCAGAACAGCACAAGTCACAACAAGTCCAAAATGACAATATGAAGTTCTACTATGCATTCTACATGATTCTAGGTTAATCTAGACCAAAGTCAACTCTTGGTCAACTTGGTCAACCCTGAAAGTCAAACCTAGGTCAAATATGGTCAAACTAGGTCTAACAAGTCTAAATTAGGTCAAATAAGTTATTCTAGGTCTAAACAAACTAAGTATATGCAAATCAAGTATCCAAGATAGCTACTAACTCATAGCCTAAGTCACTTGCTAAACCAAGCACAAAACTAAACCATAAGCTAACAAGGCACACAAACTTAGTCATATAATATATATGTATTATTCACATTCACATATTCATATACATAGATATATATAGGAAAGCTATATATAGGCACATACATATATATATATATATATAGAGAGAGAGAGAGAGACAGAGAAAGAGAGGTAAAAGAGTAAGTGAGTATGCGTGTGTTTGGCATGTGTGTGAAAGGATATGTGTTAATGTTCTAAAATTTAGTGATAGGTAGGTGTATGTGACATGGGATACATGATGTCAAAGGGTGTATGAATGCATGTGTGTAAAAGGTTATAGGTTAACTCAGTTTATAGAAATACATACATACATACTTACCTTGTATACATGCATACATACATATCATGTATATTACATTTACATGATACATACATGTATACTTGTATTATATTATACTTACATTCATGTATATTAGATACTTGTATTTATATTAACATATTGCAAACATTCATTTCATTCATGCATCTATGCATTACCTACATGTTTTATACATATGCATACATTGTATATTCATATCATTTCATACATTAACATAGAGACATACAAATATACACACATCATATATTTCATATCTTGTATTACCTATATATTATGTTATATATTAGCATTCATTCCTTTCATATATTACATTCTATATTACCTATATACATGTATTTCCTCCATTCATTCATGCTTGCATCATATACTCTACATTACCATACATGTTACCATTATATATTGCATTAGAATATTTATACATTATGCATTCATATCTATCATTACATATATATCTTGCATTCATATCTAGCATTCATTATATACTTTCATGCATACATTGTATATCATTCTTTCATTCATGCATTGCTTATATGCATTATATTAATAGCATTCCTACATGCTTGCATTCAACCATATATATAAATTAATGTAAAGAGAATATATGTCATATATATATCATTTTATTCATCTAACATATCATGCATTACATACTCTATATTCATTTAATATCCATACTACATAGGCTCATAGGTTACACAAAATGCATATATCGTATAGTCACTCTTCTACTTAAAACCAATACTGTACCAATTGGGTATTCATTAAATTCTAGGATTAAAGTATGTTGTAGCTCTTCGTGTTAGCTTTCTGAAACTTTAAACGGATCGCATTTTCGTGTCCGAAAGCTCCCAGAATCACGAAAATACCGAAACACGTTCGTCTTTCGTACAGCTGACACTCAAATAATTCTACAGAATGTTACAGAAAGAATTTGGCTTATTAAAATATATATTTGGAAATCTAACTTCGATACGGTTCTTTTAAAAAAAAAACGAGAGATAAATCAGAGTTTTAAGCTAAAAGTTATGACATTACTAAGTTGCCATTGCTACTAAAAACGTGGATAAATATTATGACGAATTTAGGTAATTTGAGATAAAAGAAACACAAGTATATAACATAATATATCAAGAACTCACTCTCTACACTAATATATATATATATATATGAGACACTATAGAACACATCTCCAATACAAAAATATGAGATTAAACATGTAATAATTCATTCATACATAACAACAACACATAGTGTGTCCAAATTTGGGGTTTTTCCACATGGACACACCCACAACACAAAGGACACTCCTATGACCTCCAAATAGACACGAAATGGACACAAATGGAGATACAACCATGGGGGTCATTCCTATGGGTTCAAAATATTCCTATATGTATGAGGAAATGAAAAGGAGAAGGGATTTATACCTCTCGGTAGATCGAATCGAAGAAAAGCCTTCCCGGAGCGACACCGACACGTAGAGATTCCAAAAGGACACGAACGAGCTCCGAATCCTCCCAAACTTGGGTAGCTTCCTCCTTGGCTAGAATGAAGAAGGAAAGAAGAAGATTTGGTGGCGAAATAGAAAGATTTGGTGGAGAAATTGCTAGGGATTACTCTCTAGAAATTTGGGGAAGAACAAGAGAGATAGTGTGGATGAGAATAATGAAATGAACTTGAGCCTATCCTCTCCCAAAGTGGCTGGCCATATGGGGCTATTTGTCCTATTATGGTAAGGTCCAAAATGCCCCCACTAACCTATTCTATTAGTATTAGGAAAGGGCTAATTGGTTGGGGCTAAATTAGTCATTCTAAAGTCTCTAATCACACTAACCTTATCCATAATAATTAGTCTAACCTCTAACTAAAATATTTCTATCATGTGGGCCATGGCTAACTAATGTGTGGGTCCACTAAAGTCAACACTACCCTCGGGTCCCCGTTTCAAGTCGGATTGAGCTGAAATTCGAACCCGACTCAAATAATCCCAAAACAATATCATAAATAATAAAATAAATTTCAAAAATATTTCAAAAATACAAAATGACAAAAATATCCCTGTTTCTAAAAATTAGGGGTGACAAATTCCTCAAAATTAAAACCAAACAATAGTAAAATGTTAAAATCACAAGTCATAATTTTAAATAGTTTAAAAATGATTAAAAATCACCAAAAAATCATAATATAAAATAATAATTATAATTACAAAATTTCAAAATTATCCCCATCTGGAAAACTGGGTGTTACAATCCTACCCATCTTATAAAAATTTCGTCCTCGAAATTAAGATGATCGTACCCCCTTCTATGTCAAACATAGTCAAGGGTCAATCACTAGTCAATTTCTCAACATCCAAGTACTTGGTCATCAACTGGTCAACTTCTTAGGGTTTTACCTATGCTAGCTATGTAGGTGTTGGCAACTAGAATTTAGCAAAAGAAAAACTCTATAATAGACTAGCTCTTAACTTCCCAATCCTATCAAGTCACCTATAACTAAATACCTACAAGCTAAGCACATGAATACCAAATACCACATATATATATATATATATATATATATATATATATATATATATATATGCTCAAGAACAACAACCCATCACATATATCCTAAGTATATCATCTATATATATATATACATGACTGATCAACCAAGGGTTAAGGCAGACTAAACTTATAAGGGTCTGAAACAATGCTTAGAACTAGGCTAAGGATGAATGGTCTGAATCAAGGGGACATGGTATCTAGTGAAGGGTCTGCACACTGACTATAAAGGTGATCAACACAAAGGAACTCAACACGAAGAGAACTTAACTAAAATGGAAAAGTGAACCAAGTATAGGCTAATCAACATGTTTATAACCCTATACAACAATGGCCTATAGATACCAACTAACCTATATCCCATATGCCAATATCATCTGCAATCTATCTATGCAAATAGACCTCTCGGTCTTAGGTGAAACTACAACTATACTCAAAGGCAGGCTCTGGTCATGGGTGCCTCACTGGAAAAGGTAAGGGAAAGTAGTAATAATCATCAAGGCTGTAAGGCATACTAACATCCTATGTGTAACTGGTTGGTATTATAGATAACAGGAGAATTATCTGCAATGGGTTACTATTCTAACACCAATGCTAACTATCACCTCTAGGGTACAGACACTCTACAAGTCATCATACCATTATACTACGAAGGAACTACCTATGAATAAGCTCTACAAAACTAAATATCCCTACTCCTAAGTCATTTATAACAATCAAAAGGGTATGATGTTTAAACCTTCTCAAGATACAATCTGTTAATCATATGCGTCTGTCCAAAATTATGTTGTCCAGAGTCTTCATCATGCTAGTGAGCAAGGCTACGATAATCACAGAGTCCTTGACTAAGGTACGTACCTCTAGGTTCATGGTATTTAAAAATTTTGCACTGCCGCATGCGATGGCGAAAACCTTAAATTCCCATACCCGAAAATACATCCAAAATCTGGCTACATGTCCTCACTATGCAAACTAACACGACTATCGAGGATTCCAGATCCCATTATTTAGGCGACCTAGCCCATATGATTTTCTCAAAAGAAAAACAACACAACAAAAGAGTAACATGACAAAATTAATCAATCAACAAGGAACAGATGGAATCGGATTTCAAGGTAATTATAAAAGACAATTGCGGGAATGGAATTGAGAAGAACGAAACTTGCAGCAAGATCTCCAACGGTCTGTGCATCCTCGACTGTCCTGACGATAGCTCGTCCTGCTGGTTTCCTCCAGCCTGATGCTGATACTGCATAAATCTCTGCTGCTGATGCTGCATGAATCGCTGCTGCTGAGAGAAACCAGAAACAAAGGGAAAAGTCTCTGTACAGACGGAGGTGCACCTCCAATATAGCAAAAATGCCAACCTGAGTCGGCACAACAAAAGCTGCGGTCTCGAGGCCCTGATGAACAGGACGAGAGGTGGCCAGCCTCTCGATAGTATCCCCCGAATCGAAGCGATGAGATCGTGTCTTCATAACCATCATGAAGACAGATCAAAACAAGAAGCAATTTCTGAGAATGAAGCAAAAATTCAAAGAATAACAGTTTATATTCAAGGGAAGTCAATAAGCAACAATTTTAGACAAAAGGAATCAGATTAAGAGTTTTTCCTAATGTGATTGAGTACCTCCAAAAATATCCTAATCCTACTGCAGGCTGTAGTGATACTCTAGTTCGAATGCCACTACATAAACTTGACCTGCATGGGCCACCACTAAAAACGTGTCACGACCCGTACCCTAGAGTAAGGGCACGAGACGTGGGTACGTCCAGCCTACGCCGCAATGTCGGCGGTAGAACGCTGTCCTAGGTCAAACATCTAACAATATAAAGGTACCTGTACAGTATATACTCTCCGAATGGAGGTGACATAGCAGATACAGTCTCAATCACAACTAAGGTAGAGCGAGATAAAAGATAGGTAAAACATGAAATCCAAAAGAGATACAGCAGATAGAAATCTAAGTGTCTAAGATACACAAACCCAAAAAATATCTCAAAGCTCAATACAGTAATCCATAGAATAAATACAACTCAATACAACTGAAATAACTAACTATACAACCTCTACTGTGTCTCCTCTAGGCTAGCAGGCAACCTCCAGGCTATCTGTAAAATTTATCAACAGGTCCAGTCAGGACAGGAACGAGCACATCTCATCTAGAAAACCCAAGTAAATGACAGAGAACTATAAAGCAGTTATAGACAGTTGTATTGATGAAAATGGTAGTTTATATTCAGGTGATGGTAAGAAAGATAGATAAAGTGCAAGGAAAGTAAATAACTAAACAAGAGAAGAATCATAGCAATGAAGACTGTAAAAAATAGAACTAGCTGAACCAGGATAACATGATATAAGTCCAGACAGTAAATATAAACAAGTGTAAGACCAATGTAAATCCAGACAACATGAATCTGATACCAGATGATTCCAGTACAAGATGAGTCTGATATGAGATGATTCCAGTCAGTGATCAAAGATTCCAGGGTGAGTCCAGCCTATACTCTAGTAGTGTGTTTTAAAATACCGAGTTTGACATGTAAACGGATGTAGGTAATACGGCACATCACACACCTGGCCGGGTGTGAGATGGCTATCATTCTAGTAGATTCCAGTTGGGAGATTCCAGATTGGGGTATGTCTACATGTCTTACTCTAGTATTTTCCCTCCCAGCAAGTGAATCCAGAATTCCAACACAATAATTAAAGATGAGTCCAGACAAAATATAATGATACCAGTAAATGATTCCAGTAAATGATTCCTATAAATGATTCCAGTAGGTGATTCCAGTAATAGAAGCCAAGAATGATGATACCAGTAATAGAGGCCAAAAAATAAATGTGTGCCGTATACATGAATCCAGAATATCTATACGAGTTGTAACAGAGAATCACATACAACTAACTAGAACTGAAGTACAGTAATTGACCAATAAATGAGAGAACTATCAGAGAATGTACTCGTCTGTTGTCTGAATGTCCAAAGTAAATATACTGTCCGATGAGAGGTGTCTGGCTCCTAATCAGAACAGCACAAGTCACAACAAGTCCAAAATGACAATATGAAGTTTCTACTATGCATTCTACATGATTCTAGGTCAATCTAGACCAAAGTCAACTCTTGGTCAACTTGGTCAACCCTGAAAGTCAAACCTAGGTCAACTATGGTCAAACTAGGTCTAACAAGTCTAAATTAGGTCAAACAAGTTATTCTATGTCTAAACAAACTAAGTATATGCAAATCAAGTATCCAAGATAGCTACTAACTCATAGCCTAAGTCACTTGCTAAACCAAGCACAAAACTAAACCATAAGCTAACAAGGCACAGAAACTTAGTCATATAATGTATATATATTATTCACATTCACATATTCATATACATAGATATATATATAGGAAAGCTATATATATAGGCACATATATATATATATATATATATATATATATATATATATATATATATATATATAGAGAGAGAGAGAGAAAGAGAGGTAAAAGAGTAAGTGAGTATGCGCGTGTTTGGCATGTGTGTGAAAGGATATGTGTTAATGTTCTAAAATTTAGTGATAGGTAGGTGTATGTGACATGGGATACATGATGTCAAAGGGTGTATGAATGCATGTGTGTAAAAGGTTATAGGTTAACTTAGTTTATAGAAATACATACATACATACTTACCTTGTATACATGCATACATACATATCATGTATATTACATTTACATGATACATACATGTATACTTGTATTATATTATACTTACATTCATGCATATTAGATACTTGTATTTATATTAACATATTGCAAACATTCATTTCATTCATGCATCTATGCATTACCTACATGTTTTATATATATGCATACATTGTATATTCATATCATTTCATACATTAACATAGAGACAAACAAACATACACACATCATATATTTCATACCTTGTATTACCTACATATCATGTTATATATTATCATTCATTCCTTTCATATATTACATTCTATATTACCTATATACATGTATTTCCTCCATTCATTCATGCTTGCATCATATACTCTACATTACCATACATGTTATCATTATATATTGTATTAGAATATTTATACATTATGCATTCATATCTATCATTACATATATATCTTGCATTCATATCTAGCATTCATTATATACTTTCATGCATACATTGTATATCATTCTTTCATTCATGCATTGCTAATATGCATTATATTAATAGCATTCCTACATGCTTGCATTCAACCATATATATAAATTAATGTAAAGAGAATATATGTCATATATATATATCATTTTATTCATCTAACATATCATGCATTGCATACTCTATATTCATTTAATATTCATACTACATAGGCTCATAGGTTACACAAAATGCATATATCGAATAGTCACTCTTCTACTTAAAATCAATACTGTACCAATTGGGCATTCATTAAATTCTAGGATTAAAGTACGTTGTAGCTCTTTGTGTTAGCTTTCCGAAACATTAAACGGATCGCATTTTCGTGTCCGGAAGCTCCCGGAATTACAAAAATACCGAAACACGTTCGTCTTTCGTACAGCTGACACTCAAATAATTCTACAGAATGTTACAGAAAGAATTTGTCTTATTAAAATATATATTTGGAAATCTAACTTCGATACGGTTCTTTTTAAAAAAAACGAGAGATAAATCGAAGTTTTAAGCTAAAAGTTATGACATTTCTAAGTTGCCATTGCTACTAAAAACGTGGATAAATATTATGACGAATTTAGGTAGTTTGAGACAAAAGAAACACAAGTATATAACATAATATATCAAGAACTCACTCTCTACACTAATATATATATATATGAGACACTATAGAACACATCTCCAATACAAAAATATGAGATTAAACATGTAATAATTCATTCATACATAACAACAACACATAGTGTGTCCAAATTTGGGGTTTTTCCACATGGACACACCCACAACACAAAGGACACTCCTATGACCTCCAAATGGACACGAAATGGACACAAATGGAGATACAATCATGGGGGTCATTCCTATGGGTTCAAAATATTCCTATATACATGAGGAAATAAAAAGGAGAAGGGATTTATACCTCCCGGTAGATCGAATCGAAGAAAAGCCTTTCCGGAGCGACACCGACACGTAGAGATTCCAAAAGGACACGAACGAGCTCCGAATCCTCCCAAACTTGGGTAGCTTCCTCCTTGGCTAGAATGGAGAAGGAAAGAAAAAGATTTGGTAGCGAAATGGAAGGATTTGGTGGAGAAATTGCTAGGGATTGCTCTCTAGAAATTTGGGGAAGAACAAGAGAGAGAGTGTGGATGAGAATAATGAAATGAACTTGAGCCTATCCTCTCCCAAAGTGGCTGGCCATATGGGGCTATTTGTCCTATTATGGTAAGGTCCAAAATGCCCCCACTAACCTATTCTATTAGTATTAGGAAATGGCTAATTGGTTGGGGCTAAATTAGTCATTCTAAAGTCTCTAATCACACTAACCTTATCCATAATAATTAGTCTAACCTCTAACTAAAATATTTCTATCATGTGGGCCATGGCTAACTAATGTGTGGGTCCACTAAAGTCAACACTACCCTCGGGTCCCCGTTTCAAGTCGGATTGAGCTGAAATTCGAACCCGACTCAAATAATCCCAAAATAATATCATAAATAATAAAATAAATTTAAAAAATATTTCAAAAATACAAAATGACAAAAATACCCCTGTTTCTAAAAACTGGGGGTGACAAATTCCTCGAAATTAAAACCAAACAATAGTAAAATGTTAAAATCACAAGTCATAATTTTAAATAGTTTAAAAATGATTAAAAATCAACAAAAAATCATAATATGAAATAATAATCAATAAATAATAATTATAATAACAAAATTTCAAAATTACCCCTATCTGGAAAACTAAGTGTTACAGCTTGACATGGCTATCTTCGAAAGAGTAAGTCACCTGAGGCCACTGCTTCTCTGCCTGCTTTGGTTCAGGTTTTTGGGCTGTGTCGGCCACCATAGCCTATTTGTCCTTGTTGTCTCGGTTGGAGGAATTACCGTCGTTGTTGTTGTTGGCATTAGGGTATTTGTCCTTGTTCTCTCCATCCGAGATGTACAACCCAGTTGGCGGACTTTCTTCAACTTGGCTTCTGTGCTAGTGGCGCTGATGATGAAGGTCTTCCAGTCCTTAAATTAACTTCCGCCCATCCAGAGGCTGATTGTGGGGAGCAGCCTCTTTTGGCAAATTTCAATTAAGGAAGAGTCCGGGTTACCGGAGGGTAACTTCATCATGGTTTGGAGAAACCGCTCAATGTAGTTCCTTGTCAGCTCCTTCTCTCCTTGAATAACGTCCATGAGGGTTGACATTGTCACATCTTGTCCCACCTCATAGAACCTCTCCAAGAACATATGTGTGAAGCCGGCGAAGGAATGGATGCAGTTGTTCGGCAAGTTGCGGTACCAATCGAATGCGACTCCCTCCAATGCCCCGACAAACAATCGTGTAAGAATGGCATCGTCATACGGCAGATGATCTGTTGTGACCTCAAAGTAGGTCACATACCGGCTTGCAGATGTTTTCTCGTCATATGGATTGATGTTGAATAGTTTGTATCGTGGAGGGAAGGGGATATCTCTCCATGCAGCAGGATACGACTGTCGTATCTTGAGGTCCTGAGACTTTTTTCGGGCATAAAACATTGCCCGGAGCTCCTGGACTTCTCTCCTCGCCTCCCTGGCCTCTTCTGCAGTAGTAGGAGCCAACATTCCGGGTGGATTGTCGCCCGGGGTTGGTGCGGTTGTGTTTGAGTCCGCATTGATGGCGGGACCCAAGCATGTTTGGCCAGGTGTCCTTCCTTGGAGAGCCGGTAGGGCCGCCTTGATCTCGTCCACCGACTTAACCAAGCTATGAAGTATGGCCTCAAGAGTGTCGAGACGTTGCCGATTACTGTGACCATTTTGGTCATTTTCAGTCATGAATACTGTTCTCACATGGGGAGCAGTAGAAGGGACTGTAGAAGACGTGCTCTCCGAATCATACCTTCGAATAGAGAAGTCGTCGAGGTATGTAGGAATGTTCTCCTCTGGTTCGGATTCAGAGGAAGTGCCATCCCCTGCATAGGAGGTTGCCTCATCTTGAAACTTGTGGATGTCTTCAGGGACGTCAAAATCTGCTGCATCTGCTGCAGGGATTGCCTCCCCAGGTTGATCTTCTTGGAACACCGGATTATTGTGGATGTTCCGGGGAGTGCTACCCCTAGCTTCGGCTACCCCCAGGGATGACGATGATGAACCTCCAAGTGTTGAAGATTTCATCTTTGAGCGGGTGCCTTGATAAACTCCTCCTGTGACGGCTGTGGACAACCACTTATATGAGAGTTTCTTGGCCACACTGGTTGAGATTGTCGGGCTGGAGGTATTTATTTTCTTTCCTCCTTTACCGGTAGGGACCTTTCGGGCAGAATTGCAAGAGATGAAAGGAAGCGTCTCATCTCCCAAGCTTTGTTCTAGGACCGGTCCTGGCTGCTGTAGTCGTTGGAAGATGGACTGTCGGTCCTCTTGTACTGTTGTCTTGTTGCAGCAGCAGTTGACAACGACTTAAGTACAGTGATGTCCATGGAAGGACTCTCCACACACTAAGGTTTTCTCTCTTTCCTTGCGCTTGTGAAGGATCACATCATGCAAGTCAAGTGCATCTCGAGCAACCTTTACACTCGTTTTGTGGGCCCGGGAGTCCCGAGCACACGAGTGTGTTGGTATCATGTTTGCTTCCTGATGCGGGGCTAGTAAAAGTACTTGCCCTTGATCATTGTTAGGAGATTCTTGAGAACCACTTTGTCCGTTGGCCGTCGGGGGCTAGACACGGGTGGTTTTGTATAACTTTCCATCAGAGGCCCGCATAACAGTTAGCGGGACTCCCTGATGGTCAGAAGTTGGGACAGCTGACTGAACTCGACGAGCCCGCGCTGTCCTAGACTTCTTCGCTCTAGCACCCGAGGGCACGTAGTAGCAAGAGTCCAAGCTGTGTTGCACAGAGTCTGGCACATCCTCATGGAAGCTTCTGAGGTTAGGACCGCATGAGAGGCGGTCGAAGACTGGACCCAAGCCGCATAGGATGGATGATCTGCGGCTGGGATTGGATGCCGCATAAGCCATCTCCCTGCGGCTGGGCTTGGCGGCCGCATAAGCATTCTGCATTCGGCTGGGATAGGTGGCCGCATGAGCAGTCTGTATGCGACTGAGATTGGAGGCCGCATGATCCTTCTGTATGCGGCTGGAATTTGTGGCCGCATGAGCCTTCTGCATGCGACTGGAAGTTGTGGCCGCATGAGCTTTTTGCATGCGGCCAGCATTTGTGGCCGCATGAGCTTTCTGCATGCGGTTGGCACCCTTATGCGGCCTCTTCTTGGACCGCATAGAGTTTCCATTTGCCCCTGCAAGTCCAGCATCGTAGTGTTTTCCTTTGCCTGACTTGGGGACAGCATGGTCGTCTGCAGCCTGAAGTGGGGCCGCATGCGAGTCTTCTCCGCCGTCTTGGACAGCAGAGAACACTTCTTCCAGAGCTTGGGGAGGAGCAACGGTCTTGGGCCTCCACTCCCTGCGGGCCTTCTTTGAGCCGGCTCACTTCTGGGTCGGGCTAGCGCTCCCCTCGGAGAGCATTTCTTTAAACGCTTGTTGGTCGAAGCGAACAACCAGCATCTGTTGCTTGGAGCCAAGTTTGGCGGCGTCCGATTGTGTCACCAACTTCTCAACAGTGGAGAAGTTACTCCCCAGCAGAGTCGACATCGTGTTTGCCATTGATTTTCTAAGAACAGAACAGTTTTATGGGAGGACTGAACTTTGATTCACAATTACAAACTCGCTTGTACAAAAGAGAGCCTAGAAACAAAACCTAGGAAAAACAATCTAAGTACAATTGTTTAATTTGGATTCTGGGGGTGACGGTAGAGGCTCGAAAAAGTGCTATCAACTCTGTCTTACTCCTTGGACGATAGAACGCAACCTCGGCTCCGGCGAAGAAATGCTCTGTGTGTATCTCTCTGCGTCTCTCTGTGTGTGTATGCAAGGGAATAGCACCTTGCTATTTATAGGAGTTTGTGATGAGTGGGGTGTACAGCCACGTGGCTAATTTTAGGCCACATCCTATTAACTGCGCCTTGAGAAGTGGGCAGTTGGGGATTGGTTAAGATTAATCTTAATTTGTTTGTTATAATAAATCTGAACTGTTATGATCTGTTGGATGCAATAAATCTGAATTTGTTAAGACTTCTTCAACTCCTACCACGTGTCTCAACTGATACTCTTGTGGTGAGCCGCATAAATGATGCGTCCTGGCTGAGCCGCATGAGGGACTGTCCCACAATCCAGCCGCATGAAGAGTGTCTTATGACCAGGCCGCATAAGGGTGGCTTCATGACTGAGCCGCATGAGAGTGGTCCCCATGACTGAGCCACATGAGAGTGGTCCCCTGACTGAGCCGCATGAGAGTGGTCTCATGACCGGACCGCATAAGAGTGGTCTCATGGTCGAGCCGCATGAAGGTGGTCTCATGGCCGAGCCGCATAAAGAACTTCTTTTGGAATTTGTGAACTGTGTCAAAAATTATGAAGATTTTCTCGTCTTTTTAGGAGCATGTCGCATCTCGTCCTTATGTCAGAGCCATCATATCTGTCACAGCTGTCACTTTATTGTCAGAGTAATAATGGTCAACTGTACAGGCAGACTTTTGAACCGCATAAGGCCGCATGGAGCTTTCTGAGCCGCATGAAGTTTCTGAACCGCATGAAGCTTCTGAACCGCATGAAGTTTCTAAACCGCATGAAGCTTCTGGGCCGCATGAAGTTTCTGGGCCGTATAAAAATTCTTTTACTTTTCCATGCTTCTACAACCAGCACTCATGGACTCAAATAAATCACGAACACGGAAGCATGTAAATAAGAATCAAGAATATAGTATGTAGAGATCCATGATACTAATCCGTGTGACAAGCGTGTCAGCAAGCATGAGTGCATATGGATAAACATGAAATGGAAAAATTACTAAGAATCGAAAGCAATCAGTATATGTACTTGCCTGAGGTCCTTAGCTGGTGAAATTGATAATACCATTGCGTTCGGGATAGCTGAATTAGCTAGGGTCGTTGTGAAGAAGTTTGAATTCGACAAGGAAATATGGAAGTGTCGATTAGTCATGGTCAAAAATAATATAATATAAAAGGAAATTTTGATTAAGGGAAATAATCGTACAGACAATATATACCTTAGAAAATATTTGTAGCTACGTAGAATAAATTCTATTAATAGTATTTAGACAGAATAATATGTAGTCTTTAGAAAGTATTTTAAACCTCGTTCAGATATATAAAAGTTAATATCTACACATTTAGCATAAATGCCCAACATTAAAAGCTTATCTAGAAAATCTATTTGTATTAGTAAGCCCAAGCCAAACACTTACTATATATATATATATATATATATATATATATATATATATATATATATATATATATATATATATATATATAAAACAAATATATATATATATATATATATATATATATATATATATATATAATTCATTCGAAGTCAAACTAAAGCATCCTCAAAATAATATCTACATATATTATTATGAAAAACGACTTCACTTAGAATATGCCCCTTACTATATTAAAGAAATCATTTATGTATATTCTAGTTGAAGAAACATATTTATCTAAGAAAATATCTATAATTAAAGGCCCAATTATACTTTTAAGAAAATATAGAATTAGTTTTATAACATACGCATATATATTATTTTAAGCATAATATGTATTTAAAATCATTTTAAGAAAATATATAATTTATTTTATAATACTTACTTAAATCTTTTTGAAATAGAAGCCCAAAATTAATATAGTATCACGCTCCAATCCCGCAGAGTCCTTTCGTCCTCGTTTTGGACTCTTTGAGACCGATCATCCTCGCTAAGGCATGATGTCATGCAAGCCTAAGTTGTCACGACCCGCACCCAGTGTAGGGGCACGAAAAGTGGGTACGTCCAGCCTACGCCGCAGTGTCGGCGGTAGAACGTTGTCCTAGGTTACTATCTAATCAATAACTCATGCAATTGTATAATTTACTTGTCAAATCTCAACTCCGGATGGAGGACAAGTATAGATATAATGAAATCTCAATCACAGTCTAAGCACGATATGATAACACAGAAGATTATAACTAAGACTAAATAGCAACAACAAACCAACTACTAAATAATAATAATCTCATATCAAACCAGATCTCAACTTATTACAATTCAAGTTCTAAAACATGAAACTAAACCAAGTCAACTAGCTAGTCTCCCGATCACTCATGAGTGTCGGGGCCAAAGGTAGCTAAGCCATCTCATGGTCCATAGTATGTAGGGCAAGTGTCCTCGGGGCAAGCATCTGTAATATTTTCAACAGGTCCAGTCAGGACAGGAACGAGTACAACTCATCAAGAAATCCCAAGTAAATGACAGAGAACTATAAAGCAGTTATAGACAGTTATATTGATGAACGTGGCAGTTTATATAAGTAATGATGTAGAAAAACAGTTAAGGTACAAGAAAAGTAAGGTAACTAAACAAGAGGAGAAGCATGGCAAAGAAGACTGTAAAATATAATCTAGCTAAACTAGAGTAACATGATATAAGTCGAGACAGTATAATATGAGTCAAGTGTAATCCCAATGTGAGTCCAGACGATGTAGATCTAATACCAGATGATTCCAATACAAGATAAGTCCAGTATAAGTTGAGTCCAGTCAGTGATCAAAGGTTCCAGGGTGAGTCCAGACTATACTCTAATAGTGTGCTTTAAAATATCGAGATCGACATGTAAACGGCTGTAGGTAATACGGCACATCGCACCCTCGGCCAAGTATGGGATGGCTATCATTCCAGTATAATTCTAAGGGAGTGGTTCCAGTATTTGGGAATGTTCACATGTCTACTCCAATATTTCTCCATCCAACAAGTACAAGTGAATCCATAACCCGACACGAAATAAGTACAAGTCCAGCCAGAACATGAATGATACCAGTAAGTGGTTCCAGGGTGATTCCAGTAGGTGATGCCAGTAGTGGTTCCAGAAAGAAGGCCAGACATGAATAAATGAGTGTCGCATGAAATGGATCCAACAATATCAAATCATGTTTGTAACAGAAAGTCAAATAGAACTAACTAGAACTGAAATACAGTAATTGACAAATAAATGAGAAAACTATCAGAGAATGTACTCGCCTAATACTCTAAAAAGAGTAGTATAATATCAGATGTCTGCACCGGAGTCACAATGTCCTAAATAGAGCAATATGGGTTATAATGTGTTTAAAATAAGATAAATGAAGTTTCGATGCAGTCTACATGATTTTTAGGCCAATCTAGGTCAAAGTCAACTCTAGGTCAAACCTGGTCAACTATCTAGGTCAACTAGTCAACTAACATCTATGGGTTGGTCAAACTATAGTCAACAAGTCAACTTAGTCATTAAATTCAACCCTTAGATACCTAGCCTATATATAACATATATCCTAAGGTATGTGTATAAGAGTAAACTCTAGGATTTCTAACATATATATATATAAAATAAAAAAAAATAAAAAAAAAAATATATATATATATATATATATATATATATATATATATATATATACATATATATATATATATATATATATATATATATATATATATCCACACATCATTCATCCAAACCCAACATATTTCCTTACCTATATATATTACACTTAGGACTAATATGGAAATGTAATATGTACCCAAGACATATTAGTGAAACCCCCCATACCAAGCCATATCACTAAACATTTTCTTTACATGTTTAATTCTATCAACACCACTAAGCCATACCCGTATTTGATCCACCCTATCTTAGATAACCCCTTTTCCATAATTATATTGGTATCCCTATAAACCTTACCTAGAATAGGAATTCATATTACCCTTGTTGGATAGGTAAAGCCATTACCTATCCAATATTATCTTGGTTGTCTAACTCCTATACAATAGGCAACCATATACATAAACCTTTCATATATACATATTGGAGTTTCTCTCTTTAACTTAGATAGGGATATTCAATACCCTAGCCTAGGTTAGGTAAATCTCATATTCCACTAGAAATTCCTAACCATATCATTCCTTCCTCAACCTATTCACAAGTCTAACCATGAAACACTAGGCTGACACCAACTTCCCATCCTCCATCTAATACCTTAACTATTTATTCACTAACCCATATCCATAGTTTTACATATACAATTATATACTAGGTCCAATTCCTATCCCAACTCATAGCTCACACTCTCATAGTCCCTACTGCTACTGCTATAGTGCTAAGGCCACTGCCAATATGGCCTGCTGCAACATGGCATGTCGATTGGTCCATGGCCAAGTGCCAAAGTATAGGGCCTAATACTCTATTGTTCAGTAAGGATTGAACACAAGGCATATCCAATTGGCATCAACCCTCACATAAATACCCAATTTACATCCCACTCTCAGTTATGTTTTAGAACCCAATTCGACAGCAACTCAACCCTCTATAATACATACACTATACAACCTACATAAACCTGCATAAATCAACAAACCCCACACCTATCAATCTAGGAATCCACTCTTTAAACATTAACTAGGTCCTGAATTCTCAGGTTACATTTCATTTAAATCTCAGAAAAATCATTTACCAATCACTGTCAGTTTCATTGAAACTGATACATGAAAATCCCAATTCGAACCCAAAAAAACCCAATAAAAACCTATACAAAATTGAAATAAAAAATAGTCAAACACGTATACAGTCAGAGGGACATGTCCCACGTGTCCAATGGGACACCAACGAGTCCAAGAATCAGGACACGAGGTGTCAAAACCCAAATCGAAACAGTGTATCAGAATACTGTACAGGCAGCCTCGTGCAGCGAGGACACAGCCTCGTGCACGCGACACAGGGCATGACACGACTCGTGCTCGTACCCATGTGTTCGCCCCACATAGGTCTACACTCATGTCCCCTTGTACTGTGTCCCTGTGTCCTCGTGTCGTATCAAAACGTACGTATCATAGCCAAAAATTTGCCTGAAGCAGTGCAGTACAAAATCAGTGCACTCACAATTCCACTCTCGACACGATACGACAAGCGACGATGTTTTAGGGGAGTCGTGTCAGACACTGTCCCTACCTCTGTGTCAAGTGGCACGTGTCCAAGTGCCGTGTCGTGTCCTACAGAGGACTCGAGCAGCAGGGGAGCCGTACAAGCCTCGTACAGTGTGTTCCCGTGTCCAAAATGAAATAATTCATGTCAGAGATCAAATCAAACAATTACAAATTCAAAGTATATATATAGCACTAAAATTTGTTAAAATAGTTTTCGAAATTACAAGTTTTCAGTCCTTTCAAGCATTTCATCAAACACATGCACATACACATAGACACGTGTCCGATACGGACACCAAATGGACACGGTTTTCTACCAAACTTGAGGGACAGCTAGAGGACACCTAGATCTAGCCTAATATGCAAAGAAATCAAAATAAAAACATAGTTTAGAGTATTTACCTATAGAGTGTCAAATGACAAGGAAAAGCCCCAATCAAATGATTCCTCTTGCTAACCAAACTCTCCAAATTGTCCCAAAACTGAGATTTCTCTCCATGAATATCAAATAGAGGATGATTAGAATCTATAACAAAAGATTTGGATCAAAAAGGAATTGAAATGGATTTATTATGAATTAGGGAAGATGGGAATTACCTTTCCTTTCTAAAAGTTGGTTGAACACAAAAGAGGCAAGAACAAAGGAATGAGAGTTTAAATAGGGTGGGGATCCCTATGTGGCTGGTCACTTAGGAAGGAATTAGGGTTAGGGTTTCCTTAATGGGCTATGGGCCAAGTAGCATTAGTCATGGAATTAAAATCATAACTCATAAGTCATGAACCTATTCATTATTCCTCCTATTCAAACTAGATTCTAAATGACTAAAATTGGGTTGACTTAAGTTAGACTAGGGTCTCACCATGCTAGAGTCAACATCTAGGTTAGCCTACAAAGTATCACCTAGTCAAAGTCAAAAATAGCAATCATCATTCCAATCATTAATCAAATAATTCCAATAAGTCAAAATGACCAAAGTACCCCTAGGCTAAAAATGATAAATAATATCCCAATCACATGGTTAGGCTCCAAGTCAGACAGTCTCTCGGATTTCACTAGCAGTACATCAAAATCACAAGTCATGACTTAAAACAATTTTAAATTGATTAAAAATCACCAAAAATCATAATGTGATATAAATATCAATAAATTATAATTATAATTTCAAAAGTTCAAAATTACCCTTATTTGGAAAACTGGGTGTTATAAGTCTACCCCCCTTAGAAGAATTTCGTCCTCAAAATTAAGATGATCGTACCCCTACTAGGTCAAACCCCCAATCAAATCAAGGTCGACAAATAACATGCAACACAATCCAACTGGTCGTGATTCCGCAGTCTCGATCAAGGTATCTAGGCTATCTAACATATCACAAGCATATCCTGGCAGGTACTAATGGAATCACACACGAAGGTGGGGAGGAAGAACGAGAAGGACAAACCTGCTAACCCATCACCTGCAGTGTCGGTCTCCTCGACCGCCATCGCAAAAGCTCCACCCATCTGGTGCTGAGCTACAGGTGGCCTAGCTCCCTCAAAAGGAGGTACAGCGGAACAATCTATCATCTTGTGAGTATCAGACCCACAAAATAGACAAACCTTCAACCTCCTCCTACAAGACTCCCAAACATGCCTCGTCTTCCTGTAGTAGGCATAAATTTTCACCCTGCGGTCCTGTCCTCTAGGGTGATATTGTGCTTGCTGTACTCTCACTGGTGCCTGTGTCTGCTGAATCTGTACGTGAGGCCTCTTGGCCTGTCCTCTGCTGCTACTGGCTTCCTAAAAGTCCTGACCCCTCTTCAGTTTCAGCCCCAGGTCGTCCTTTGCTGCCATAGCTCCTGCCAAGATCTCCACGAAGGTAGCATTCCGGTCACTCTTAGTCAGTGACCGAACCTCCCTGATCAACCCTCGACAGAACTTCCTAGCCTTCGTCTTCTCTGTCAGATAATCTATAAACCTGGCCAACCGGCAGAACCCTCTGGCGTACTCTGCAACTGTTTGGTTCCCCTGAACCAGACTCTCGAACTGCGCCTCAATGCCTCCTAGTGCCACATCTGGGAAGAACTGTTCCTCGAACAGCTCCTTGAACTGCTCCCATGTCTGACCCTCTGTTCCCACTCGGGGATCTGTCTGGTACCAGGTACGAGCTAGGTCATGCATCTGACTGCCCGTTGCCTCAATATGAAGTCTGGCTGGTATCTCCGCTAGCTGAAAAATCTTTTCGATGTGCTCAATCCAGTCATCTGCATAGTGTATGCCCTCTGTACCCAGGAAGTCTCTAGGGTACATCTTTTGGAAGTCCTAAATGTCCTTTTCCTTCTGGTAAGGCTACTGCTGCGGCCCCTGAGTAGCCACCATCTCCACAGTCGTACGGACCAGCTGGTGGGCCTCGTCGATCCTCTGACGGAAGTCGGCAGTCTGACGCTGCTACTACTGCTGGTAGGACTCCAGAATCCTCTCCGCAAAGGAAAACAGGTGGGCAGCATCAACCAATCCTGCTGGTGGCTGCGAATGCTGCTGCTAAAATATCTCAAAAATGACTAGTGTTGTCCTCCGAGAAGGTGGAGGCACACCCCAAAGGCTACAGTCGTTCCTGTCTGATCAGGAACATAAGGTGCTACAGTCCAAGCATCCTGCTGCACTAGACGAGAGGTGGCAAACCCCTCTCCAGTGGCTGCTGTACCAGAGCGATGTGATCGTGTCTCCACCATCCTGAAGACAGATCGAACAAGAAAGTCAATACTGAGCAGGAACCGACATAATCAAAGGAGGACAATTTATTTCAAAGAAAGCAAATCGGTAAGATGTGTAGATGGCATAAATTGAAGCTGAATTTTTCCTAATTGTGATTGAGTACCTCTCCGTTAAAGCCTATCTCTTAATCCTATTGCAGGCTGTAGTGATACTCGCGTTCGAATACCACTACATAAACTCGACCTGCATGGGCCACCACTAAAAATGTGTCACGACCCACACCCAGTGTAGGGGCACGAGAAGTGGGTACGTCCAGCCTACGTCACAGTGTCGGTGGTAGAACGTTGTCCTAGGTTACTATCTAATCAACAACTCACGCAATTATATAATGTACTTGTCAAATCTCAACTCCAAACGGAGGACAAGTATAGATATAATAAAATCTCAATCACAGTCTACGCACAATATGATAACACAGAAGATTATAACTAAGACTAAATAACAACAACAAACCAACTACTAAATAATAATAATCTTATATCAAATAAGATCTCAACTTATTACAATTCAAGTTCTAAAACATGAAACTAAACCAAGTCAACTAGCTAGTCTCCCGATCACTCCTCAGTGTTGGGGCCAAAGGTAGCTAAGCCATCTCCTGGTCCATAGTATGTAGGGCAAGTGTCCTCGGGGCAAGCATCTATAATAATTTCAACAGGTCGAGTCAGGACAGGAACGAGTACAACTCATCAAGAAATCCCAAGTAAATGACAGAGAACTATAAAGCAGTTATAGACAGTTATATTGATGAACGTGGCAGTTTATATGAGTAATGATGTAGAGAAACAGTTAAGGTACAAAAAAAGTAAGGTAACTAAACAAGAGGAGAAGCATGGCAAAGAAGACTGTAAAATATAATCTAGCTGAACTAGAGTAACATGATATAAGTCCAAATAGTATAATATGAGTCAAGTATAATCCTAATGTGAGTCCAGACGTTGTAGATCTAATACCAGATGATTCCAGTACAAGATAAGTCCAGTATAAGTTGAGTCCAGTCAGTGATCAAAGGTTCCAGGGTGAGTCCAGACTATACTCTAACAGTGTGTTTTAAAATATCGAGATCGACATGTAAACAGTTGTAGGTAATACGGTACATCGCACACTCGGCCAAGTGTGGGATGGCTATCATTCCAGTATAATTCCAAGGGAGTGGTTCCAGTATTTGGGAATGTTCACATGTCTACTCCAATATTTTCCTGCCTAACAAGTACAAGTGAATCCATAACCCGAAACGAAATAAGTACAAGTCCAGCCAGAACATGAATGATACCAGTAAGTGATTCCAGGGTGATTCTAGTAGGTGATGCCAGTAGTGGTTCCAGAAATGGAAGCCAGACATGAATAAATGAGTGTCGCATGAAATGGATCCAGCAATATCAAATCGTGTTTGTAACAGAGAATCAAATAGAACTAACTGGAACTAAAATATAGTAATTGACAAATAAATGAGACAACTATCAGAGAATGTACTCACCTGATACTCTGAAAAGAGTAGTATAATATCAGATATCTGTACCATAGTCATAATGTCCTAAATAGAGCAATATGGATTATAATGTGCTTAAAATTAGATAAATGAAGTTTCGATGCAATCTACATGATTTCTAGGCCAATCGAGGTCAAAGTCAACTCTAGGTCAAACCTGGTCAACTATCTAGGTCAATTAGGTCAACTAGTCAACTAACATCTATGGGTTGGTCAAACTATAGTCAACAAGTCAACTTAGTCATTAAAGTCAACCCTTAGATAGCTAGCCTATATATTATAACATATATCCTAAGGTATGTGTATAAGAGTAAACTCTAGGATTCTAACATATATATATATATATATTTTATATATATATATATATATATATATATATATATATATATATATATATATCCACACATCATTCATCCAAAGACAACCTATTTCCTTACCTATATATATATTACACTTAGGACTAATATGGAAATGTAATATGTACCCAAGACATATGGGTGACCCCCCATACCAAGCCATATCACTAAATATTTCCTTTACATGTATAATTCTATCAACACTACTAAGCCATACCCCTATTTGATCCACCCTATCTTAGATAACCCATTTTCCCTAATTATATTGGTATCCCTATAAACCTTACCTAGATTAGGAATTCATATTACCCTTATTGGATAGGTAAAGCCATTACCTATCCAATATTATCTTGGTTGTCTAACTCCTATACAATAGGCAACCCTATACCTAAACCTTTCATATATACATATTGGGGTTTCCCTCTTTAACTTAGATAGGGATATTCAATACCTTAGCCTAGGTTAGGTAAATCTCATATCCCACTAGAAATTTCCTAACCATATCATTCCTTCCTCAACCTATTCACAAGTCTAACCATGAAACACTAGGCTGACACCAACTTCACATCCTCCATCTAATACCTTAACTATTTATTCACTAACCCATATCCATAGTTTTATATATACAATTATATACAAGGTCTAATTCCTATCCCAACTCATAGCTCACACTCTCATAGTCCCTACTGCTACTGCTATAGTGCTACTACTGCCTTAGCTAAGGCCACTGCCAATATGGCCTGCTGCAACATAGCATGTCGATTGGTCCATGGCCAAGTGCCAAAGTATAGGGCCTGATACTCTATTGTTCAGTAAGGACTGAACACATGGCATATCCAATTGGCATCAACCCTCACATAAATACCCAATTTACATCCCACTCTCAGTTAACAATATTTTAGAACCCAATTCGATAGCAACTCAACCCTCTATAACACATATACTATGCAACCTACATAAACCTGCATAAATCAACAAACCCTATACCTATCAATTCAGGAATCCACTCTTTAAACATTATTCTCAGGTTACATTTTATTTGAATCTCAGAAAACTTATTTACCAATCACTGTCAGTTTCATTGAAACTGATACATGAAAATCCTAATTCGAACCCAAAAAACCCACAAAAAATTGAAATAAAAATAGTAAAACACGTGTACAGTCATAGGGACATGTCCCACGTGTCCAATGGGACACCAACGAGTCCAAGAATCAGGACACGAGGTGTCCAAACCCAAATCGAAATAGTGTATCAGAATACTGCACAGGTAGCCACGTGCACACGATAGAGGGCACGAAATGACTCGTGCTCGTGGCCGTGTGTTCGCCCCACATAGGGCTACACTTGTGTCACCGTGCACTGTGTCCCCGTGTCCCCGTGTCGTATCAAAACGTACGTATCAGAGCCAAAAATCTGCCTGAAGCAGTACAGTGCAAAATCAGTGCACTCGCGATTCCTCTTTCGACACGACGAGGTTTTAGGGGAGTCGTATCAGACACCGCCCCCACCTCTGTGTCAAGTGGCACGTGTCCAAGTGCCGTGTCGTGTCCTACAGAGGACTCGAGCAGCAGAAGAGCCATACGAGCCTCGTGCAACGTGTTTCCGTGTCCAAAATGATACGATTCGCGTCAGAGATCAAATCAAACAATTATGAAATCAAAGTATATATATAGCACTACAAATTTGTTAAAATATTTTTCGAAATTATAAGTTTTCAGTCCTTTCAAGCATTTCATCAAACACATGCACATACACATAAACACGTGTCCGATACGGACACGGTTTCCTACCAAACTTGAGGGACAGCTAGGAGACACCTAGATCTAGCCTAATATGCAAAGAAATCAGAATAAAAACATAGTTTAGAGTGTTTACCTATAGAGTGTCAAATGAAAAAAAAAGTCGCAATCGAATGATTCCTCTTGCTAGCCAAACTCTCCAAATTGTCCCAAAACTGAGATTTCTCTCCATGAATATCAAATAGAGGATGATTAGAATCTATTGCAAAAGATTTGGATCAAAAAGGAATTAAAATAGATTTATTATGAATTAGGGAAGATGGGAATTACCTTTTCTTTCTAAAAGTTGGTTGAACACAAAAGAGGCAAGAACAAAGGAATGAGAGTTTAAATAGGGTGGGGATCCCTATGTGGCTGGTCACTTAGGAAGGAATTAGGGTTAGGGTTTCCTTAATGGACTATGGGCCAAGTTGCATTAGTCATGGAATTAAAATCATAAGTCATAAGTCATGAACCTATTCATTATTCCTCCTATTCAAACTAGATTCTAAATGACTAAAATTGGGTTGACTTAAGTTAGACTAGGGTCTCACCATGCTAATCAAGTCACCATAGCTAGAGTCAACATCTAGGTTAGCCTACAAAGTCTCAACTAGTCAAAGTCAAAAATAACAATCACCATTCCAATAATTAATCAAATAATTCCAATAAGTCAAAATGACCAAAGTATCCCTAGGCTAAAAATGATAAATAATATTCCAATCACATGGTTAGGCTCTAGGTCAGACAGTCTCTCGGGTTTCACTAGCAGCACATCAAAATCACAAGTCATGACTTAAAACAATTTTAAATTGATTAAAAATCACCAAAAATTATAATGTGATACAAATATCAATAAATAATAATTATAATTTCAAAAGTTCAAAATTACCCTCATTTGGAAAACTGGGTGTTACATAAGTTGTGCTTGCACAAGACCAAGACCTGAAGCAAGACAAGATAGACACGATTGACAATACGCAGCGGAACATATTACAGATAATTGAAGTAGCAGCAGACATATTTTAGAATACATGCATTTAACACAATGGTAACTAGAAACAATTCTCCTTATTGATTTCATTTGAATAGATTACAAGCTCTCGATTCTTTCTGATACAATGTTACATTCTCTCAAAACTTTACAGATTTCAATGATCATGTTCCCATATATTACATCATTTTATATACAAAACCAACTCTTGCAACAGATGTCATCTCTTGGTATCTCTTCTGATTTTTGGCTCCTGAGGATGAGGCTCGAGCTATCGCTTCAGACTATCCTTCTCGATGCATATTGTACCTGCATGTAGACTAATGGTGGGTTAGTATATCAGCATACTGGTGATTGTGAACAAAGAGCTATATTTGTCTGAAATGATCAATGTTCATTTAGTGAGAAAAACATTTCTTATGATGTGATCTTGCTACTTTTTACCTATATACATTTCATGCATACAGAGTCAGTTTATATCTCTTTTAAAAATATCTTTGAAAAGCCACAATTCATTTTATTTTATTTGAAGCATACAAGGGACTATTCAATTCAAGCACGATGACTATTCATTTCATGGGTAGTACACAGCGTGTTTTATGAACCATATCATTTTATTAGGGACAACAGCATTAGCATTCTTTTCTTTGATTCAAGACATTATAAGGGTCAGATTACAAGCTTGATTATCACATCTTTTCTTTGATCGGGACATAGCTATTCTTTGCGACATGTTATTCTCTTTAAGTAATTCATGATCAGAAACTTAAGCAATAAATGTATCACTTTTTCAGTGATTCTTACCATAGCCGACGGTCCATCCCTGCATAAGACAAAGATTAGCATAAACATAATATAACCAACATTCTTATTCCCTCTTCCTCTTTGCATCGTTAGCTCTTAGCAAAACATTCTTGACACATGCAGACTCGATTGGCAGCTGTGACTCTCTGGTTCAGCTCTGCACCAACCAACACCTACCTATATGATGGTCCATGGAAAATCCCATGATTAGCTGATGTGGCTCTTTGGTTTAGATCGTCGCTAAGGACTCAGATATCGACTCCCATTTTCATATGGAGGCCCTAATCTCTCCTAGGCCGAGTGGTTCTAGGCGCCCCAGATACCACCCGAGAGACAAATTTTATTCGTACACGAGTTGTCCGAGACCAATGCATGTTCTAGCAGTTCTATCAAATAAAACAAATCTGTGATCATATGTACGGCATGTGCTTTTCATGCCTTAACAGATATACGACATGTTCTTTTCATGCCTTTGCAGATGTACAACACGTTCATTTTGTGCATTTCTTCTTTTCGGATCACATAGCCAACAGCTTCTTTTTTTTCTTATCAAGCATGACAATGAGTCATATTCAGAACAAAGATCTATATTAGCATGGCAATATCTTGTTTGATTTAATATAGCAAACATTCATTTCTTTATATCAGACAACAATCTTTCTTTAGCATACAGGCATCAGTTCATTTTTTATTAGCAGGCAATAATTCTTCTTAGCATACAGGTTATCTCTTTTCTTGTTCTTAGCAGGGCAGCATGTAGATTCTCTTATAAGCATACTCAATGATTTACCATCTTGTTATTAGCAATAATATTCAATCAAAAACTCATATTCTTATTAGGCGTAAGCGAATCAGCAAATGAGACTTCGTCCACTCACCCAGATCAATCGTCTTCTGTTGCAGAGCCAGTAATCCAATCTTTTTGTCTATCTAGTACCTTCACGGAGCGGGATACTATATAATTACCCACTGAGAAGAAGTTTCGTCCTCGAACTTTAAGAAGAAACTTACGATATCCATAGCAGTGATAATCCTCATCCTTCGCCATCATCAATCCATGAAATCACGATTAATTTTATATCAAAAGCTCATGTTCAGTAAAACATCTCAATCAATCAATAAAACATATGCCGGCATCATAAAAATATTTACGAATTTATTGTATGGAACGTTCATCTCATTGATGATATAAAGCAGGCAAGGAAATTTTGATCAGGAGAACATCTTCGAATTCAATCGAATCAACAATTGGCCAGAGGATCATGTTGCTCTGATACCATTATGTCACGTCCCGATCCCGCAGAGTCCTTTTGTCCTCGCTTCTGACTCTTTAAGACCGATTGTCCTCGCTAAGGTGTGATATTGTACAAGCCTAAGTTGCGCTTGCATAAGTCCAAGACCTGAAGCAAGACAAGATATACAAGATTGACAATACGCAGCGGAACATATTGCAGATAATTGAAGCAGCAGCAGACATATTTTAGAATACATGCTTTGAACACAATGGTAACAAGAAACAATTCTCTTTATTGATTTCATTTGAACAGATTACAAGATCTCGATTCTCTCTGATATAATGTTACATTCTCTCAAAACTCTATAGATTTTAATGATCCCATTCCCATATATTACATCATTTTATATACAAAACCAACTCTTACAACAGATATCATCTCTTGGCATCTCTTCTAATTTCTGGCTCCTGAGGATGCGGCTCAAATTATCGCTTTGGACTATCCTTCTCGATGCATATTGCACCTGCATGCAGACTGATGGTGGGTCAGTATATCAGCATAATGGTGATTGTGAACAAAGAGCTACATTTGTCTGAAATGATCAGTGTTCATTTAGTAAGAAAAATATTTCTTGTGATGTGATCTTGCTACTTTTTACCTGTGTACATTTCATGCATACAGAGTCAGTTTACATCTTTTTTGAAAACATCTTTGAAAAGCCACAATTCATTTCATTTCATTTGAAGCATACAAGGGACTATTCAATTCAAGCACGATGACTATTCATTTAGTGTGCAGTGTGCAGCGTATTTCATAAACCATATCATTTTATTAGGGACAACAGTATTTGCATTCTTTTCTTTAATTCAAGACTTTCTAAGGGTTAGATTAAAAGCATGATTATCACATCTTTTCTTTGATCAGGACAGCTATTCTTTGCAACAAGTTATTCTCTTTAAGTAATTCATGATCACAAACTTAAGCAATGAATGTATCACTTTTTCAGTGATTCTTACCATAGCCGTGTAGAAGCATAGAAAAGATGGGGTTCATGCAGACCATTTTTCGAAAGAAAGCTGACCGCATGGGTGCTCTGGGCCAAGATAATTTGGTCCGCAGAAGGAAGAGCCGCATGACAAACTTTACGGTCCAAAATGCACCAAATTCTATACGGCTCATCATTGTTGTCTCAAACAAATTAATGTAGGCCGCAGAAGGAAGAGCTACTTATGTGGCCAAGCTGATCAGCCGCAGGAGCCCTTCTGACAAAGCTGACACCTCTGACAAAGCTGACACCTCTGACAAAGCTGACAACTCTGACACATCCTGACAAAAAGATGAAGATAAGACATGACCATTCAAAAAAGACAAAGAAGTGTCATATCACCAGACATAGGACCCACGTGCCTGAGAGTTCATGCGGTTTGAGGCATGGTCCGCAGAGGGTGTCATGCGGCCAGGAGGACTGCGACCAGAGCCGCATAAGCCTTATGTGGCCCAGAATGCAGGATCTATGCACAAAAAGTCCACAAACTTTATGCGGACTAGTGGCACTGCTAGTGAGACACGTGGCTAAGGGAGACTACGACCCGAGCCGCATAAGTCTTATGCGGCCCAGCATGGCCGAGCATTAAAAGACAAAGAAGACCTATGCGGTCCAAAATGCCCCAAGCTCTAGGTGGCCCTTCATTTGTTGTCTCAGGGCACGTGGCAAGTTAACCAAGTCTCAACCATCCAGATTTGCTGTAACAAAAAATCTCAACAAACCACCAGAAGGCAGCCAAAGATCGAGTCTTCGTGTACTGTTACAACCATGTGGCCACGTGGACATCCATGCGGCCCAAAGTATGCTTCATCTCGAAATCATTAAAAATAGCAGGGTACCACATCCATGCTAAAGGCTGACAATTTCCTCAAGAGCAAAGACTGTGTTTGATAGTCCAAGGAGTAAGGCAGAGTTCCTACACTTCTCCCGAGCCTCCACCGTCACCTCCAGAATCAAAACTAAACAATTGTACTTAGATTGTTTCCTTGGATTTCTTTCTAGGCTTTCTGTTATACTTTCAAATTTTATAATCAAATCTAGTTCCTCTGTAGTTCTTGTTTGATAATCAATGGCAAACACGATAGCAACTCTGCTGGGGACTTCTTTCTCCACTGATGAGAAACTGGTGATGCAATCCGACACGTCCAAGCTCGGCTCTACGTAGCAGATGCTTGTTGTTCGCTTTGATCAACAAGCATTCGAGGAAATACTTTCCGATGGGAGCACCAGTCCAGCACAGAAGCGAGCCAACCCGAAAAGAGCCAGCAGGACATAGAGGCCCAAGACTAGTGCCCCTTGCCAGGCTCTGGAAGAAACTCCTCTCGCCACTTAAGACGACGGCCAAAGCTCTCATGCGGCCTTGCTTCGAGCCGCAGAGGACCCCGTTGTCCCCAAATCTGACAAAGGAAAATACTATGATGCTAGACTTTTGGGGGCACAAGTGAAACTCCTGCGGTCGAAGAAGAGGCCGAATAAGGAAGGTGGCCGCAGGCAGATTACCTATACGGCAGCCAATCCTGGCCGCAGGCAGATTTCCTATGCGACAGCCAATCCTGGCCGCAGACAGATGGCCTATGCGACAGCCAATCCTGACAGCAAACAGGATGCCCCGTGCGGCCCTGTCAAAAGCTCTATCTTTGACCGTCTCTTATACGGACCAGAGCCTATGCAGACCATGAAGAATTTTGAAGCTTCCAACTTGGACTCTTCCTACTACGCACCTTCGGGTGCTAAGTCAAAGAAGTCTAGGGCAGTACGGGCTCAACAAGCCCAGTCAATTGTCCAATCTGCTAACCGCCAGCGGGTACCGTTAACTGTTACACGGGCCCCTGATGTAAAGTTGTACAGAACCTCATGTGTCTAGCCCTCCACGACAAACGGATAGGGCAGGTCCCAAAAGTCTCCCTACAACGATCGAGAGAAAGTACTTTTACTAGCCTCATATCAGGGAGCAAATATGATACCTACACACCCATGCGCTCAGGATACCCGAGCCCACAAAACGGATGCAACGGTAGATCAATCTGCCCTCGGCTTACGAGAAGTACTCATCCAGAAACGCAAGAAGAGAGAGGCAACCTTGCCATGCGGTGAGCCCTCTCTAGGACATCACTATTCCCAAGTTGTCATCAACTGCTGCTACAATAAGTCGGCGGCACCTAAAGACCGGCATTCCATCTTCCAACGACTGCACCAGCCAGCACCTGTTCGACGACAACTCGAGAAACAAATACAAATTTCGGGAGACGAGAAATTTTCTTTCGCCTCATGTAATTCAACTCGGAAGGTTCCTGCCGGCAAGGGAGAAAAGAAGACAGGCTCCTCCAGCTCGGCAACCTCAGCCAGCACTGCAAGAAAACTCTCATCTAGAGGATTGCCACTGACAACCACAGGGGGTGTCTACCTAGGCACCCATTTCGGAAAGAAGCTTCCAACACCTGGGGGTGCATCCTCGAGGTCCCTGGGGGTGAACGAAGCTGGGGGTGGTAGTCCCCTGAACAAATGCAACAACCTGGTGTTCCAAGAGGATGCGTAGGGGTAGCAATCTACTGGAATTATGCAACAGACTTGGACGTCCCCGAGGGTGACCGCCTTCACCAAGATGATGCAGCTTCCTGCGCAGGAGGTAGCACCCCTTCTGAGTCCGAGGAGGAAGACATTTTGATATTTCCCGAAGATTTCTCTGTACGAGGGTACGACACGAAAAGCACGTCTTCTACAGTCCCATCCGTCTCTTTCCATGTACGGACAGTATTTATGGCAGAAGATGATCACGAAGGGCCTAGTGATCGACAACGTCTGGAAGCACATGAAGCCATGATCCTAACATTGGTCAAGTCAGTAGACGAGATCAAAGCTGTCTGGCCGACTCAACCAGCAAGGACACCTGGACAAACAAGTTTGGGCCCCGCAGTCAACGTGGACTAAAACACGACCGCTCCTCCTCTGGGCGACAATCCTCCTGGAATATCCGCTCCTTCAGATGTAGATGAGGCCAGGGAGGCAAGGAGAGAAGTCCAGGAGCTTCGAGCAATGTTCAATGCCCGAGACTCCTTCCGGGATCTCAGAATACGGCAGCCGTATCCCGCTGCATGGAGAGACGTTCCTTTTTCTCCGCGGTACAAACCATTTTATATCGATTCATATGATGGGAAGACCTCTGATAGCCGGTACATGACTTATTTTGAGGTCATAACAGACCACTTGTCGCATAGTGACGCCATCCTCACACGATTATTTATCGGAGCATTGAAGGGAATTGCGTTCGACTGGTACCGCAACCTCCCGGACAACTACGTCCATTCCTTTGATGGCTTCAAACACATGTTCCTAGAAAGGTTCTACGAAGTGGGGCATGATGTGACAATGTCGTCTCTCATGAACGTCGTTTAGGGAGAAAGGGAGCTAACGAGAAACTAGATTGAGCGGTTTCGCCAAACCGCGATGAGATTACCCCAAGGCAATCCTGAAAGCTCCTTGATCGAAATCTACCAAAAGAAGTTGCTCACTGCAATCAGCCTCTGGATGGGTGAAGGTCAATTCAGGGATTGGACAACTTTCATAATAAGCGCTACAAATACGGAGGCAAAGTTAAAGAAAGCTCGCCATCTGGGATTACACATTCCAGATGGAGAGGACAAGGCCAAATGTCCTGGTACCACCTCCAATAACAACAACAGTGGCGGCACCACTAATAACCGGGACACCAAAGGCAAACAGGATATAGTCGCTGGTACAACCAAAAAGCCTGAACAAAAGTAAACAGAAGTTCCGAAGCCCAAGGAGATGACATACTCTTTTGAAAAAAGCCATGTCAAGCCTATCTTCGACATGCTCCTGAAGGCGGGTAGGATTTGACTCTGTGATGTAGAGCGCGAGCCTCGACCAGCAGAGATCGAAGATCCGAAGTATTGTCACTTCTACCGCTATGTCTACCACCCCACGTAGGAGTGCTTCACATTAAAGCGGTACATCCAGAACCTCATCAACTTTAATGCTTTGTTGCTAGAATTCGAAGAGGTTACGGTGGCTGCAAACATGGTATTCGTTCAGTTTGGTAACTTCCCCCCAACGAAAACTCAGGATGGGGTAGTACCCGTTCCCCGGGCAACGATGGAGGTTACCAACCTTCCACCTGTCCGGGACCAGAAGACTGGATTGGTGCCTCTCACCACGTCACGATGAGAGGTCATGTGGGTCCATCCGGACTTAGTGCCGAAGTTACCCAGGTGGTGCCGTCTTCAACTAGCAAAAGGAAGTGTAGGAAATCCAGATCCTGCCATACAATCTCGACCGAAGCTGAGGAGGCGGCAGCCATTGTTACCCAGTCTGGCACACAATTCCAACCCACTCTGGGTAATTCAGTCGAGGACCCTCAGCCGACAATGCTGCCTGCTACTGACGTTCCAGGACCATCTCAGCCTCCACCGGCAGACAGATCCAAGCCGAAGGAAACCGGCTTCGACAGGCCGCTCCGTAAGGACGTACCTCAGGGGCTGGAGAGACCTTACAACTTTGACATACTAGCACAACTGGCTAATACGCCAGCAAAGTTGTCGTTATACGAGCTCCTAAGGCTCTCCAAGGATATTTGCGTCGCATTAAGCAAAGCACTACATAATGCTGACGCCTACTTAGCTCAGGTCAAGCCTACAGGGGAAGACTCGTCAGCAGATCTCCAGGACAGCAATTGTACAGATGCAATACCCAATATCGTATTCACTCCACAGGACATGTTAATCAAAACCAACTTGCATGATCGCCTCTTATACTACACTGGATACATAGACGACATCAAGGTGGATCGGATGCACATCAATCCTGGCTCATCAATAAGCATCATCCCAAAAAGCTAGCTTCAACTCCTGGGCATCCCTATGTACCGGCTAGCATCGACCAACACTGCCATTAGCAGTTTTAACTCGGGAAAAAGCTATCCCCTGGGGAAGATTCACTTGAAATGTCAGATCGACGACCTGAAGATGGAGGTTACCTGCTACGTCATAGACGCAGATACGTCCTACAATATCCTCTTGGGGCGTCTATGGATAGATAACTATATGATCGTCTCATCCATGCTCCACCAGTGCTTCAAGTATGTCAGTAAGTACGGCTTCGTGAAGATGAAATTCGTCGACATCGATCCCTTCAAAGGAGTTGAGTCTTACTATTCGTCTGAGGCTTGTCTATATAGTAAATCTAAGCATCACACAGTTGATGTGGGGACACCGGAGACCACAACAGGGTTAGAGGAACCTCTGAAAATCCGTCTCCAGGCCCGCAAACTAGGTAAAGCTGCACCCCTTGTCGTTACTTTGCACAAAGAAGTGCCTGGTTCCCTCGCCCCAGCTGCATAGTTGGAACCAATGGTCATTCAACTCCGGAGGTCTAGCCAGGAGCCAAAACCCGTCGTGGAGCCGATGGTGATCCGATTGCCGAAGTCCAATCAAAGGCGAACGGAAGATGCAAGGTCCTCTGTGGAGCCGATGGTGATCTGGTTACCGAAATCCAATCAAAAGCAAATGGAAGATGCAAAGTCCTCTGTCGAGCCGACGGTTATCTGCCTCCCCAATACGAGCCGACAGCCAAGTGTTGATCTGAGGCCCTCAAGCAAGCCGATGCCATAAACAGAACCCTTGGTGGCCAAACCGCCCAAGACGTCGTCCCAGCCTCCAGTCAAGCAGGGGGTAGCCGAAGAGGAGGCAAAACTCACAAAATAGCTGGTTGTACATGTTGATTGTCCATTTACCGATGATGTAATTCCTTTCGACAAAATACCTTATTTGATCAATAAAAGGCAGAAGAAAAGGCGATCACACAATCATCTTCGGCCGAAAAGAAGATCCTCAACCTTTTATGCCAGAAGAGTTTGATCTCGAACCCGACACTAGAAGATTGCCGCTCTACTTATATAGTTCCCAAGCCAAGTACTTTATGCAAAAGCAGGGGTACGATCTGGAAACAACCCAAGGTCAAAACTTCGGCAACGGCCCGCGATCACCTCTACAGTTGCCAATCCTGACTGGAAAATCATAGGATTATTACAGCAAGTCCAGACATGGTCTAGGTTATGTTACACCAGCAACAACACCCGACAGCTCCGATGAGGAATACGAGTGGCATTCTCACTCGTCCAAATTACCCACCTATGATTTCGATAATAGCATTGGGGATATATTCAGGCAAATACTGTCTGTTAATATGGCATCTGCCGACATTCAAGAAAAAGATGAAGATCTGCCCGAATCTATTGAATTGGAGCCATGGGTCCAACAGCTGGATGCACGGTGAGAGAAGCACTTTGAACTATGAGACCCTCCCATTGAAGATGAGGTTATACAAATTGACCTCGGTGATGGATCCTCCTCGAAGCCAATCTTCATCAGTAAAAGCTTGACGGACGATGAGCGAGAATCGCTGTTGCAACTCGTTAGAGAATATATCGACATCTTCGCCTGGAGCTATGAAGACATGTCAGGGCTAAACCTTGAGATCGTACTTCATAAGCTCAATATTTATCCAGACGCAAAACCAGTCAAACAACAGCAACGACAGTTTCGTCTAGACATCATGAATTTTATCGATGCAGAAGTAAACAAGCTTATAGCTAGCGGCTTCATCCGCGAGGAGCAACACCCAGACTAGGTAGCTAATATAGTACCTGTCGTCAAAAAGAACGGGAAGATCCGAATTTGTATCAACTTCTATAACCTAAATGCGGCGTGTCCTAAGGATGAATTCTCTCTTCCGATCACAGACATAATGATCGATAATACGTGTGGCTTCGGGTGCATGTCCTTTATGGATGGCTTTTCTAGATACAATCAAATCAAAATGTCTCCTAATGATGAGAAGCATACATTATTTCGAACATCGATCAGCATGTATTGTTACACAGTCATGTCCTTCGGCCTAAAGAACGCCGGTATTACATATCAACGAGCTATGAGTATCATATTTAGAGACCACCTGCATAAGACGGTGGAGTGTTACGTTGACGACATCGTTGTTAAAAGCCGCTCTAAGGATGACTACTTACACGATTTGAGGACAGTGTCTGATCTCATGCAATCGCATAATCTGAAGATGAATCCCACCAAATCCTTCTTGGGCATGTCCAGCGGGAAATTCTTGGGCTTTGTCATTACTTTTTGGGGCATTCACATAGACCCCAATAAGACAAAAGTAATCATGGAGATGAGTCCACCGAGGAACCTCTTCGAACTCCGAGGCCTTCAGAGAAGATTAGCCTACATTAGGAGGTTCATATCTAACCTCTCAGGACGATGTCAACCATTCACACAACTCATGAAGAAAGGCATCTTTTTCATATGGAATGAAGAATGTCAACGCGCTTTTGATAATATTAAGGAATACCTATCAAATCCACTAGTTCTGGTAGCCTCGATCGTCGGAAAGCCCTTCATGCTCTATGTACGGGCAATGAAACACTCCCTTGATACCTTACTAGTGCAGAACAATGATGCAGGGCATGAACAAGCTATCTATTACCTCAACCGAATGATAGTGGGGCCAGAATATAGGTACACCATCGTGGAGAAGGAATGTCTTGCTTTGGTGTTCGCCATTCAGAAAACACAATACTATGTGACAGGGCAGACCATCCATGTTGTCTCCTGAGCCAACCCCCTCAGGGGTCTCATGACCAAGCCAAGCGTACTCAGTTCTCATCTAGCCACCTGGGCGATATTGTTGTCCCCTTATGATATGGTTTTCGTTCCACAGAAGGCTGTCAAAGGTCAAGCCTTGGACGACTTCTTAGCAACCTATCTAGGCTCAAAAACAGCCAGAATCTATGATAAAATTGTAGGACCGTTGAGCACCTCTAGAGGGGGTGAATAGTGTGTGTTTGTGTGCAGCGGAATATAATCACCAATTTAAAATTTTAAAGTTATAACTATGGTAGTAAATAAAAGATAGTAAAAAAATACAGCAAGAGATAGAGAGATCAAACTCAATGACACAGCGATGTATACTGGTATCCCTCTGAGAGGACTAATCCAGTCTCGAGTACTCTTGCTCGATGTTAATCCACTAAGGCATAAGCTAATTGAGAGCTTGCAGTCTCTTACAATACCGTGCTTGGTGACAAGTGCACGACCAACTTCACAACACCGTGCTTGGTGACGAGCGCACGACTGGCTCCACAATAAGGATGATTGTTGTACTTTGAACAACCTCTTTACAACTCTTGAACACCAAAAAAACTCTAGATCGAAGTAGATATTACTGGCTTTTGGCTAAGAGGAGTATAGGTGTGATTTGAAAGCTTTTGATCGATTGAAAACACTTATTGAATAGAGAAGAGAAGATAAAGAATGAATGAGTTAATGAATGATTTGAAATGAAAAACTCTCTCTTATTTATAGGTGTTTTCTGGGACCGAACTCGGGCAGAGTTCTGATGCAAATATTTTGCATATGTACGTTGCATGCAGATTTGGAGGCAACGGACATTTGAATTCATACTGACCAAACTCGGGCAGAGTTCGAACCGAACTCGGTTTTGAGTTCTGTCTAGAAGAATTTCGAAATATTTGTCAAATTTTGTTGTAAAAATAATTTTGAACATTTGGTAAAGATGAAATGGGAATAGGTAGGCTTTTTAGAAATGTGGACTGAGATTAACCTAAGCCAGTATTACCTAGTCGATATTACAATTTAAATCCTAGACTCAATAAAGATAAAATACATAATAAATTATAAAATAACTCGGACTGGATCCCATTGAAAGTAATCTTCAGATTGATGATATATATGCTTGATGATGCAGTACGACGCTTGTTGATTTTGATTTCATATGTCCTGAAATGATTAGCAGCAGTTCATATATTTTGTGTATTGACTTAAGTTCATGTCGATTATTAAAATCGGGTGTGACCATGGAATGGGCCAACAATCTCCCTTATTTTGATAATTGACAAACTTGAGTCTATACCAAAATATATCGAAAAAATAGAACAAAATAAAATGTACCTGAACAAAACATGGTTGATTTTGTAATGGATTGGATTGTATGCTTTTGGATTTTTGATTTTTGGTATGTATTCTTTCTCCCCCTTTGTCAATATAAAAAAGACTTTGGCTCCCCCGTAATGTGTGAAGCCAACAATTTTCAACACAAACAGACAAAGTGAAGCTAAAGAGATACATAAAAAGGTGCATAAAAAGATAACTAGTACTGAAATAAACTAGAATATCATGCATCACAATGTCTCACTGAAATAAAAAGATACAATCATAAAGTGCTGAATATGTCTAACTGAAAATTTTAGACAAAACAAAATAAAAACTACATCATAGCATAGATCATCATCTAACATCCTATCCACTATCCACTAGCTGAGTTCGCATCACATAGTGGGGTCGTCACCGCCAGGAGCATCCAGAGAAAAGTAAGCTGCAGTAGGAACGAAGTAAGGGAAAGATGCCTCATCTCCGAACCTAGGTCCTGGGAAGCCTAGGTGAGGAAGGATAGTCATTGGATGCGCTGGGTCCTGAGAGAGACTCCAGTGAAGATCAGCAATTCCATTCCGTAATACCTGAGCCTGGTAGATGTGGCGGAACTCCGATTCCAGATAGCTTTGATGACGTTGCGCAGAGAGAGCAACAAAGTCATCAAATCTCTGATAAAATCCTGGGTCAAAACCCGAAGCAGGGGCTGGAGCATGAGCTGGAGCAGCATCAGGAGGAGGAGCCTCAGCATCAGCAGTTGGAGCAGGCTGAGCTCCATGCGACAGAGGTAGAGCAGGGTATCTACGATATCTGGTGAGCTATATGGGAGTGGAGGAGTAGGCACAGGTTTGAAGATCAATATCAAACCTGCGAAAGATGGAGGTCAGGTGCATAGGATAGACCAGGTGGCATCCTGCATTTCTGCAGTTCAACATCCAGGCCATCATGGTCTTGGGGATAGAGAAAGGAATACCAAAATGGATATGATACATAGCAGACAGCTCTAAGAAAGTGATCTCATCATATGATCCTTTCTTTGGAAGGAAAACAGAGAAAATAAAACGATGGAGTTCATAAAAAATTTGGTTATGGTCTTTTGAAAAGACTCTTTTAGGAACAGGGTGTGGATGGCAAATCAATTCTTTGAAAGAGGTAAGTATGACATCTTCTGGAAATTGGATATGATGGATATCTACAAGAGCTTCACCCACATCAGGAACATGGAAATATTTACTGATGTCAGTGGCACTGAACTCCAATTCTTGCCCAGTAACGTAAGAATAGAAGTTGTTGTTTGGTTTTACCTGTAAGTTGCAGTAAAACATACGGACTGCATTATCGAAGATGTTCTCGGCTACTTCGAAGAAGTCTCTGTAGCCTAGATGGTCAAATGTGGGAGCATACTCATAAAAAATAGTAAAGTTAACAAACGCTCTAGCACATATTTTACGACCAGAGAATAAATCAAACCATAGGTCACAAAATTCCTTATCTGGAAATAAACCAAAATCAAAGTCATCTGAGCCTACTGGTCTCGCAGGACTAAAAAGACTAGTAGGAACGTAGTCAGACGAGGAAGATCCAGCTTGAGAAGGATCTACATGTCTTCTCTGACGTTTGGGAGCCATGGATGAAAAAGAAAGAAAATAGAAGTACCTTGGAAGAGGAGGAAGAAGATGAAGTTGATTAGCCCTGGAACTCCTAGAAAACTTGGAAGAAAAGAGTAGGAAGGAGTTTTTGGGAGAAGTATGATGTTTTCACGAATTGTTGTGTGAAAATAATGAGAAGAAGTGGGGTTTATAAACGGTTTAGGGCCGGCTGTTCGGTTCTGGAAGCTGAACATCGCCGACCGAACTCGGCCAGAATTCGGCCAGAACTCGGTCAGAGTTCGGTCCGAGTTCGGCTACTTGTATTTTCGAGGTAATAAATACAGTTTTGGTATTTTAAACTATAACTTTATGACTTTTGACTTCTATATTAAATAACGTTTATTATTTTTGGGTTAGCTGTAGGGGTACTGTCCCAGCTAACGAAGGTTCACCGAGGAACTCTTAAATACCACTTCGCTTCGACCGTAGTCGTGGTGACAGACAGACCCTTTGTAGGCTTGTACCAAAAAAATAATTTTCGTTAAATAAATTATGAAGTTTCGGGTCATAAAATTAAATTTAATTACCATACTACACTATGAATCTAAAAATTCAAGTATACCGAGCTCTCGCCTCATTATGTTAAAACGGTCTTCTGCCAGTGGTTTTGTGAAAATGTCTGCTAGTTATGATCTGTGTCAATAAACTCTAAGCAGATATCCCCGTATTGTTGGTGATCACGTAAAAAGTGATGACGTATCTCAATGTGTTTTGTGCGTGAGTGACAAACAGGGTTCTTAGTCAGATTAATAGTGCTAGTGTTATCACAATAAATGGAAATCCTAGTGTAGTACAAATTGTAGTCTTCTAGGGTTTGCTTCATCCATAAAATTTGAGCACAGCAACGTTCTGCGGCAATATATTCAGCCTCAGTAGTTGATAATGCTACAAAATTTTGCTTCTTGCTAAACCATAAGACTAAGGCTTTTCCTAGAAAATGACACGTACTGCTGGTACTTTTACGGTCTACTTTGCATCCAGCAAAATTCGCATCCGAGTAACCTATCAGGTCAAAGGATTTGGTTTTAGGATACCACAAGCCGACTATAGAAGTTCCTTTAAGGTATCGAAAGATACGCTTAACGGCACTTAGGTGTGATTCCTTAGGATTTGTCTGGTATCGTGCATAGATGCAAACACTGAACATAATATCAGGGCGACTAGCAGTTAAATATAATAAGCTACCAATCATACCTCGATACTTACGCTGGTTGTCACTTTCCATTCCCAGAATACGTATTTTTAGAATACATGTACTGTTTAAATGTAAATATTTTATATTTATCATGTATTGCTCTGTATTTAAATCCCTTTAATTTCATGTTAATTAATTTCCTGCAATTTCATTTCTGTACTTTACTTTCTGCTTTTATACTCTGCTTTAGCTTTGCTATGGGTTCGGCTCAGATTGGTTTAATTATATTGGTTTATCATGAACCGAAATAAACCCCCACCTACCACCACCCCATTTAAAGCCCCAAACCCTTTCTCTCTCTTCATTACTTCTTTTCATTACTCTTCTTCTTCCTCATAACTCTCCCACCAACCTAGGAGAGCAAGGCAAGTGCCAACTTGCTTCCTGATGGATACCCATTATTATTGTTCTATCATCTTCCTTATTTGATTCTAAGTCTCTTTAGTACTTAGCATTTTCAATTTCCATGGCTTATTTGTTGTAGATCTAAGTTTGTTATATTTTCGGGTTTCTTAGGTTTTGATCTAGTAAACTTTGTTATCTTCAAGTTTTGATGGTTCCATGTTGTAGAGAATTTCGTTCTACCCAATTTTGACCTATGGAAGTCCATATTTGGGCTTGGAATGAAGGATTTATGGAGCTTGGAAGCAATGGCTTCCATGGTTCTGTTCTCAGAAAAATTCGGAGAGGAAGAACAGTCCCAGCCGCATGAAATCTTATTTCCTACAGCGCATGAGATTATCTATTTCCCAATCATTTTCCACAGCCGCATGAATCTTATTTCCCACAGCGCATGAGATTATTTATTTCCCAATCATTTCCCACAGCCGCATGAATCTCCATTCCTTAGGCGCATGAGATTATTTATTTTTCAATCATTTCCCACAGCGCATGAGATTATTTATTTCCCAATTATTTCCCACAGCGCATGAGATTATTTATTTCCCAATCATTTTCCACAGCCGCATGAATCTCCATTCCTCAGGCGCATGAGATTATTTATTTTCCAATCATTTTCCACAGCGCATGAGATTATTTATTTTTCAATCATTTTCCATAGCCGTATGAATCTCCATTCCTCAGGCGCATGAGATTATTTATTTCCCAATCATTTCCCACAGCGCATGAGATTATTTATTTCCCAATCATTTTCCACAGCGCATGAGATTATTTATTTCCCAATTATTTCCCACAGTCGCATGAATCTCCATTCCTCAGGCACATGAGATTATTTATTTCCCAATCATTTCCCACAGCGCATGAGATTATTTATTTCCCAATCATTTCCCACAGCCGCATGAATCTCCATTCCTCAGGCGCATGAGATTATTTATTTCCCAATCATTTTCCACAGCGCATGAGATTATTTATTTCTCAATCATTTCCCACAGCGCATGAGATTATTTATTTCCCAATCATTTCCCACAGCGCATGAGATTATTTATTTCCCAATCATTTCCTATAGCCGCATGAATCTCCATTCCTCAGGCACATGAGATTATTTATTTTTCAATCATTTCCCACAGCGCATGAGATTATGTATTTCTCAATCATTATTTATTTCCCAATTTTTATTTCCCGAATTTGGTATTAATTAACATTAATTGTTATCTTGATTAATTATTGATCATGTGTTCCTAGATGGAACTAAGAGACTGGCTAGTCGTCTTATTGAATTAAATGGAATAAGACACGTTCATATTTGCAATCGATTGGCCAATCCCAAATATTGACATATAGATACATGCAGGCTACAATTATTTATTTATTTTACGAGAGCAGCATGTGTACTCTATGGTCAAGGCATGATTATTCCGTGGTTAGTTTTAATTGTTGCATTACGCTATGTACGACCTACAACCTAACCGCACGGGTATCGTTGTAGAGTTGAGCATATCGTACTTTGTACGAAAGTACTCATTCTGAAATGACCATGGTCCACGGCATAGGATTTTACTTAACATAGAAGCTACTAAGTTAAATAAAATAATGATTGCATGGAGGGAATGGATCTCCGAGTTCTTACATGGCAGCCCTCTTTGAGACTATTAGCGCCCAACAGGCCGGCTGGTTCCCACAGATACTGCAATTCTGCCACACGGGCAGGGAGCGGTATCTGCTTATATTATTGTATATTGTATATTGATGACGGGCGTCCCGCTGGGACTCGTCTAATTCATGATTAGCGCAATGGATTGATTGGATCGACTAGCCTTGCTTGTCCATAGTAAGAACTAAGAAATCCTTATTGCATAATTTCAGGATAACTTGGGACTCACAATAGTAATCCGTAGGAGTTGGATGGCCATTTAAGTTGATTTGTTTGTGTACTGTACCTACTCTGTTACCTAACTGAGATGATCAGAGCATCAGGACATGACGGGCCAACTTCTGTCCTTGTTTGGTTGGGAGGTTGGTTCGAAGTGTCGTGATGTTACGTGAATCCCAGTAGCAAGCAGAGATCTATTATTATATTCTCTTATTTACTGGTTTAATGTCTCATATCGTGCTTCCTTGCGGTACTTGCTATTAGAGGTCTAACCTCTCTGGTTTTGTATTGCCAGATTTAGAGCCGGTTCCCGAGGACTCAACTTACCTCTACCTCCAAGATGGTCAATACTAGAGGAATGATCGCAGGAGGACTCGAGTGGGTTCCTTACTTCCCCGCTCGTTTTGTTAATTACTTTACATTTTGCCGCCTGGTACCGACATGTTAGCCGGATAGTCTTGCACTTACTTTTACATAATTGTAATTAAGTCAGACTGCAGCTGATAACAATTGTGTATATGTTGCTATATCATCTGGCTATGTTTTGTAAAGCCAGATCTCAAGAACATTTTGGCTAAGCGTTTGGGACGCCTTATTGCTTTATCTTAAATGTTCTCTGTTATTGCTTCTTGTTTGAATGATTGAGACAATAGATGTGAAGTGACCATAGCGAGACTTTCATGTAGTATGCACCCCCTTATCTTTTAGACAGCATTAATCGTATTATACGGTATTCATCTACCCGTAATACGTAGCAGGCTGAGTCATTCCCCCGCTCTCCAGTATTCTGGTTCTGGGGCGTGGCAAGGTTTTAGTGGTAGCCCATGCAGGTCTGATTTTAGACTTGTGGGGTATTTTAATTTATAGGATGTCTCAATCACACGTGTTTCCCCTTGATCTCATGATTCGTTACTCTCGACTCTAGCTTGACATTCCGGTATCCTTTGACTTCATTGATCTTTCCAGTCCGATCGTTTGATTGTTCTCTTGTCCCTTTTCTTAGGGGCACCTCGTCCGCATCTGTCAGGACTGGACAACAACAACAAGGGCAACACGGACAACCTGACCATGTTGGTCAGCAACAAGGGCCGGTACTAACTCAAGAGACCATCCGAGAAGAAGTAATAGTGGAAGCAGCAGCTGGACCGCAGTATCCGGATGTTCCACCACCACCAACAGTTCTACCTACCCCTATGGAAGTAGACACACCAGCCCTTCTGGAGATCATGAGAGGGATGATGGCTACTCAGCAACATCAGATGTTAGCCCAATAACGTATGCACGCTCAGTTACAAGAGCAGAATATACTACTTAACCAAGGATTGCAGACAGCTTTAGAAAGAGGGGCAAGGACAGATTCCGGAGCGTCAGCCAGGTTTTGCAAGTACAACCCCCGCCGTTTCGAAGGCACGGAGGATACCATCTCAGCAGATACATGGCTTAAGGATATTGAGGCTATCTTGACAGCCGCTAAGGTGCCGGCAGAAGAACGTGTGGATCAGGTGAAGTTGTTACTTCAGGATCTCGCACGTGATTGGTGGGAATCAGAGGAGGTAGGCATCAGACGTCCTGTGGCTTGGGACGATTTTAGAGCAAGATTTAAGACAAAGTACTATGGAGTTGTGGTGCAGTTTGAGCTACAACAGAAGTTTATCAACCTTAGACCGGCTGGCAAGACTGTAGATGCTTATGCAGCAGAGTTCTGTAGATTGAGTAGGTTCGCCCCAAAAATGGTAGCAACCAAGAGCCAGAGGGCAATGAGGTTCCAGCAGGGGTTTCATCTTGAGCTCTTGCAATTGATAGAGGGGCATAATTACCAAACTTTTGATGAAGTATTGACGGTGACTCGAAGGCATAAGATAACCGTTCAGAGGATTGCGGCCAGGACTGGGGGTCAGAAGAGATCCCACAGTCAGATTAAAGGAGGAGGGGGAGTAGCACCCCGAACAACAGCATCATCCTCTGGCATTCGTATCCACGATGTGGCACTGCGAGGACCAGCACCACCATCCAGGCAGCAGCAACAGCAACAGAGGAAGAACCAGCAACCCCCAGCGGGCTGCACTTATTGTGGGAAGATGGGGCACACTAGAGATGTGTGTCGGGTATTGAACGAACTGTGTTTGATATGTGGAAATCCAGATCATCGGGTTACCATATGTCCCATGAATTCGAGGTCAGGAGGACCAGTACAGCAGTTTCCTGCTCTGCCAGCACCAGGGGCAGGGCAGTATCGAGGACCCGCAGTGGCAGTGAGACCATTGGCCCAGCGTCCGTTAATGCCACAAGCTCAGATGTTTCGGCAGCAGGGACCGCCAATGCAGCAACACCAGCATAGACCACCCCAGCATCACCAAGGCGGGGGCCAGCGGCAGTACCAGGCTAGGCCGCAGCATGGGAACCAGCAAGGAGGTCGAGGGCAGGCATTCACGCTGTCCTTGGAAGAGGAATTGGCATCGGGAGATGTTGTGGCAGGTAACATTCTCGTCGCCTCTTATCTCGCAGTAGCATTGTTTGATTCGGGAGCATCACACTCATTTATATCTGCACAATTTACAACACGGCTAGGAATGGAATTCGAGGCATTGCCAGGGAGGTTGAATATATACTCACTGGCAATGGGCTCATAGAAGTTAGTAGAGTTATTCTAGCGTGTAGCGTTGTAGTTTGCGGGCATTCCTTACCCACCCGGTTAATAGAATTTTCTATTAGAAATTTCGACGTTATCTTAGGCATGGACTGGCTGAAAGACAGTCATGCGATAATAGATTGTCGTAGAGGGAGTGTATCTTTTGATATTCCAGGCATGAAGCAGTTCACCTTAGTCAGATCAGTGGCAACTCAACAAGAGTAGGGAGTAGTGACGGCAATGAAAGAAGTTCAAGTCCCGAAGGTAGTTGAAGAGTTTCTAGACGTATTTCCTGAAGAACTTCCAGGTCTACCACCGGTTAGAGATATTGAGTTCAGTATAGAATTGGCACCTGGAACTAAACCGATATCAGATCGAGTTTATAGAATGGCAGATTCCGAGCAGGCCAAGGTATATCAGCACATAGAGGAACTGAAGGAGAAGAAGTTCATCCAAGCTAGCATATCACCATGGGCAGCACCAGTGGTACTTGTGGGGAAGAAGGATGGATCATCCAGATTGTGCACGATTACAGGAAGCTTAACGCGGCAACAGTAAAGAACAAGTACCCACTACCCAGGATCGACGACTTATTTGATCAGTTGAGTAAAGCTGGAGTTTTCTCCAAGATAGATCTTCGTTCAGGGTATCATCAAGTGAGGGTTCGGAAGGAGGACATTCCCAAGACAGCATTCAGGTCGAAGTATGGGCATTATGAATTCTTAGTAATGCCGTTTGGTTTGACCAATGCTCCAGCAATCTTTATGGATTTAATGAATCGCATCTTTATGCCGTACTTGGATCAATTTGTCGTTGTATTTCTCGACGACATTCTTGTATATTTAACTAGTGAAGAGGAGCATGAAGATCACCTCCGGAAGGTGTTACAGGTTCTGAGAGAGAACCAATGGTATGCCAAGCTCAGCAAGTATGAGTTTTGGTCGGATCATATTTCATTTTTGGGTCATATCATATCAGGAGCTGGAGTAGCAGTGGATCCCAAGAAGGTAGAAGCAGTAGAGAGTTGGCCAGTACCCAAGACCGTAGCTGATGTACAAAGTTTCTTGGGATTGGCAGGATATTACAGAAGGTTCGTATCAGACTTTGCAAGGCTTTCAGCACCTATGACCCACTTGACACGGAAGGATGTACCATTCGTCTGGTCGGCAGAATGCCAGGCATCATTTGAGAATCTGAAGCAGAAATTGATATCAGCGCCTATTCTTACATTGCCAGTTGGACCCGAAGGTTTTACAGTATATTATGATACGTCAGGAAAAGGACTTGGGTTCGTCCTAATGCAACATGGGAAGGTGATAGCATACGCATCTAGGCAACTTCGAGACCACGAGAAGAATTACCTAACTCATGACTTGGAGTTGGCGGCAGTAGTATTTGCTTTGAAGCTATGGAGGCATTACTTATATGGTGACCGAGTAGACATGTACACAGACCATAAAAGTCTGAAGTACATCTTTACCCAGAAGGAACTGAACATGAGGCAGAGAAGATGGTTAGAGTTGATCAAGGACTACGACGTGGAGCTTCAGTATTATCCAGGCAAGGCTAATGTGGTAGCAGATGCTCTTAGCAGGAGAGGCGGCGCATTTATGTTGACAACCCAGAAGCACATTTTAGAAGACCTTCAGGAGATGGACATCGAGGTTATACTTCCTTGTGATGTAGGAGTTCTGGCGAGTTTACAAGTTCAATCCGACTTGGTAGACAGGATCAAGGTAGCTCAGGCACAGGATCCAAGGATTCAGAGGCTTAGAACAGAATGTGAGTCAGGAATCAGAAAGGAGATGTAAATTCATAAAGATGGTACCCTTAGGTTTGGGTCACGTCTATGTGTGCCTAGTGGAGATATCAGACAGGAGTTTATGGCAGAAGCTCACAGCTCTCAGTATTCTATACACCCTGGAGGGACCAAGATGTACCAAGATATCAAGCAGCACTTCTGGTGGAACGGGATGAAGAGGAAGATAGCTAGATTTGTTTCCCGTTACTTGGTATATCAGCAAGTGAAGGCAGAACAGCAGAGGCCAGCTGGGTTATTGCAACCGCTTCCTATCCCGGAATAGAAGTGGGAACATATTACAATAGACTTTGTGACCGGTTTACCGAGATCACCAAGTGGTAAGGATGCTATTTGGGTAATCGTAGATCGTCTTACGAAGGTGGCACATTTTCTTTCTTTTAGAGTAGGCTAATCTACGGAGAAGTTGGCAGAATTGTATATGCAGCAGACAGTCAGGCAGCATGGAGTCCCAGTCAGTATTGTTTCAGACAGAGATACCTATTTTACATCACATTTTTGGAAGAGCTTACATCATAGCTTGGGTACCAAGTTAAGATTTAGCACGGCTTACCATCCACAGACGGACGGGCAATCAGAAAGAACAATTCAGACTTTAGAGGATATGTTGCGAGCTTGCACCCTAGATTTTGGAGGATCTTATGAGAGCCACCGACACTTGGTCGAGTTCTCATACAATAACAGTTATCAAGCCAGTATCCAGATGGCGCCATTTGAAGCACTATATGGTAAGAAGTGTAGGTCGCCACTAGCATGGAACGATATCGGGGAGAGAAAGATGCTAGGCCCAGAAATAATTGTCCAGATCGTTGAAGTGGTTAAGGGAGTTAGAGAACGACTTCGAGTTGTGCAGGATCGGCATCGTCATTGGGCGGACCAGCATCACAGGCCGCTAGAGTTTTCTGTTGGGGACCACGTGTTCTTGCGGATCTCATCTACCCGTGGGGTCATTAGGTTTGGCGTTCGCGGGAAGTTGAGTCCGTGGTACGTGGGCCCATTTGTTATTCTTGAGAGGATAGGCGATATTGCTTATCGTTTATCCCTTCCACCTTCGTTACGAGAGGTGCATGACGTATTTCATGTATCTCAGTTGTGAAGGTATGTGTCGGACCCAAGCCATATCCTTGATCATTCTGAGCTGGTTGTTGGTACCAACCTGTCTTACGAGGAACAGCCTGTGTCTATTTTGGACCGAAGAGAGAAGATACTCAAGAACCGAACAATTAGCCTTGTCTGGGTTGCTTGGGGTCATCACTCTTTAGGGGAGTCAACGTGGGAACGTGAGGATGATATTCGATCACGGTATCCGTACATGTTTGACTCACAAGGTATATTTTTTTCTGTATACCTTGATTGTCTTAACTCCTCATGCTTGTCACCTTATGAGTAGAATTCCTTAATGTTGTAGATTGTTAGATGTAGATACATTACTTGTTATTATCATTGTAGAATGATTGCTTACTCAATTGTTTATACTTAGATTAGTTTAGCTTCGATATTTCTATCATGCTTGGATCTGAAATTCCGAGGACAAAATTTTTCTAAGGAGGGTAGAGATGTCACTTCCTATTCCCAGAATACGTATTTTTAGAATACATGTACTGTTTAAATGTAAATATTTTATATTTATCATGTATTGCTCTGTATTTAAATTCTTTTAATTTTATGTTAATTAATTTTCTGTAATTTTATTTCTGCACTTTACTTTCTGCTTTTATACTCTGCTTTAGCTTTGCTATGGGTTCGGCTCAGATTGGTTTAATTATGTTGGTTCATTATGAACCGAAATAAACCCCCACCTACCACCACCCCATTTAAATCCCCAAACCATTTCTCTCTCTTCATTACTTCTTCTCATTACTCTTCTTCTTCCTCATAACTCTCCCACCAACCTAGGAGAGCAAGGCAAGTGCCAACTTGCTTCCTGATGGATCCCCATTATTATTGTTCCATCATCTTCCTTATTTGATTCTAAGTCTCTTTAGTACTTAGCATTTTCAATTTCCATGGCTTATTTGTTGTAGATCTAAGTTTGTTACATTTTCGGATTTCTTAGGTTTTGATCTAGTAAACTTTGTTATCTTCAAGTTTTGATGGTTCCATGTTGTAGAGAATTTCGTTCTACCCAATTTTGACCTATGGAAGTCCATATTTGGGCTTGGGATGAAGGATTTATGGAGCTTGGAAGCAATGGCTTCCATGGTTCTGTTCTCAGAAAAATTCGGAAAGGAAGAACAGTCCCAGCCGCATGAAATCTTATTTCCCACAGCGCATGAGATTATTTATTTCCCAATCATTTTCCACAGCCGCATGAATCTTATTTTCCACAGCGCATGAGATTATTTATTTCCCAATCATTTCCCACAGCCGTATGAATCTCCATTTTTCAGGCGCATGAGATTATTTATTTTCCAATCATTTTCCACAGCGCATTAGATTATTTATTTCCCAATCATTTCCCACAGCGCATGAGATTATTTATTTCCCAATCATTTCCCACAGTCGCATGAATCTCCATTCCTCAGGCGCATGAGATTATTTATTTCCCAATCATTTTCCACAGCGCATGAGATTATTTATTTTCCAATCATTTTCCACAGCCGCATGAATCTCCATTCCTCAGGCGCATGAGATTATTTATTTCTCAATCATTTTCCACAGCGCATGAGATTATTTATTTTCCAATTATTTCCCACAGCGCATGAGATTACTTATTTCCTAATCATTTCCCACAGCCGCATGAATTTCCATTCCTCACGCGCATGAGATTATTTATTTTCCAATCATTTTCTACAGCGCATGAGATTATTTATTTTTTAATCATTTTCCACAGCCGCATGAATCTCCATTCCTCAGGCGCATGAGATTATTTATTTTCCAATCATTTCCCACAGCGCATGAGATTATTTATTTCCCAATCATTTCCCACAGCGTATGAGATTATTTATTTCCCAATCATTTCCCACAGCCGCATGAATCTCCATTCTTCAGGCGCATGAGATTATTTATTTCCCAATCATTTTCCACAGCGCATGAGATTATTTATTTCCTAATCATTATTTATTTTCCAATTTTTATTTCCCGAATTTGGCATTAATTAACATTAATTGTTATCTTCATTAATTATTGATCATGTGTTCCTAGATGGAACTAAGAGACTGGCTAGTCGTCTTATTGAATTAAATAGAATAAGACACGTTCATATTTACAATCGATTGGCCAATCCCGAATATTGACATATAGATACATGCAGGCTACAATTATTTATTTATTTTACGAGAGCAGCATATGTACTCTATGGTCAAGGCATGATTATTCTGTGGTTAGTTTTAATTGTTGCATTACGCTATGTAAGACCTACAACCTAACCGCACGGGTATCGTTGTAGATTTGAGCATATCGTACTTTGTACGAAAGTACTCATTCTGAAATGACCATGGTCCACGGCATGGGATTTCACTTAACATAGAAGCTACTAAGTTAAATAAAATAATGATTGCATAGAGGGAATGGATCTTCGAGTTCTTACATGGCAGCCCTCTTTGGGACTATTAGCGCCCAACAGGCTGGCTGGTTCCCACAGATACTGCAATTCTGCCACACGGGCAGGGAGCGGTATCTGCTTATATTATTGTATATTGTATATTGATGACGGGCGTCCCGCTGGGACTCGTCTAATTCATGATTGGCGCAATGGATTGATTAGATCGACTAGCCTTGCTTGTCCATAGTAAGAACTGAGAAATCCTTATTGCATAATTCCAGGATAACTTGGAACTCACAGTAGTAAGCCGTAGGAGTTGGATGGCCGTTTAAGTTAATTTGTTTGTGTACTGTACCTACTCTGTTACCTAACTGAGATGATCAGAGCATCAGGACATGACGGGCCAACTTCTGTCCTTGTTTGGTTGGGAGGTTGGTTCAAAGTGTCGTGATGTTACGTGAATCCCAGTAGCAAGCAGAGATCTATTATTATATTCTCTTATTTACTGGTTTAATGTCTCATATCATGCTTCCTTGCGGTACTTGCTATTAGAGGTCTAACCTCTCTGGTTTTGCATGGCCAGATTTAGAGCCGGTTCCCGAGGACTCAACTTACCTCTACCTCCAAGATGGTCAATACTAGAGGAATGATCGCAGGAGGACTCGAGTGGGTTCCTTACTTCCCCGCTCGTTTTGTTAATTACTTTACATTTTGCCGCTTGGCACCGACATGTTAGTCGGATAGTCTTGCACTTACTTTTACATAATTGTAATTAAGTCAGACTGCAGCTGATAACAATTGTGTATATGTTGCTATATCATCTGGCTATGTTTTGTAAAGCCAGATCTCAAGAACATTTTGGCTAAGCGTTTGGGACGCCTTATTGCTTTATCTTAAATATTCTCTGTTATTGCTTCTTGTTTGAATGATTGAGACAATAGATGTGAAGTGACCATAGCGAGACTTTCATGTAGTATGCACCCCCTTGTCTTTTAGATAGCATTAATCGTATTATACGGTATTCATCTACCCGTAATACGTAGCTGGCTGAGTCATTCCCCCGCTCTCCAGTATTCTGGTTCTGGGACGTGACACTGGTCGACAGGTTTGCCACCTTCATCAGAATCAAGCTTTGTGGATGTAGCCATTGGAGTTCTGATTGGCTTTACATTATTGAAGTCGTACTTTTTCAGTATATCCTTCGTATACTTGGCTTGGTTGATGAATGTTCCCTTTGAGTACTGTTTGATCTGAAGTCCTAGGAAGAAGTTTAGCTCTCCCATCATATTCATCTCAAATTCACTCTGCATACACTTAGCAAAATCTTTACACAGTTTTCATTAGTAGAACCGAATATAATGTTATCTACATATATTTGCACAAGGAGAATATCATCATTTAAAGATTTGATAAACAAAGTTGTCTCAACTCTTCCTTTTGAAAAACTATTATCAAGTAAGAAGGCACTTAGGCGTTCATACCAAGCACGAGGTGCCTGTTTGAGTCCATAGAGTGCTTTCTTAAGCTTGAAGACGTGATCAGATTTTTGAAAATCTTCAAAACCAGGGGGTTGTTTCCCAAAAACTTCCTCTTTTAAAAATCCGTTCAAAAATGCATTTTTCACGTCCATTTGAAATAATTTAAAATTATTAATACATGCAAATGCACAAAACATGCGTATGGCTTCTAGTCTAGCAACAGGAGCATATGTATCATCATAATTAATACCTTCTTCTTGATTATAACCTTGTGCCACTAGACGTGCTTTGTTGCGTAGAACTTGTCCATCTTTACTAAGTTTATTTCGGAACACCCATTTGGTACCAATTATTGAATGACCAATAGGTTTAGGAACGACTTCCCAAACATTGTTTCTCTCAAATTGATTTAGTTCCTCTTGCATGGCATCAATCCAAAACTCATCAGAAAAGGCATCATCTATATTCTTAGGTTCTATTTGAGAAATAAAAGCTACATTTGCTGCTATTTCAGAATCCCTAAGAGATGAGCGTGTACTTACACCTTTTGATACATCACCTATAATGAGTGTCTCTGGATGATCTGGTAAGAACCTTAATGAATCAAACTTTTGAGTCAGATCTTCAACAGGACTCTTCTCAGTTTTTGTTTGTACATCTTTATCATCACTGTCGCTAGATCTGTGACTATTGATCTCATCAAAAGTAACGTTAATTGATTCTTCAACAATCATAGATCTTTTATTAAAAATTCTATATCCCTTACTCTTAGCAGCATATCCGAGAAATATCCCTTCATCTGCTTTAGACTCGAACTTTCCCAAGTTATCCTTGGTGTTCATGATAAAACAGCGACATCTAAAAACTTTAAAGTAAGAAATGTTTGGAATCCTTCCAAACCAAAGTTCATATGGTATTTTCTTCGAGATAGGTCGAATTAACACCTTATTTAAAACATGACAGGTTGTGCTAGCAGCTTCTGCCCAAAAAAACTTAGGAATATTATGCTGATTCATCATGACTCTAGCCATTTCGCTTAGAGTACGATTCTTCCGCTCCATAACACCATTCTGTTGGGGAGTTCTAGGACAAAAAAATTCGTGGTAATATCCACTATCATCACAAAACTTTTTGAAATCAGAATTTACGAATTCGCCACCATGATCACTTCGGATACGAGTAATCATGAAGCCTTTTTCGTTTTATACCTTTTTGCAAAATATCTGAAATTCAAAAATAGTATCACTTTTGTTTGATAAAAAGTAAACCCAAGTAAAGCGAGAGAAATCATCAATAATTACAAAAGCGTAGAGCTTACCGCCAAGACTAGCGACTCTACTAGGACCAAATAAATCCATATGAATCAACTGCAAAGGTGTAGAAGTACTTACAGCGTTGAAGGATTTAAATGTAGACCTATGTGCTTTGTTCTTTTCACAGTCAGCACATACCATCTCTCTCTTGAATGGAATCTCGAGGAGTCCTTTTACCAACTTCGTAGTGCTTAGTCAAGAGATAGTATCCATATTTGTATGCCCTAGTCTCATGTGCCATAGCCAGCTTTCATCTAGATTAGCTACTAGGCATCTTCCTGTATTATTAGTACTATCCAAAAAGAAAACATAAATATTGTCTTCTCTAATCCCTTTATATACAGGATCACCAGATGACATATCATATATGGTACATTTGTCTTTCACAAAATTGATACCATAACAATTATCAGCCAAATGACTTATGCTCAGTAGGTTATGTTTCAATTCTGTTACTAGACAAACATCCTTTATTACTGGACAAGAAGAAATACCGACAGTGCCATTACCAATAATATCACCTCTCAATTAAATTATTTTCGAAGGAGGCGTATCCTTCTTTCTTCATCGATAGCGTGGCGAACAAAGATGCATCACCAGTCATGTGCCGCGAACATTCGCTATCGAGGATCCATTTGCTTTTAGCATGAGAGGGTTGAGGGTCCACCTACAAAACAAGTAGATGAATCCTTTGGTACCCATTTACGGAAGGGTCCATATTGATTAGTTTTAGGTCTCCAGAATAAAGTATGATTGTCAACAAGTTTCCTTACTAAGCAATATGTGTCCATGTGTACCATAATATGTGCAAGTTAGTTTAGAACCAGTAGTGGTTGAAACTGTGTTGACATGCTTGTTTGGTTTCTTGAAAAACCTATAAGTGAAAGCATGGTGACAGTCGTGTTTCTTCCGTCCTTTCTGATTTTTAGTCCTCTTAGGTGTATGCTTAGCATTAGGACTAAACTTAGGCTGTGTCACAGGTATTGCCTGTTTGCCTAACTTAATTTCTAACTTTTTAGAAATCGCATCAGACTCTTCATATCTAGCAGTCATATCTGAGAGTCTTTGCTCTGTGACTAAGTGCTTCTTCTTCTCTATGTCATATAACTCTTGTATTTTGACATAGTCTCTTTCTTTCTTTTCAATCTTGAGGATAGCCTCATGATAGTCTACCTTGAGTTTGGCTATCTCTTCCGTATTACCGGTAGTAGACGTCTCTTTAATATCTTCAATAAGATTGGACAGTCTAGCTATCTCGGTTGTGTATGCATTAATCTCTTTTCGAGATTGCTTGTACTTGTCAAGCACAGTTTTGTGATCTTTAAGTAATTCGCTAAAGGCATTTTCTAATTCATCCAAAGTAAAATCATCATATAGAGGGTTTGAGGATACCTTATCAAATGCCATAAGACAGACATTGGCATTTTCGTAGGGTCTGTCTTCTTCCTCTGTATTACTGGCATCACTTTCATGTCAGATGCTTGTGTTAGCATACTTTCGACTGGTTGTTGCTTTTCTGCTTGATCTTGATCTGTCATATGGACTGCTTTTCTTGGAAGTTGGGCAGTCCTTCTTCATATGCCCTGACTTCTTGCATCCAAAGCATATGGTTTCATCTTCATTGCTTTCTTGGATATCTCTCTTTCTTCTGTTTGATTTCTCAAACTTTAGGAATTTCCTGAAGTTCTTCACTAGTAGGGCTTGTTCATCACCACTTGATGATTCTTCATCAGAATCATTGTATGTTGATTTTCTGGCTTGAGCTTTGAAGGCAATTGATTTTTCTTTTGGAGTTGCTTCTTCAAATTATTGCAGATCAAACTCATGGGTCATGAGCTTGCCCATCAATGTTTCCAGCGACATGTTGGTGAGATCGTTTCCTTCAATGATTGTTGTTGCCTTTGGGTTCCAGTTCTTGGTTAGAGCCCGCAGCACTTTTCTGATCTTCTTATGATTGATGTAATCCTTACCAAGAGATTGCAAAGGATTAGTAATATCAAGGAAACGTGTGAACATCTATGTAATTGACTCACCGAATTTCATCTTGAAAGATTCATGCTCCTGTGTTTGTCTACTAATTTTGGATTCCTTCACTTGGGAAGTACCTTCATGAGTTACCTCAAGAAGTTTCCAAATTTTGTGAGACATTTTACAGGTTAAAACTTTGTTGAACTCCGTTTTGTCAATTGCACAGAACAATGCATTGATGGCACGAGCATCTAGACTAGCCTTAGCTTTTTCAGCTTCTGTATATTTATCATGAGGCTTGTCTATAAGCTGGCCGTCAACTATTGTAGGTGCCGGTTTCTTATAACCGTTAATCACTATATACCAAAGATCAAAGTCAAGAGACTTTAAGAAGAAAGTCATCCGTGTTTTCAGATAGGTATAGTTCGTACCATCAAATAGTGGGGGTCTATTTGTGGATTGCCCTTCACCGTTGAATATTGATTTCACGGCTGCCATATATACTCTCTGAGGTTTGTTATATTAGGATATAACCTGCTCTGATACCAATTATAGGAACAATTGGGATCAGAATATAATACCTCTAGATGGAGCACTTGCAATAATATCTCTAGAAGGAGAACCTGCTCTGATACCAATTGTAAGACCGTTGAGCACCTCTAGAGGGAGGTGAATAGAGTGTATATGTGTGCAGTGGAATATAATCACCAATTTAAAATTTTAAAGTTATAACTATGGCAGTAAATAAGAGACAGTAAATAAATGCAGCAAGAAATAGAGAGATCAAACTCAGTGACACAGCGATGTATACTGGTATCCCTCTGAGAGGACTAATCCAGTCTCGAGTACTCTTGCTCGATGTTAATCTACTAAGGCACAAGCTAATTGAGAGCTTGCAGTCTCTTACAACACCGTGCTTGGTGACAAGTGCACGACCAACTTCACAACACCGTGCTTGGTGACGAGCGCACGACTGGCTCCACAACAAGGATGATTGTTGTACTTTGAACAACCTCTTTACAACTCTTGAACACTAAAAGACTCTAGATCGAAGTAGATATTACTGGCTTTTGGCTAAGAGAAGTATAGATGTGATTTGAAAGCTTTTGATTGATTGAAAACACTTATTGAATAGAGAAGAGAAGATGAAGAATGAATGATTTGAAATGAAAAACTCTCTCCTATTTATAGGTGTTTTCTGGGACCGAACTCGGGCAGAGTTCTGGCAGAGTTCTGATGCAAATATTTCGCATATGTACGTTGCATGCAAATTTGGAGGCAACGGACATTTGAATTCAAACTGACCGAACTCGGGCCGAACTTGGTTTTGAGTTCTGTCTAGGAGAATTTTGAAATATTTGTCAAATTCTGTTACAAAAATAATTTTGAACATTTGGTAAAGATGAAATAGGAATAAGTAGGCTTTTTAGAAATGTGGACTGAGATTAACCTAAGCCAGTATTACCTAGTCGATCTTACAATTTAAATCCTAGACTCAATAAAGATAAAATACATAATAAATTATAAAATGACTCGGACTGGATCCCATTGAAAGTAATTTTCAGATTGATGATATATATGCTTGATGATGCAGTATGACGCTCGTTGATATTGATTTCATATGTCCTGAAATGATTAGCATCAGTTCGTATATTTTGTGTATTGACTTAAGTTCGTGTCGATTATTAAAATCGAGTGTGACCATGGAATGGGACCAATAAAAATCTCAGACGAAGTCGTTAAATAAAACATGACTTCACATGATGCCATTTGGCGAATGTTCTTCGACGGTGCTTCAAGAACGGGGCCCCAAGGTGATATCGTCACTGGAGTCAGAATAGTATTAATTTTTTTCTCTAGATTGGTAGTCAATCGGGCATATTCTCTCACGAAATCCTGTTCAAACAATGTAGCCGAATATAATGCTCTGGTCACCGAGCTCCGACTAGCAAAAGAAGTGGGGGTCGAATACCTAGAAGTATATGGGGACTCGCAGTTGATTGTTAATCAAATCCGAGGCTCATACGAGGTCCGCAATGAGGACCTGATTCCTTATCATCAGACAGCGATTGCCATCATCGCAACCTTGGAGGGGTTCTTTATAGAGCATGTTCCTAGCCTCCAAAATATTAAAGCCGACGCCCTAGCAGGACTCGTCGATTCCTTGGCGGTTCCAAACCATGCTCATCATCTAGTCGACGTGATAGGCCATGAACGGGTCTGTCCCAAAAATAATGTTCAACTAGGTACGAGTTACTCCGCCCAGATTGTCACGCCCCATAACCAGAATACTGGAGAGCGGGGGCAGACATAGCCAGCTACGTATATAAAATGGTATCTATTTTGCTATACGGTCACGGCTGTCTAGATACATGAGGGTTTAACTACAAGCCAACAGTCTCTTAAGGTCATGAACAAGCCTATTGTCTCAATCACAAGCAAGTAAGTAAAAGTTACAAGATGTATGATCATTAAATATACAATAATAAGGCGTCCTAAATATTACATATTCAGCTGATCATGAAGCTAGTCGTTACAAAATGTTAGGACTAGCAAGAGTTAGTCATACATGATCAACCCTAGGATCTGTCAATCATGTTACAGCCCGTAGGCAGACAGTAAGTAAATTGCAATCGAGCTAAACAGGTGCTCGTCGACTAAACGCCTCAAAAGAATATTTTTACAATAGAGTGGGAGATCAAGAATAAACACACTCGTTGCCAGGGTTCCGCCTAGTGGCCACCATCTGGCTGGAAGGTCGGTAGATCCTCTGGAGCTGCTCCAAAATCTGGCCATACAAAACCAGCTGGGTCAGACCCCAGAAAGAGCAAGTACCACAAAGGAGGCTTCACTTAGGAACTAAAACCAGCAATTAGCAAAATAGTGATAAAGTAGTGAATAAGACAGGGTTAAGAAAAGCATCACAGGGTGATATACGATGAGATAACCAAGGAACTATTCAGATAGCCAGGTTACAACCCGTAAACCAAATAAGGACCGGGGTTGTAACCCTTCGTCTGAACCGAACTTGGAATTCTCACCATTTATCGGTAAAATAAATACAGGCATTCAGGTCACGCAGTAATCTGGAACAGAATCAGGATAAGACTAGACTGGTTAGACTCCATCCAATCATTTCACGGCCAAGCAAAAATTACGGCTTGATACTTTAACTAACTAGGATTATCACAGGCCTAATTACTAGCAAGATGCAGTGAGATTATTCTACAGCCACAAGCCCTGCAGACCATCCAGGTTACCTAGGACAAAAATTAGGGGTTAAATTCAGGTGGGTACATCGTCCAGGAAACGCATGTACCCTTAGGTAGCTTGAAGGGTGCAACATATGACAGTGTGCTGGAAATATGCCCTACTTGACAGCAGGCTACAGATCCCAGGCGCGCCCAGGTAACGGGATTGCCTGTAGCTGGAAAATCTTTTCATGACTAATGTGTAATTCTAGTTATTAACCTTAGTCCATTTTAGTAGGTACTCCTGACCGTGGTACTCAGGAGTCCCTGTCCTAGACATGATGCAAGACAGGACTGGTTTATTTGTACAAGCACAATCGTCCACGGTGTCCATATTATTTATACAGGTCATGTCATGTCAGGTAGCCGTCGCAACAGCTTATCAAGATATATCATGTCAAGTTTACTTGTCAGGAGTGCGCCACGGCGGGCCACTATCATGTCATGTCAGGTTACTAGTCACACCATGTCATGTACAATTTTCATTTCAATCAAATCGTGATTTATCAAGTTCAGGACAAAAGGCGTAAGGATATAAAATGGACGTAAAAATATACAATAAAGGTAAGGTGTATGCCATAGGAACTCAAGTTATACTGAGAGCTACATGGCAGGGGTATAATAGTAATAACTAAAATATTCATAAAATATAAGCTATGAAAGAGTCATGCGGCTGGGAGTGATGGGCGCACATGCGGCTGGCTGGGTTAGGCCTTATGCGGCAGTGGGAGACTGCGGCTTATGCGGCCAGCGAGTGCTTAAGTTAATGCGGCTCAGGGTGGGCGGAGTCCCATGCGGCAGCGGAGAGCAATGCCTATGTGGCTCAGAAGGGGAGAGTACTCGTACAGCCGAGAGGGGCTGTACATATACGGCTGGGAGCGAATGGATGCGTATACGGTTCGGGAAAAAGGGGCCCCATGCGGCTGGCTGGAAGCCGAGCCTATGCGGCTGGCGAGAAGCACTCATGCGGCCAGGTCGAACGGAGTCTTATGCGGCCAGAAAGAGATGGATCGCATGCGGCTCCGAGGTAACCGGGCTTATGCGGCTGGCTATGAGCAGAACTCTATGCGTCTAGGAGAGTCTCAGCCTCATGCGACTAAAGCTAAGTTCCAAGCGGCTAAAGTGGCTTATGCAGAAAATATATCCATGCGGCCAGAAACTTGTCGCATGAGAATTCATGCGGTCAAGTACTGCTCTTCTTTTTCACTTGTCCGAGGAGAAGAGCCATGAAATCCACAGCTTCAAAGCTTCATAATTCCTTCATCCGAGGTCGGAATCCAGACTTCCATAGGTCAAAACAGGGCAGAATGAAATACTCTACCACATGGAACCATCAAAATATGGAAATAACAAGATTAAATAGATCAAAATCCAAGAATTCTAAAAATAAAGTAAATTTAGATCTACAAGAATCTAGCCATGGAAAGTGGAAATGCCAAGTACTAAAGTAAGTTAAAATGTTGTAAGAAAGAGAATGAAGCAATAAAATTTGGGTTCCTCCATGAAACAAGTTGCACTTGCCTAGACCTCTCTCTCTCTGGTAGGTGAAGGAACTAATGGTGGAGAAGAAGAGAGTAATGAAGAGAGAGAAGGAAGAATGGGTTAATAAATACCAAGGGTGGTGGTAGGTAGGTAGGGGTTCACCTTGGTTCATGATGAACCAAGTAAACCAAGCCGAACCGACCCATGAAATAAACTAAGCCATAAATAAAAGCTAAGCAAGAGATCAGGCAATACAGAAATAATACGTATACGTATACGTATACCCAGATACGTAGTACGAACAACAGGCATTACAACTCTACCCACCTTAAAAGAATTTCGTCTTCGGAATTTAATTAAGAGGCTAGAGGAGCAATGACAAGCTATACTAATCACATGCAAGCTATAACTAGGCAGGCAATCACTCATTCAAGCAAGGAATCGAAGGCATGAGGCATAAAAAAGACATTATACCTCACGAGTCAAACAGGTCGGGATATTGCGATCGGATATCGTCCTCACGCTCCCACGTTGACTCACCCAAAGAGTGATGACCCCAAGCAACTCGGACTAACTTGATAGTCTTGTTCTTGAGGATCTTCTCTCTCCGGTCTAATATAGATACGGGCCTCTCCTCATACGAAAGGTTGGTACCGATAACCAATTCCGAATGATCCAGGACGTGGCTCGGGTCTGGGATATACCGTCGTAATTGAGATACATGGAACACGTCATGCACCTCGCTTAACGACGGCGGAAGAGCGAGACGATAGGATACATCTCCTACTCGTTCGAGGATGTCGAACGGTCCTATATACCTAGGACTAAGCTTTCCCCGTACGCCGAAACGAATGACGCCACGGTTAGGCAAAATCCTCAGGAATACATGATCGTCGACCGAAAACTCGAAAGGATGCCGATGAGAATCGGCCCAATGACGCTGGCGATCTTGGGCAACTCGAAGGTGATATCGGACTCTCCTGACCACCTCGACTGTCTGGGCAATCATTTCTGGACCGAGCATCTGCCTCTCTCCAACATCATCCCAAGCTAACGGGGATCTGCACTTCCTGTCATAAAGTGCCTCGAACGGTGCCATCTGGATACTGGCCTGGAAACTGTTGTTGTACGAGAATTCTACCAGGTGAAAGTGATCTTCCCACGAACCACCGAAGTCAAGTGTACATGACCACAGCATGTCTTCAAGGGTCTGGATCGTGCGCTCCGACTGGCCATTTGTCTGCGGATGATAAGCTGAGCTGAACTGGAGGTGAGTCCCCAAACTCTCTTACAAACTATGCCAAAAGTACGATGTAAATATGGAATCCCGGTCCGAGGTGATACTGACTGGAACACCGTGCAACCTGACAATCTGCCTGAGGTACATCTCTGCTAGCTGAGCTGTCGACTGACCGACTCTGAATGGAAGAAAGTGGGCCACCTTCGTGAGCCGATCAACATCAACCCAGATAGCGTCCCTACCAGCTGGGGATCTAGGTAATCCAGTCACGAAATCCATGGTTATATGCTCCCACTTCCATTCTGGGATCGGCAAGGGCTGAAGAAGTCCTGTAACGCCCCAGTCCCAAAATATGAAGGACTAGGAACGTAGACATGCCAGCTGTATTCATACGAAGTATAATCCAATATATGGAAGCCTCGTATAAATACATAAGCTGTAAAATGCATTAGAACCATAACTAATCTCATCCACACAGAATAAATGAATAAAAGATCATATAATAAGAATGAATTTATCTTGATACAATATGTTGGGCGGAGACAAATCTACTACCAACAAAATAAGAAAAAGTACATGATAGAATAAATGATTTTGGCGAGCGGAGTGAAGACGATCCAAGTACATCATCCTCGAAAAATAGCAATGAACACGGCTAGAGCTAAAGCACCTGCGAAGAACAAGAGCACACACCTGGGGAGATAACCAGGTCCTCAGAGGGACGTAACAAGACACATAATAGCATGTCATATAAACTGAATAAATATTGCTCAAATAAATAAGTAAATCGAATTATAACATATTCCAATACGCACCTACTGAACGAGCGTACCATCCCCCCAACCAAACAAGGACAGGAGATGGTAAACTAATTTACGGTAACGTATCTTCCCATGCTATGAATCCAATATGGTATCCGAACCCCAACAAGGTTCAATACCTTCTCATCGAAGTAGTAAGTCACACCTACAACCAAACAAGGACAAGATGTGACGAACTAATCTGCGATAAGTTATTGTTCCAAGCCAGGTCAGATACAAGTACCCAAACCAAAAGTACTCGTACCTAACGGATAAGGTAGCCTACCGTTCTAGGTGAAATGTAGTTAAGAACAATCCTTCCTACGCATGGGCCCTGGCTGAATAGGATCGGCCTAGTCCCCCTTGGGCACCAGAGGCCCCATCAGTAAGAGCATGACGTTCCGCAGAATCGTCAGTGGCCGTCAGTAATCATGGGTCATCAACCCCGTATCTCCAGCGGAGAGTCCGGGTCACAAGGGAAGTGCATCGAAGCCCATACGCTAAGGAATTGCCCTCCCCGCCCAATACCTACTTGTTTGCAAAAACAAAAGTATAGAACTTTATTGATACAAACTGTAATAAAGATTACAAGAATTCTGAGAAAATTACAACTATAGGAATCCAATCTCGATGACGATTGCTTTATCCCTTGGACGATGTGAACTGTAAAGACGAAGCCTTTGAAGTTGAAAACAACTCTGGAAACTGAAGGCAAAAGCCTCTGAAGTTGAAGACAAAAGTCTCGGAAGAATGCAGCAGCACTTTGGCAAGAACTCCTGGACTCTCTGATTTCTGATTTCTGATCTTGATATCTGATCTCTGATCTCTTGAATGAAGACTTGAAACTCTATTTATAGAGTTCTGGAAATAAATAACTTTCAGTTATTTTGGACTGCGCATGATGATTTGCGCAGCATTGGTTTGCGCAACATTGATTTGCGCAGATAGTTACTGGATCGTGGGCCGATTATCATGGACACATGGCATAATTTGATAGAAATGCGCATGATCGTGCATAAACAGTTGCCACGTAATGAACAATCGATGGCATGAATGCCACGTGTAACTTAACAGTTACATTTGATAGAGTGCGCAGAATTGAATTGCGCATACATGGTTTGCGCAAACTCAAACTGCGCAGGATTGGTTTGCGCTGCCAGCTGTCAGCCGCCCTCGAGCACTGTGCGGCGCAGGAAACGAACAGACTCCTTGTTATCCGCGCTGTCAGTTGTCAGAAAAGATTTGATTTGATTTAGTAATGATGACTTCTGCCACGTCAGCTTGCATAATCGGTTGTGTGCGTAAAGTAGAATGCGCAATCGGATGGCTGCGCAATCTGTTGTCTGCGCAATTCAATAAGATGATGTATATTTTGATTTCTTGATTTTGTTGATTGATGCAACTTGATTTTTTAGGACCTACAAGACCCCCTTCAAAGTTTTCGAAAGTTGATTTGATTCAAAGTTTCGAAATACTTTGAATTTTTGAATTTTTGAATCAAGTTGCGCATGATGATGAGCTGTCTGCGCAAAGCGAAGTATTCCCCGATCTTAGGCGCAATCTAAGGCAGCCGTTTCGTATTTCAAAGGCTATAAATAGCCCACTTCTTCATTTCATTTTTTTACTTTGCCTCTTTCGTGCTTTTGAGAGAAAAATTCCCGAACCCTTTCTGTCTTCTTTCTCCGACGACTTCCATGGCGCCCCGACGATCTAATGTTGCCGCCACCGCCGCTGCGAAGGGAAAAGCTCCGGCCGAATCCTCTGACAGAGTTGCTCGGCGAGCATCTCGACATGAGTCTGCGCACCCTGCTCTGATAGGTAGTAAAACCGATCGAAACCCCTTTTTAGGGTGTTTTGACTTCCTTCGATCTTCGAAACTCATTTCTTTTTAGAGATGAGTTCAACTTGCGCCACCCTTTTTAGGGTTTTTTGGTTGCATAAACAGTCAGTCTTCATTTTTATGAAGACTGTAATCCTGTGCAATCTATCGAATTGTGCTGACAGAAAGTCAGCGCAATCGATTGATTTGCGCTGAATGTCAGCACAATCGATTGGTTTGCGCTGAATGTCAGCGCAATCGATTGGTTTGCGCACCCTATTATGATGCGCAAACTAATGTTGCGCAATCCATGTTAGCGCAATCTGAGGATTGTGTACTCTTCTATTTTGCTTGTCTGAAAAATAGAATTTTTGACTTGTACTGATCTTCATCTGTTTTTGATGCAGTTGAAACCAATGAAGATCCAAACTATGAACATTTTGTGGGAACTTTGTCTGAATCTGAATATAAAGAAGATTTGTCTCACGTCCATTATCCTCAGTACGATCTGCCGACTTCTCGTCAGGCAATATTGATTTCTCAGGACAACGAAACTTTAATGTGTCTGATGAATGGACAGCCTCTGGAATCAGCAGATGCTGTTATCCACAAGAAACCCTTATTCTTGTTTGGTGACGCCTTTGAAAAAGTCTCCCAGCCTAGGCCAATGATGGAGGAGATGGTAGTCCACCGGGAAGACAGATCATTCTTCATTCCTAAAATTGCTCGATGCCTTCCTTTGTCACGGTATGCTCATGCGAGCTACCCAAGGAAAATGGACTGGAACATCACCCTTCTCCAGGATGCTCATGCAGGGAAGATCTTTGTAAAGAAGGTTAACGGGAAAGATATGTTTTACAGCTCTTCTGACAGATACAGTGTTATGTTGAGAGGTTTAAGACCCAGCTGCATCCCACCGAAAAACTCCTCTATGCTGATGCCCATCAGAACCCCTATATTCGCAAATGAATTTGCGAAGGAAGAAGGAAGATACCCTGAACAGGATATCAGAATGACTGGATTAGTGAATCCAGATTACAAACGATGGAATTGCATTGCAAATTGGGTTCTGACAACCTTCCAAGATAAACTTCAACAAATTAACCTGTTTCAAGCAGTGCATGCCACTGTATACGGGTTTGCTCCTAACCCTCAAATGTTTTTGGCCTTGGCTGAGCGATACAATTACAGAATAGGAACCTTCATGACCCCGGGTGGAGAGATGGGGTTTGCACTCCACGAGATGAAGTACATCTCATACTTGCCCATGGCGGATGCTCCATATGAGGAGTTTGTTCCCACAAATGACGAGTTAGAGAAACTCAGAAAAGAAAATGCAGAAATGGTAGCAGTGTTTGAAGAACTGCTATGCCATTACAAAATTTGCTCTTTGTACTATAAGAGTGCTACGGCCAACACTTGCTATTCTTCGAAGTGGTTGCCATATTTGTTCTTAAATCATATTGAAGAGAAGAAAACCAAGAAAAATGACAAATGTTACCCTCATTTTTTCAAACCCTTAATTAACACGGAAGTCATGAAGATGATGGAAGAAAGTAAACATTATGATAAGGAAATGAAGGATGATTATCAATATCCACCTTTAAAGAAAGGTGACATTTTGGAGAGTTTTTTGAGAATGGGTTACAGACCCATGTCCAAAGAAGCCCATTTAGCAGGGTTTCTGACACACTGGCTCAGACGATTCGTGGTCCCGGGATCTAGTGCAGTGGACCGTTTTCATCGCGGTGTACTTTTTGCTGCCGTCAAGCTAGTCTTCGGTTATAAGGTTGACTTGTTATCGGCAATGACCTGCAGATTGAATGCGAGTCTTCGCTTGTATGTTGACTCGATGCTGAAGGCAAAGGGAGAGAAAGAATTCCCCCGTCTCGAAATGCCGTACACTTATCTCTTTGGATGGTTACTCCTCCACTATCCAACTTTAATGGACCCTGGTATGGGACCAGTAGATGGCAGCTTCTTGCGCAGATATTCTCAGGGTAAATAGAAGTACACCTCTCTGAGTGAATGCAGATTTGTTTTAAATTTGAACAGAGGATGGAACTTCTGTTGCGCGCCTCTCCCGGCCGGTCATGACCAGATGCCACCCAACATGGTAGATTCAAAACTGCAGCCCTTAAACCGTGTGGCCTTTGAATGGTTGAAGACAATTCGACCATCTCATTTAGTATACCGCTTTGAAGAAGAATGCTTTTTGGAACCATACCTCCCTAGCCGTTTTGCTAGACAATTTGGGTATGATCAGTTCCACGTAGGGAACGCAATCACCTGCCTTCAGGGCAAGGGTTTCTTGATTGACGGGGCCCGAGCTTGGGCCTACTACAATGCCCGTGACACAAAGGCTACCTTCTCTATGCCACCAAAGAGCACTCCTCAAGGGCCTCGGATGCTCTTTACATACTCGGTATTTTACACATCTGCAAATACTTTTGCCGAGAACTTTAATCTCGCCGATAGTTTTGCTTCTGCGATAAGATTGAGGAAAGGGAGGATAGCTTTATCAATCCCTGCCAATGATGAGGCAAACGAGCCGGCGGATGAACCCCTAGAAACTTCAAGAGAAATGATGTTCCAACAAGAGATAAACGCAGCAATGCGGATCTCTCTAAGAGTGGGAAAATCTCCTGCCAAGAAAAGAAGAAGAGAGGAGCCTCCTGCTCCTGCAGCAAAGAAGAAATTGGTCTTGGAGCATTCTTCTGATAAAGTGACTACAAGATCCCAATCTCGGCAGCTAGCCGAGACAAATCAAGAAGTTGCTATTACACCAACTTCTGTACAGAAGCAAACAGCACCAATAAATGTGGAGAGTCCCGACAGACCTCTACACAGAAAAAAGAAAAAGTTGGTCACCAGAAGAAATTTAGAAGCCTCTTCTTCCAAACAACTCCTAACTTCAGTAGATGCTGCAGCAGGATTTATAATGCCATCTCCCACACCTATTTCTGAATCAGAGAGTAAAACCCTTGAAGAGACTGAACAAAGGGAAGATCTTGACCCCAGAACTGAAGTTGAAACACTCAGAGAAAACATCATTGAAGAGGAGCTAAATATTACACGACCTCTTTCACCTGTCGCGGAGACGACTCAGCTTCCTCCTACTCCAAAGACTCTTCGTGAAGAAGAAGAGCGTAAAATGATCGAAGCTTTAGAAGATTGTTATAGCCTGCAGGAGGATCTAACCGCAACTGACAGTGGGAATGCAGCCCAAGAAGAAGAAGAAGATAAGGATGAAGAAAGCTCTTCATCTGGAAATGTTGATAAGTATATACAGAATCTTGAAGGGGACAACGAAGAACACATATCTCTTGATACCGCCGACGATGCTTCGGATCCTAAAAAGGATATTGAAGTAGAGGCGTCTGTAGAAAAGGTTGTTAACCCTGATGAAGACGTCGAGATAGAAATATCTCCTGAAGAAGTGGCTGGTGAAGATGTTCAGCAAGAGAATCCCGCCACCGAACCCCAAGGTATAAAACGAGATTTAACAATCTTCTTTCTTTAAAATAGATTGATATCTAATATCTTCATTTGTAGTTCTTGCAGATCTTGATACTCTACCAACACCTCCGATGGACCTGGCTATGGTATAGTTGTTAGTAGTAGCCATCACTTATCTTGCGGCTCTGAAGCGGGCAGCAGCCAAGCTGTCGCAATTGAAGCTACTTCCGTTCAACGGGAGTCTATTCCAGCAGGAAATGCAGTTGTTGTTAGATCCAATCAAGGTAAGACTGCTTTTAATTTGATCTTTTTGTTTATTGGCAAATTAGTAAAATAATAATTTTACTTTTTGCAAAAGAACAAACAGGAGGAGCAACCAGCTCTACTTTGGCTCCTTTATTTAAAGAGCCCATCATTCAGCAGCAAAGGTTTGAGCAACCGAATACTCCATCCTCAACAGGGATAGCTTCGACTCCTGGAACCATAGCCATCAATCAGCAAGTTGTCCAATCTTTTACCAGATGTTTCTTTGAGTCATTGGGATCTCTTGTCCGTAAAATGATAGAGAAGGAAGGAGCTGACTTCATTATGGTCAGGAAGCCCACTTCTTTCTTGATAAAAGCCATAAGAGGCCAAGGAGATGAAGCCCAAGCCATTCTTCTTGAACATATATTAGATGAGTTGGAAGTATCCATAAGGAAATATAAAGAACTCAAGAAGAAGAATATAGACTCTTTGGTGCAAGCTGAATATGAGCGACTAGCCCAAGAAGCTGATATAGAAAGAATAAACCTTCAGAACCTTTTAGAAGCTCATTCTGTAAAGTCAGCTGAATTCAACTCAAAGATAGAATCAGTTACTTTGGCAGCTGAGAACAAAGGACAGAGGCTTGCTGGATTGAAAGCGGAAATTATTCGCCTTCAGAAGGAATTTGAAGAAGAAACTACCAATCAACGACTTATGATTGAACAACTCAATGTCCTAATTCAGGAGAAAAATGAGTATGACGAGACTCATAGTGCTGAAATTACCCGCAGGACAGTGGATATGCCCATCTTTGATGAAGAAAATGGGATGGAGGAAGCAAGAAAGATAGTAGAATCAACACATGTAGAAGAGCTGCGGACATTGAAGCAGCAGATTGACAATCTGATTGTCCCTCCTTCTTGATTTTTATTGTGTTTTATTGCCATAGCTACATTTTTGTAATGTCCCGTATTTTGATATAAAAGACATTTTGTTGTGGCTCTATTATTTATTGCATATCTTATTTAGATAAAATAGAGATAGAAAATATATTCAGAGGTGCAAGACATGATATATTTCTTGATAATTTTGTAGAAAATAATTATATTCATTATATCTGCTCAGAGGTAATATGGACATGGCAGAATATATTGAATATTATTATTTCGATTTTGACAACTTAATCGACAACGACAAGTTGCTGATGTAGATAATGAACGATGATGAATCGTCAATATTTGTGAAAATGAATGAACGGGAAGACCATCAAATGATGGATGACAATGAACGGGTGAACCGTCAAACGAATATGATAAATGAACGGATGAACCGTCGGGCCTTTAATGAACGGATGAACCGTCTGATGAATGTGATAAATGAACGGATGAACCGTCAAATGAATATGATAAATGAACGGATGAACCATCGGGCTTTAATGAACGGATGAACCGTCTGATGAATGTGATAAATGAACGGATGAACCGTCAAATGAATATGATAAATGAACGGATGAACCATCGGGCTTTAATGAACGGATGAACCGTCTGATGAATGTGATAAATGAACGGATGAACCGTCTCTTCGTTATTTGAGGAACTTCTGCCTATAAATATAACAGAAGTCTGACAGGAATGAACACTTCTGCTTTTCAACATAAAAATGTCGTCCGAAGAAGCATCTAAGAAGACCGAGATCGCCCCGAAGGTTGAGAAGGGCACTGAAGAGCGCCCTGCCAATCCAATCCAGCCGAAGGAGGCAAAAGCGGGCGAAGGTCCGTCTGCACCCCAGCCGCCACGGGATATCTTGGACTTCCTGCTCGAACCAGGAAAGACTGAAGAAGAAGAAGCCATGAGGATGGCCGCCTGCAAATTCCTCGTGGGTTCCAGCAAGGAGGTTCTTAGCTCTTTTTGATCATGTCTTCGAGAAGGACGGCAGTGGCCCGCGTCCGAATATAGAAAAAGATGATAGTGACCTTTAATATTATGTACTATTATATGATGAAATAAAATTTGTATTTTATTTATGAACCTGATCCTGTTTGACGATTTTACAAGCATTTACATTTATACAAAATACTTCTTAAGAAATTTGCCATTGATAGGCATCATGGCAATTCGACCATCAAGCTCTGAAAGTTGATAGGCTCCATTTGAGAAGACTTTGCTTACAACATAGGGACCTTCCCATTTCGCATCGAATTTCCCTTTGCTCATATGAGTCATAGTCATAGGACGTCTGACTGCTAGAACAAGTTCTCCTTGTTGAAATGCTCTGACTTTAACTTTGCGATTGAAAGTCTTTGAGATGCGGGCTTGATATAGCTCAATATGCTGTTGAGCCATTAATCGCTTCTCATCCAACGCTTCTAACTCTTGAAGTCGAAGAAGATCATTATTTTCTGTGGTAAGCTCATTGGCAATAGCGATCCTTAAAGAAGGAATTTGCAGCTCTAAAGGAAGAATGGCTTCACAGCCATACACTAAAGAGAAAGGTGTAAAGCCTGTTGGATTACGGACTGTAGTTCGATAGGCCCAAAGACATTCGCCAAGTTTCTCGCTCCAGTTCCGTTTGTTAGTGGAAACAAACTTCTTGAGGAGTTTAATGATGGTTTTGTTAAAAGCTTCAGCTAAACCATTAGCGGCAGGATTGTATGCTGTTGAAGCAATATTATCAATCCGATGATCATCGCAGAATCTAGTGAACTTCTGACTGATGAACTGAGGTCCATTGTCATGAATGATTCTTCGGGGTACACCAAATTTATAGATGACGTGGTGTTTAACGAAGTTGATGACACTGCTAGTCTTAACCTCAGTCAGTGGTATAGCTTCAGCCCACTTGGAGAAATAGTCCGTTATCGCCAATATGAACCGATGTCCTCTAGAAGAAGGAGGATTAATGGGCCCTATGATATCCATACCCCAAGCTTCAAAAGGCCAAGAAGCAGCCGTCGGGTGTAAAAATTCTGATGGTTGATGAATGAAGTCTGCATGGATTTGACAGGCTCGACATTTCCTTGCATACTCAATGGCATCCGATACCATAGAGGGCCAGTAGTAACCCATGCGTCTAATGCGGTCCTGTAGCTTAGGACCAGGCTGATGTGCTCCACATACACCGTCATGAGCTTCACGCAGTACTTGCTTAGCTTCATCACCAGCGAGACAGCGTAAAAGAAGACCATCTAAGTTCGCCGATAGAGAGTTTTAGTAGTTTGATTATAATAGAATCGGAGAGATCGCGACAACGCTTTGTAGCCTCCTTAGATCTTCGGGGAGTATGTCATGTACCACGAAGTCGAAAAGAGAGTTCTCCAGTCATCATCGATAACATTAACTTCAGCAAATTGCTGAATTCATATTACGATTATTTTCAATACAGAACATTTCTCGGCTGGAGATAACCACCACCTGCTGTCTTTTAATAGGATAGCTAAGACAGCTGCAAGTTGGCTAAAGCGTCTGCTTCAGTATTGCAAGCCCCGCCGCACATAGTCCAAGAAATCTTTGAATGATATAGCTAGTTGATTGCCGCCTCATGATAAGGTACTAGGTCTTGATGACGTACTTCATAGGTTCCTCTAACCTGATTAACAACCAGTTTAGAATCACCGTTATACTTCAAGATATTCACATTCAGTTGTTTAACTAACTGAAGGCCAAT